>CM041808.1:37910909-38113344 GCA_023376895.1 Aspiorhynchus laticeps
TGTAAGCACAGGTGGAGAGCTGTAGATCAACCACGCAACGCTGTTTCTTGAAACACCAAGCTGTTCAACTATGTTAGTAACAACAGAGATATCGACCACAGGTGCTTTTGAGAAACGCATCGACACATGGCTTTGATCGGGAAACGCCTTCAAAACAGTAACAGTTCACCCCAAAATGACGTTGTTTTTCATGTTGCTACAAACCTAAAATCTTGGTTAATCATCGGAACATAAATGAAGACATTTTTAATGAAACCCAAGAGGTTTCTGTTTCCCACTGAAGGTCCAAGTAACCAAAACGCCTTCGAGATGCACAATTTACTTGAGACGCACAATGAAGATGAATAAAAGTCTTGTTTTCTGAGAAATATAGCTAGAGTAAATGCATGAATGCTTAAAACAAGAACATATATCATTACGTGGGCTCAGAAAAATCAACTAGTTTTCCCTTTGAATGAGGTTTATTTTTCTGACTGCATTGGCAGATATTTATTCCAAAACCAAAAATCCAAATCTTATGATGAGATATGATCACTATGCTGAGCAGATTTAAATTTGGCTTTTATTCACATCGTAACAACACGCATGGTAAACACAGCTGTGTTTGTGTGATGCACTGTATGCATGTGTTTATTTGTGATTATTCCATGGTCTGTCTGAATACTGGACTCTGATTGGCTGGCAGGTATGCAGTATAACCATTTAATGCACAAGTAGTTCCAAGTCAGTTTAATAACTGTTCCACATTAATGCGCTGCTTTAATTGATGCACACTAACCAACACGCAGACACACAGACACACAGACTCACACACACACACACACACTCACTCACACTCACACACTCACACACACACGCTAACGAGCCATAGGCTAACTGACGAAAATAATTGTCATTTTTACCCATTCAGTCAAATATTGCACTGCAAAGAGCAATACAGGTTTTAACATGTCTATAACTTGGCAAATGACCAATTGACCATGGAATAAGTGGGATAATCAATGGCTAGCCGTGCATTAAAGGATTTTTTTTCACGTCGGGCGGTTCTTTGCCTCCACGTCGTGCATTAAAGTCTAGCCGTTGATTATCCTTTACATAAATGACTAAATCTGTTCATCATATAAAGTGATGGCATGAGACTTCAATTAAACCGCTCGATTAATTTTATGATGCATTTATAGTCTTTTATGTTCCCTGGACAGAAGGAGGAACAGAAACCTCTCATTTATCTTATCGTGCTGCATGTTTCAACAATTAACCAAGAACAACATGAAGGTGAGTAAATGACTTTTTCTCCACGAACCCTTGAAGTGCACCGCAGCGCTGGGACACTGAGGTCAGTGTGTAGTTTGTGTGAAGCACAAAAGCCAACACGATCATCAGACGAACAAAGGAAAGGTGAAATCTCTTTTGATAGTCATCAGGCTCTTTCATTAGGAACACACACACAGCACGTCACAGATCGCACGGCGAGTAATTAACCAGTGTGAATGAAAACAGCTTTCCTCTGTGTTTTACGGAGGCCTGTGGTTCGTTGGACTTTCAACAGGAGATCAACAGCGCTGTCTGAGGAGAGCACATTATATTAGAGACACGGTCACCTTCAAACGCTCCATTCATGTCTGCTTTCATCAGACGCTGCTGCTGATAAAGCCCTGGTTTGAGTTCGTAAGGATGGAAAACACCATCCGTTAACACTTTTACAGTCAATAGCAGAATCTACCTCCATGGCCAGATGAGATCGGCAAACCATGTTAAACTGAAACTAAACTTTAATAACAGTGCCCTGCATCATATTTGCTGATCATACTTGTTTCTTACTAATTCTGTGGTGCTGTCTGATCGCCATTGCATGCCACTTTCTCACTAAATATGTGTATCTCATATCAGTTTTGCTTTCAAGCAGCATTTGTAAGGAGAACAATCTTGTATTTTCTATTAATCAGCAGAAAAACTGCCACAAACACACGACTCTGTCTCATCTGAGCCAGATTACAACTATCCAATCAATTCTCAGCCCATGTGTATGACATTATCTTATGCCTCATATTGATTTTAAGTAGAATAGTTGCCAAAAATGGAAGAAAATGCAATCATGATCCAGCAGCTTTCTATTTTTACTGCATGCATCCAAACAAATTTTTTGGGATAAAAGCGTTTTATTTATAAACTTGTGTTTATTTAAAGTTCTTTGACATTAAATGTAGTACTTGATAACATTTTCCACTTTGCAGATTGTAAGTTAAATGATACATTTGGAAGACTTTGCTTTATTGCATAAAACAAACAAAAAAATGTACTTGATGGAATGATTTGTATTTATAATTTTGAACTCTGAATAATCAAATTAGGTAATATTTGGCCTTTTTTGCAAATCAGCAGATTTGTTTTTCAAGATTCATAGTTGTGTAATTAACTAATCTAATTTATTTAATAACCAAAGCGCTCAAATAAAAACAGAGCTGTATGTAAGCATTTAAATTGCAGTTATCTAAACTTTTGTTTCTACTCCAATTTGTTGTTGAAATATGAACATTTAAATATTAGCTACAGTAAAAACTTGCTTTCATGACAGATTTATTTATGCACATTAAATAATGAAGAAAGAAAAGCAGAAAGTCTAAGTCTTCATAGTATAGCATCAGCAAAGACGTGTAGATTCCTGCAGTGAATTTCTGACAGGTTCATGTTCTCCAAACGCACATTAACCACTAAACCTGTGCAATTGCTCATAAAATTCAGATCTCGAGTGCCTTTACATACACATTTATAAACCGATTCTGCTTAATAAGCTGACAACACATTCATGTAAACGCATTAACCTGTTTTCTAATGCATAAACCAATTTTGCTCATTACCCTGACTTCACCCGGCATATAAACCTGCATTCAGTCCGCTTACTGAAGTCTGCATGTGATAAAGCAAACAATGTAGATTAAACCCTATAAAGCTACTGTATCAGATTTGATGCACACATTTCTAAGGCCTCTAAATGATCAGTCTTTGCTGTTAAACCTGTTTCACAGTCAATCTACTGCATGCTTTCTGTCTCTGATTGAGTGTTTTATCCAGTAAAAGCTCTTTTAGTGTAATTGTACAGACGTCCAGCTTCAGCTGCTGCTTCAGAGTCAAATCTTGACTGATTTTGATCAAGTAAACGTCAGAATAACTGCAGTCATATCTCCAGATGAACACTTACTGGACTGAAGCAGCTCAGCTTTACTTGATTCTCCATCAATCATGTTTTAGTCTCAAATCTGATCATCAGGATCTTTTGAGGAGCTTTACTTTCACTGTTCCTCAGCGGAGGAATGATCTTCATCTCACATCTTCTGAGGAGCCTTTATTATTCATCTCTCAATCAGCATTGCATTATATGTTTGGATCATTTACATCTCATCTTACTGAGACATATTATTGGAGATATAGAGCGATGACTGATATTTACATTATTTTATGCCAGTATCTGCTGTACTGTTATAAAGATCTCATTGATTTACATTACAATGCATATTTTGCTCAGTTTGAATATAACTGAGCTGGGGGGTTTTTACGCTATAAAAAATGTGATACTCAACAAAATATATGTCTCTGGAGCACAAAAGCAGTCATAAGTAACACAGATACGTATATTTGTAGCAATAGACAACAATACAATGTATGGGTCAAAATTATAAATTTTTTGTTATGCCAAAAATCATTAGAATATTAAGTAAAGATCATGTTCCATGAAGATATTTTGTAAATTTCCTACCGTAAATATATAAAAACTAAATTTTTTATTAGCAATATGCATTGCTAAGAACTTCATTTGAACAATTTTAAAGTATTATTTAGATTTTTTTGCACCCTCAGATTCCAGATTTACAAATATTGTCCTATCATAACAAACCATACATCAATGGAAATATTATTTATTCAGCTTTCAGATGATTTATAAATCTCAATTTCAAAATTTTGACACTTATGACTGTTTTTTTGGTCCGGGCACACATATGCAAACTTTTTAGACTTTGTTTTTAGATTTTGTCTAAAGGTTCAAAAAAAAAAAAAAAAAAAAAAAAAAAAAGGCTTGATGCTTTAACAACATCACAACACACATCAACGCAGGAACAGAACATAACTTTATCTAGAAAACACTGTTTTCTTGCGTTGCCAGGTTAGTGGTTTGCATGTGAACTGTTTAAACAGGTTATTTCAGTAAACTGATTTCTGGTAGGTATCGACTGATGTGCATGTAAACACGTTCATTTCTGCCGAGGAACATCAGCTTGATTTCTGAAGCGCGTCAGACCACAGACACCTTCTGCAGTGGTTCTCTGAGATGCGTCCAAATGTCCAGAAGCCAAACACTCATCTGTCAGGCGATACGAGAGGAGATTCAGGCTTGCATGAAGCCAACAGATCTGTGTTTTCATGCTCAACTGTCCCGTCCAAGCAGAAGGGTTGGAGGGCAGAAGTCTGATATGGTGGGGCTGTGACCCGTGAAGCGGCTCTGGGCGATCTCCGAGGCCATCGAGACGACTGACAGCTCCATAAACACGTCTGAACATATGCTACAGCATCCGTTCCTGATAAATGTGTGGTTATGAATTCATGAATCATAACTTATATGTGACCCTGGACCACAAAACCAGTCATAAGGGTCAATTTTTTGAAATTGAGATTTATGCATCATCTGAAAGCTGAATAAATAATCTTTCCATTGACGTATGGTTTGTTATGATAGGACAATATTTGGCTGAAATACAACTATCTGAAAATCTGGAATCTGAGGGTGCAAAAAAATCGAAATATTGAGAAAATCATCTTTAAAGTTGTTCAAATGAAGTTCTTAGCAATGCATATTACTAATCAAAAATTAAGTTTTGATATATTTACGGTAGAAAATTTACAAAATATCTTCATGGAACATGATCTTAATATCCTAATGATTTTTGGCATAAAAGAAAAATTTATAATTTTGACCCATACAATGTATTGTTGATTATTTCTACAAATATACCTGTGTTACTTATGACTGCTTTTGTGCTCCAGGGACACATATAATTCAGAAATGCTTCTGTCTCAAACATTGAAATGCTTTCAGTTTCACTACTGTAGCATTATTTATAATAGAACACAAGGAATTTAGATGCCTTCTGAATGATAACATCATAAAACAATATTCTTCTCTGTAATTTTAACACCGTAAACTCAGGACATTTAATCAGATCGAGCTGAATAGATGAATGAGTTACATCTGTATTCAGTCACAACAAGCTGCAAAACAGTGCTATTTTAGTATTATTGAGAAACTATTATGGTCAGTAATAATTTTAATCAATTTTTATGTTCCCTTTTTGTTTAAATTCATTTGAACACTTTTAATATTTTTAAATAAATATTAAAATATTATAAAGTTTTAGCAATTATGTTTTTGTCAATTTTATTATTATTATTATTTGCAAACAATTAAATAGTTTAATTAGTTTAACAGTTTCAGTAATTTTGTTTATATATATATATATATATATACACACACATATATGTGTGTGTGTGTGTGTGTGTGTGTGTGTTAACTTTTTAAAAAGCATTAATTTTTATTTTAGTTATTTCAGTACATCACTTTAAATGGAAATGAGAAAGGATGCCTTGGCAAACAGCTAAAATAAAAGTTATGTTTTTAAGGTTTTTACTAAACAATTATCTAATTATCTAAAACTATAAGTAATAACCAAATAATGACTAAAAATTAACCTTAACCCTAACTTAATCCACAGGGTCTCCACATTTCTGCCAACCATTTCTTCAATTCTACTGGTGATTGTCTGATTTTCCAGTCTAATATTATAGTTATTGTAATATCATAATTCTCAGATGAAGCACATGCATCTCTTTGTGTCTAACGAGCAGCTCATGGTCAGAATATACTGCAATGTGGACCAGACTTCATGCTAATCGCTTTATCACTGACATTGATGTTTCTTACACACACACACACACACACACACACACAATTATCTACACACACACACACACACACAATTATCTACACACACACGCACACAATTATCTACACACACACACACACACACACACACAATTATCTACACACACACACAATTATCTACACACACACACACACACACACAATTATCTACACACACACACACACACACACACACACACACAATTATCTACACACACACACACACACACGATTATCTACACACACACACACACACAATTATCTACACACACACACACACACACACACACACACAATTATCACACACACACACACAACACACACACACACACACACACACACAATTATCCACACACACACACACACACACAATTATCCACACACACACACACACATACACAATTATCCACCCACACACACACACACACACACACACACACACAAACACAATTATCTACACACACACACACACACACACACACACACAATTATCTACACACACGCACGCACACACACACACACACACACACACACACACACACAACACACACACACACACACACACACACACACACACACACACACACACACAAGACCATTATGGACCACCGATCTGATGTGAAAACAAACTTCAGGAGGTAGAAGAAACCCAATGGAAGCCCATCTGACATCAGACCAGATCTTCCTACCAAACGCTCCAGACTCAATGCTGCTTCTGAGACAGTCTGATCTCAAACCAGACCTGAGAGAGCAGGCCTGACGCTCCTGTAAGAGAGCATTCAGACTGACTTCTGTACTGGCTTCACATCATCTTCAACACAATCACACCGTCATACAGCAGACACTCAGACGAGACGTCTCGTTTCTATTCCGCGTCTCACACTATAATTTCATTTCCTGTAATAAGCAACAGAGAGGCCTGCTTTCAAAACATCACGCACGTCAGACTGATGAACGACTGCAAGAAACGTCCCGTAAATATGAAAGCGCTCGGACTCTCAGCGGACTGCAAAACACTGGACATGTGCTAGAGCTGCTAATATGAGACCCTGGAGTCTTAAATCGCTGGGTATATTTGCAGCAATAGACAACAATACATTGTATGGGTCAAAATTATCCATTTTTCTTTTATGCCAAAAATCATTAGGATGTTAAGATCATGTTCCATGAAGATATTTAGTAAATTTCCTACCGTAAATATATCAAAACTTAATTTTTGATTAGTAATATGCATTGCTAAGAACTTCATTTGAACAACTTTAAAGGTGATTTTCTCAATATTTTGATTTTTTTGCACCCTCAGATTCCAGATTTACAAATATTATCCTATCATAACAAACCATACATCAATGGAAAGATTATTTATTCAGCCTTCAGATGATGCATAAATCTAAACTTCAAAAAATTGACACTTATGACTGGTTTTGTGCTCCAGGGTCACATATGATCTTAATATCTCAATATGATCTTAGCACCGGTGCTCTGGAAACACTACTATAGAAGTGTAGTTACATTTTCAGCCTCACACAAAACTATATGAATGACTTCAGAAGATTTGGAATATAGAGCACAAGTCATATGGACGACTGTTATGATGATTTATTTTGTGTCATTCTGATAACTTCAGTTCATTTGATGCAAAAGAGCAGCCAGATCACTTCACAGAACGAATCCTACAGGTTTGGAACAACATGAGGAGGAATTTCAGGACCAGATTCATGACAATCTGCTTAAAGATGTTTAATTTTGTGAAGAAACAAACTAAACAAACAAAAAAATCTGAGAGGTTTATAAGAAATGAAATTGTTAAGATGTTCACATATATCTTCTGAAGAACCTCATGTGAATGATGCTGAAAATTACATTTTTTTAATTACAAATGAGGTCCCTATTTGGGTGTTTTTTTATTGTTTTTGTTTTTTGTATGAATGAATTATGAATTTAGCAAAAAGCCGGAAGCAAGAAGTCACATCAAGCCATAATCATGTCAGATCACTGTTTACTAGTAATAGTAATATTTGTTATATAATGTATACACATAGGTGGTGTTTTGTTGTAATGTTTAATATTTAAAACAATAAATTCGTTAATCATCCTACTTTTGGACAAGTTGTAGGTTATCCTAACTTCAAGAGGTTATTTTTCTTTGATTTTTAAGAACATTTGTTTCAGTAATTAAAATTCTTCTCAAGTTTTGTCTTTAAAACAATCTAAAGAAAGAAGATAAGAACATTCTTATATGGGAAACACTAAATATTGATAGAAAATAACAGTTAATGATTATTTTATAAAAATGTTCTGTGAATTTGGACCCAGATGTAAAGCTGAGAGAGACTGAGAAAGAGTGCAGTTTTCTCCCATAATCTGCATGACTGCAAGATGGGATATTGATTTATACAACACTTCAATAATCAAGAAGCTACACTATAAAAAAAAAAAAAAGTTTAAGTTTAAGGCAACCAGCTTCAGCAGATTTTTGAGATTTCTCAACTTATTTTTTTTTAGGAGATTTTTGAGTTTTCTCAACTTTTGATTTTTCACAGCACTGTTAAAAAAAATAATAATAACAAGTTGAGCAAACTTAAAAAGTTTAAGGCAACCAGCTTCAGCAGATTTACTTCACGGATACTTTTCTCAACTTGTTGTTTTAAGTTTATACAACAATAAGTTGAGAAAACTCAAAAATCTGCTGAAGCTGGTTGCCTTAAACTTAAACTTTTTTTTTTTTTTTATAGTGTCATAACTTCCTTTTTCTATTTTGGCATTAAAAATGACTGAACAGAACTGTTGTGCAGGGTTTTGTTTCTGAATGAATCTGTGTGTGTGAACAGTGACGTGTGTGAGGTGCAGAGCCGATCCTCCCTGTATACACAGAATACGCAAGCTGCGTAGGGCCCCCGAAACACCAGGGGGCCCCCTTGCTCTCAAAGATGTTTTAAGTTTAGTTTCGTTTTTGAGCTTGGCAAGCGGTTATGAAAACATGAATGATCATTTATTTTAATGCGGTGCACTGTCACCCTCTCTACGTAAAAATCAGTCTCTTGACAAAGGCTCGAGACAACAAAAAAAAACAACTGTTGAAAGCGTAAGCCGCGGAAGAGATACTGTTTCTTGTTTCATCCATTCTTTCATCCATTAACCCCCCCCACCCCGCCGCCGCCGGCAACACAGTTTTGCATAGGGCCCCCAGAAGTCTAGGATCGGCACTGGTGATGTGCATCACATATGATCCATTAAGACATAATTAACTGTCTCTTCCAGCTAAAATATGAGTCCATAATCCATAATAACTCTTCCTCCAGTGAAAAAGTGCATCTGCTGTCGTCTCTCTCATCAAAATCCAGCCACATATTAGTTTAGAGCTGTTTTGTCTTGTAAACGCTGCTTGATCTGATGCAGATTTCTCTCCTGATTCAGACCAGAACACTTTTTCACTGGAGCAAGCAATATTATGGATTATGGACTCTATTATATTTGAGTTAAAAACGTCTTAATGATAGATTTGTTTCATCTTTTGTCTTCTCCAGATGTTAACTGATGGACTGGAGTGCTGTGGATTATTGTGATGTTTTTATCTGACTCTCATTCTGACGGCACCCATTCACTGCAGAGCATCCATTGCTGAGACACTGATGCAGTGATGCATTTCTACAAACCTGATAAAGAAACAAACTCATCCTAATCATGCATGGCCTTCATTTTTTGCTGAACTATTCCTTTATGAGTGACCAAACATTACTAGACCGCGGAGCTGAACGTACCTGTGGCGATCTGAGTGCCGAGCGAGTCGTGGCTCTTATAGAAAACCCTGGCACACAGTGCAGAGAGACCGGTCTTGTGAAGAGCGCTCTGGTATGAAGACAGCAGCTGATGGGTGACGCTCTCGGCCGCGGCGGGAGGATCGCTCAAACTCACGGAGAGAGACAGAGAGGCGTATCGAGCGCAGCTGGACTGCAGCAGACGGCACTCGACGCTACACCCCGGGATCTCTGAGACGGAGAGATGAGACGATCTGTCTGCGGGACGGTCCTGCACAGCCGTGACATGCAGCTCCACCGCTGCTCCTCTGGGCAAAGACGGCACGACCGCAACGCTGCTCTCCACCTGCACCGCTCCGGCACACTCCTCCTGAGCAGAGACAGAGACAATGAAGTGCAACAAGAGCACACAAGTTATGGATTGTAAATGTCTTTCATTCATCAGGATGTTCAGCTGTTGATCACATCCGAGAGGATTCAACACAACAAAACACTATGGGCCAGTTTTACTAAACAGGACAAATTAGTGCGAGAGCACAATTCAAAACAGAGCTGATGGTCGTGTAAATTTCTGCAGGTGATTTACTAACAAAGCACAAATTAAAAAACACAGACGCAATATCTCATTTACATATCGACCAACGCAATACACCAAGTGCAGCACAAATTAGCGTATTCACAAATAAAGAAGCAACAGTACGTTGAAAAGAACCGGAGGACAAAAAATAAATAAAGGTTTGCTAGTAGTTTTGATAGAGCTGGTATTGTGTGACTCAGTTCCAAGTCGTGTTTTATTTCCTGAAGCAAATTAAAAATAACGATATGCTCGGATAATGTGCTCTTCTGGCATTCAAATCAAATTAATACATGTGGAAAAAATCCTCTCCTTCTACCCTTCTCTCTGTTCTCTGTGTGACTCCTCCAGCAACAATAACTGCAGCCATTTCAAGCGCAAGATAGTTTAAGACATGCTTTTTTTGGGAGTTAAATAATGGCGCAAATACCAGTAATTTGACGAGCGCAAACGTTAGTAAATCTCGTTGTGTGATTCATTTGAACTTCTGCGTCTGAAAGGGAAACTCCTAAAAATGCATATTCAATAAGGTCAGGTGCAAAAATAACTGTGTTCACGCCTTTTCACGTCTTTAGTAAAACCTGACAGCACTATTTTAACGCCAAAAGACGGTTTGCGCGGGTGCAAGCTGTTAGTAAAACTGTCCCTAAAGCAGTAGATCTACACTGACTGCCTCTGCTTTAAACTACACACAGAGAGCTGCTGAGTTTAAAAACATGTTACAGACTCAAAATAAATACAAATGCATTTCAATTGATCAGGAACCTTGATTTCTCTTGAAACGACCCTAGCGAACATCAGTGTATGGACCCTGTGATGACTCCTTTCCACAGTTATTTATAACTCTATACTAGGAACTAGTTAACACTGCCGTGTGAGTGTTTTTATTACTACAGTTGAAGGAGTGATGGCAAACTTGGCATCTTTCTCTTTTATGAACACTTAAAATGGAAGGGGACACAAAGAAATTCGTCAAAATGGAGTGAGCTTATGATTAAAACAAGAATAAATATCTGCCAATGCAGTCAGAAAAATAAACCTCATTCAAAGGAAAACTAGTTGATTTTTCTGACCCCACTGAATTATATATGTTCTCGTTTTAAGCATAAATGCATTTAATTTAGCTATATTTCTCACAAAACAAGACTTCTTATTCATCTTCATTGTGCATCTCAAGTAAATGTATCTTGATTCAAGAATATTCAGATATTAGATAAGACAAAAATACTGATTACATATTTTGGAATTTGTTTTTGTAGTGCATGCAGCATTTAGTGCCATGACTTTATGAATTTAATACTTTCTGCTCTGATTTAAGAGGTGAGACTTAAAGCCTTTATGTATAATGCATAACAAAGGTATTCGTAATGTATGTTGCAATGCCTTTTTTCATGAATAATTGTTGTAACCAAATTTAAAATGCATTATAATATCTGAAGGTTTGTTTGTCATGTGTTTAAATGCATTGCACTTTCTAAAGATGTAGCAATGTTTTATAATTGATCATAACTCAAGTTACAATTATTCGTGAGATTATACAATGCATTATAAGGTGAATTAATTAATGCATTGAAATATTTTGAAATGCATTAATGCATTATATATAAATGCTTTAAGTAATGTGTTACCAACACCTTTTCAGAAGGGTGAATTAAGACCCGCAGAAAGCCTGTAGAAAGTGTTACCAGGTTGCTTGAAGTTACAAAACAAGCATATCGAAGTAAAGGCTTGCGGAGCCAATGCATGCTGACAAAACATCTGAGCTGGTTTCTAAACCAAGCCAAGACCAGCAAAGAATAAAGATCACCTGAACCCTCAAAACTCGCGTGACCGAGCCACAACAAAGACACGCGGCGTGATTGATTCCAGGTCATTTTACACCATTTCACCACACTGTGATGGCTTTAAATGTCTTCTTCATCATCCTCCTCCTCCTCCGCAGAGTTAAAATCTTTATTCTCGGCTGGCGTCTGCGCACGGACCATTATCGCCTCTCAAACTCGCGTGCGGCACAATGCGGCCCTCAAATAACACCGTCTCATCTGCTAATGGGGGACAAATGAGTGTTTTATACAACAGCCGCTTTGTTGGGCCGTCGATAAGGGCAAAAACACTTAACCCCCTTTTCAATTGCCTGGATCAATTTTCATCCACTCACATCCCACTCCAGCACAGCAGAATAATGACGGGTTACATACACTTTATTTTGAAATTCACTCGAAAGCAGACGGCGAATAAATCAGAGGCGGCGCGGAGAGGCTTTTCTCCCAATTCCAGGCCGTTCTGCTCGTGACCCGCCGGGCGAACGCTGCACTTACATCCAGATTAAAGCAGCCGCCGCTGATTGCGGATCAACATCGAACCACTTTCCAGCGCGGCCGCGAGTAAACAATAGCAGCTTTAAGCAGTGTGTAAAGCGTTCACTCAGACGTCTGTAACGAGCGCGCTTTAATACGCCAAAGATTAGCACTTAACAGCGGTGAGGTGCCGTAATGAACGGGAGGCTGTTAATGGCCCTCGGGGGCCGTAATAAGGCTGTGCTGGGATCCGGAGGGCCTCGTTTAGTGGCTTTAGAGGCCGACCTCAAGGCCCCTGAGATCCAGCTCCTCAGCTTTGATCTTCACGGGTCAAAACCAGCCCAAAACTCTGAACTAGCTCAGGTACATTCATGCCTCACGTCATTTGAAACCGTAATCCCATCCAGATCACACGGTCCAAAGTTTGAAATTAAGATTTTTATATAAGAAGTTTTTTTCTGCTTACCAAAGATGCATTTATTTGATCAAAAAGCGTTAAATTGTATAATATTTTTGCATTTTAATATATATGTTTTCTATGTGAATATCTGTTAAAGTGTAATTTATTTCTGTGATCAAAGCTGTATTTTCAGCATCATTACTCCAGTCTTCAGTGTCACATGATCTTCAGAAATCATTTTAATATGCTGATTTGCTGCTCAAGAAACATTTCTGATTATTATCAATGTTGAACATTTTTGTGGAAACCGTGATGCATTTTATTTTTCAGGATTCACAGATGAATAGAAAGTTCAAAAGAACAGCATTTATTTGAAATAGAAATCTACTGTAACATTGTAAATGTCTTTACTGTGACTTTTGATGAATGAAAGTATTAATTTCTACTTTTGTAATAAAAAAAAACAACTTACGTAACCACTTTGTTTTTAAATGTAGCGTCACATTTTCCACAAAATAAGAAGCTGCACAACTGTTTTCAACATTATATATTATATAATGTATATATTAAATAAAATAGCTACAGTATATTAAAATAAAACAAATAATTAACATGTTAAAATAATTACATACAATAAAGATAAATAAAATGTAAATTTTGTAATTCCAGAATTTCTTCTTGATGAATAATATTATAGAACTTAACATAGACTGAAGACTAGAATAGAAAAAAATATATTCGTTACAGAAAAGTCTGTGACCTTTTAAGATTTTATTAATTTCCATGACTTTTTATATGTCCAGAAATCAGACTTTTAAAATTGCCTCACATATCCAGGATTCCCAAGAATCCGGGTTCTTAAATAAAAATGACAGCTGTTAATAGAATAACTCAAAGTAACTGATACTATCATCTTGATTCTGAGCTATTGTAGCTTATTTTCAGGCTTATCTGCAGTGATTTGTCGGGTGGAGAATCTATGTTTCTCTGCTGTCCTGTCTCTCTCCCGCAGGAGTCTGGGAGGAGGTGGAACAGTAAACACTATAATAAGGAAGCGGTGTAAAGTCAGCGCTCAGCGGGGTGCTGATGGCTCGGGATGCTCAGGCGCTTCCTCTACATTTCCTCCCAGCGGGACGCTCTGCTGCAGCGGCTCTGTGCGGTGGACCGACGCCTGAGATACAGCAGGACCAGAGCACTAGCACTCAACACAAACACTGCTCGAGCTGCTCCACAAACACCTACACATCTCACAGCAAAGTTTCAGTGTGACGAGACGTTACAAGCAAACAATACATCAGTATCAGATGCTCGAGTGTGAAACTCCTGCTTCATTTCAAGCAGTGATTTACACTTTAGGCCTAATCATATTGTCATTTATGCTTTTTGAGAATCGCTTATTCTCACTTTGAACTGACCCATGGTAAAAACTCTAAAAAGAACCTATCAGCATTAAATATGACTAATATTTACATTTCTTAATAGAACAAAACTGATTAATATTTGAATTTCTGACCAGTACTGACATTTCTTAATAGAATAAAACCAACCGATATTTAAATTTATTTAGAAAACAAAACAGATATTTTAATTTAGTAATATATCAAAACCAACCAACATTTAAATTTCTTAATCAAACAAAACCAACATTTAAATATTTGATCAATATTTAAATTTCTGACCCATATTTAAATTTCTTAGCAGAACAAATATTTACATTTCTTAATAGAACCAAGCAACTTTTATGATGGCTGTTGTTGTTGTTTATTAAATATTATTATTCAATAAATAATATTTTATATAAATAACAGTAGTATTTAATAATAGTGTTTAGTATTGAGAAATGGTGTGTGTGTTAGTGATGGTGATTTTAGTTACATTGTTCCGCCATTAGATGATGACAAGAGACTATTTTTACGAATCAGCAGTAAAGACTTTTATATTGAAAAAGACTCAAACGGAAGTTATTTTTGCTTTTAACAACAGCTTGCAAGATGCAACCAACAAATGCACCAAGCAGCGCAGTCAATGGAAATCACCCTTAACAGATGAAAGGATAGTACGACAAAGATATCGCTTTTCTCGACTTTCAAATTATTGTTTTATTGTGAATATGAGATTGAGCTGAAGAATGAATGCTGGATCAGATGCAGGTAATCACACTCACTCAGTCCATCTCTTTCTCATAATACTCTACTATACATAATACACTGCTTTTACTATAGTAATACAATAAGCTTTTAATACAGCAACTCGACATTTCTTCATTACTACAACCCCAATTCAAGAGAAGTTGGGACATTTTGTAAATTGCAATAAAATCAAGAATCTGTGATTTGTTCATTCTCTTGAACTATTATTTAACTGACAAAAGTACAAAGAAAAGATTTCCAAAGTTTTCACTGACCAACGTAAATGTATTTTGTAAATATGAACAAATTTTGATTTTGATGGCTGCAACACACTCCAAAAACGTTGGGAAAGAGGCATGTTTAATATTGTGTCACATCAACCTTCCTTTTATTTACATTGTTTCATTGTTTGGGAATTGAGGATTTGAACTGTTAAAGTTTTGCAAGCATTTGTTTTAGTCCAGTCTCGCTTGATACAAGGCTTCAGAAGCTCAGCAGTCTGTGATCGTCGTTGTCTGATTCTCCTTTTCATGACTGGTCATACATAGGAGACAGATCTGGACTGCAGGCAGGCCGGTCTAACACATTCACTCTGAGTCTACGAAACCACGCTGTTGTAGCACATGCAGAATGAGAGCTGGCATTGTCTTGATTTAATAACCATGGACTTCCCATGAAAGACATCATCTTGATGGCAATATATATCTCTATATAATCCCAGTATATGCCTCCATGTCAATAGTACCTTCGCACATATGCCAGTCACCCATGATGCTCTGTTGCACCTCCATACCATGACAGACGTTTGCTTTCGCTTCTGTCGCTGATGAAAGTCTGGATGGTCCCTTTGGTCTTTGGGACTGAGAACTCGAAATACATTTTTTTCCCGGAAACAAGTTGAAATGTGGACTCTTCTGAGCACAGCACACATTTCCACTGTGTTTTTGACTATCTGAGATGAGCTCTGGTCCATCGCTGCATATAATTGATGTATAGCTTTCTTCTAGAGTAACAGATATTCAAGTTGCATTTCTTGATGCAGCGGCACACTGTGGTAAATGGCAGTGGTTTTCTGAAGTACTCCTGAGCCCATGTGGCTATATTTAACACTGCAGCTTGACGGTTTCTTATGCAATGCCATCTGAGGGGTCAAAGGTCAAGCAAATTCAACTGAGGTGTCCTGCCTTGCACTATGCACTGTGATTTCTCTGGATTCCCTGAATCTTTTCACAATATTATGCATGTGACTTGTGATGTGATTTTTGATTTGTTTGACACTTTTTGTTTGAAATTTGGCACAAAGTGATGAGCCATGATCCAGCTTTGCTTGCAAAGACTGAGATGCTCCTTTTATACCCAAACATGGTATCTTGACCTATTACCAATTCACCTGCTTACTGTGAACTGTTTAAAACAATTTAACGTGGATATTCTATAACCTTTTCACTTTTATTTTGCCTCTGTCCCAACTTTTTTGGAATGTGTTGCAGCCGTCAAAAACAAAATTTCATATTTACAAAATACATTTACGTTGGTCAGTGAAAACTTTTCTTTGTACTTTTGTCAATTAAATAAAAGTTAAAGAGAATTAACAAATCAGTTTCTTGATTTTATTGCATTTTACAAAATGTCACAACTTCTCTGGAATTGGGGTTGTAGTTCTAAAGTGACGTTTTGGAGTAAGTAACGGAGGCTTGGACTCAGCTGTTAAACCGTCAACTTTAGAATTGAATCCGTGGCGGAAGGAAGTAGTTCTGTACAAATGAGGGCTTTTAAAGACACTCCGTTGTTGTTCCTAATTTGTTTACACACTCGTGATGTCGAACTGTTGTATAAACGCAATATCACACGAGTAGACGTGAGATATGGCTGTATATCGGCACGCTGTGATTACCTACGGCTGACTCGTGTGATATTGCTCATTTATTAATAGAACAAAACGAAACGTATTTCAATATCTTAATAGTACACAATTGACCAATATTTAAATTTCTTAACAGAACAAATATACTGTAGAACAAAACTGATCAATATTAAAATTTCTTAATAGATCAAAACCGACGAATATTAATTTCTTAATAAAACAAAACCAACCAATATTTACATATCTTAACAGAACAAATATTAAAATTTCTCAATAGATCAAAACCAACCAAAATGTAAATTTCTTAATAGAACAAAACTGGCCAATATTTAAATTCCTGAGTAATATTTAAATGAATTCATAGAACAAAACTGGCCAAAATTTGAATTTCTTAAGAGAACAAAACCAACCAATATTTAAATTTCTTAATAGAACAAAATAACTGATATTTAAATTTCTTATTAGAACAAAACATCCAACATTTAAATTTCTTATGAACAAAATAACCGATATTTAAATTTCTTAATAGAACAAAACCCACCAGTATTTCAGTCTCTTACTCGCTCTGAACGCCTGAATGTGTGCACGAGTCACTGTGGCACTGATGTACAGATGCATCTCAATAAATTAGAATGTCGTGGAAAAGTTCATTTATTTCAGTAATTCAACTCAAATTGTGAAACTCGTGTATTAAATAAATTCAATGCACACAGACTGAAGTAGTTTAAGTCTTTGGTTCTTTTAATTGTGATGATTTAGGCTCACATTTAACAAAAACCCACCAATTCACTATCTCAACAAATCAGAATACTTCATAAGACCAATAAAAAAAGCATTTTAGTGAATTGTTGGCCTTCTGGAAAGTATGTTAATTTACTGTATATGTACTCAATACTTGGTAGGGGCTCCTTTTGCTTTAATTACTGCCTCAATTCGGCGTGGCATGGAGGTGATCAGTTTGTGGCACTGCTGAGGTGGTATGGAAGCCCAGGTTTCTTTGACAGTGGCCTTCAGCTCATCTGCATTGTTGGGTCTGGTGTCTCTCATCTTCATAGATTCTCTATGGGGTTCAGGTCAGGCGAGTTTGCTGGCCAATCAAGCACAGTAACACCATGGTCATTGAACCAGCTTTTGGTACCTTTGGCAGTGTGGGCAGGTGCCAAGTCTTGCTGGAAAATGAAATCAGCATCTCCATAAAGCTTGTCAGCAGAAGGAAGCATGAAGTGCTCTAAAATTTCCTGGTAGATGGCTGCGTAGACTGTGGACTTCAGAAAACACAGTGGACCAACACCAGCAGACGACATGGCAGCCCAAATGATCACTGACTGTGGAAACTTCACACTGGACTTCAAGCAACATGGATTCTGTGCCTCTCCACTCTTCCTCCAGACTCTGGGACCTTGATTTCCAAATGAAATGCAAAATTTACTTTCATCTGAAAAGAGGACTTTGGACCACTGAGTTCTTTTTCTCCACAGCCCAGGTAAGACGCTTGTGACGTTGTCTCTGGTTCAGAAGTGGCTTGGTAGCCCTTTTCCTGAAGACGTCTGAGCGTGGTGACTCTTGATGCACTGACTCCAGCTTCAGTCCACTCCTTGTGAAGCTCTCACAAGTGTTTGAATCAGCTTTGCTTGACTGTATTCTCAAGCTTGCGGTCATCCCTGTTGCTTGTGCACCTTTTCCAACCCAAATTCTTCCTTCCAGTCAACTTTGCATTTAATATGCTTTGATACAGCACTCTGTAAACAGCCACCCCTTTCAGTAATGACCGTCTGTGACTTACCCTCTTTGTGGAGGGTGTCAATGTTCGTCTTCTGGATCATTGCCAAGTCAGCAGTCTTCCCCATTATTGTGGTTTCAAAGAACAAGAGATACCCAGAATTTATACTGTAGGGATGGTCATTAATTGAAACTCAAATGTAAATATTCTAATATTTTGAGATACTGATTTTTGACTTTCATGAGCTGTAAGCTCTAATCCTCAAAATTAAAACAATTTTTTTTTTAAATGTTTTACTTTACATGTAATGAATCTAAAATATATGAAAGTTTCACTTTTTGAAATAAGTTACAAGAAAAAATGAACTTTTTCACGACATTCTAATTCATTGAGATGCACCTGTATATGCTAGACCAGAGGTCTTCAACCCTGTTCCTGGGGATCCACTATCCTGAAGAGTTAAGCTACAACCCTAATCAAACACACCTGAAGCGGCCAATCAAGCTCCTCAAGACTGCTTGAAAATTGCAGGCAGGTGTGCCGAAGCCGGTTGGAAATAAACTTTCCAGGACAGCGGGTCCCCAGGAGCAGGGTTGAAGACCTCTGTGCTAGACAACACTACAAATACAATATAGCCAGATCTAAATGCTAAGGTCATGGGTTCGATTCCCAGGGAACGCATGCTTGAATGTATACAATTAAATACAATGTAAGTGGCTTTATTTAAGTGTCTGCCAAATGCATCAATGTAAATGTAATAACTACAGCACCTGAGTGAGAGAGTTCATACACAACTTCAAAAACTTCATGAAGTTGTGAGCATGAGAGGCGTGAGCACGTTTTGTTTTGATTGATCTGAAGTTAAACGCTCTCCACAAACAACACATCTGCTCAGCCGCCAATTAACCCTGCAAACTCCATCACACACCCCATTACAGACATTATGAACGCTCCGGCACCAGGCACAAGCACACGGCCGTGTTTCTATTACGGCTTCTTCCACTTCAGCAGCTCCATCTCCTTTAACTAGCGCTCTGATTGTTGGATGCGTGGTGAAGCCACTGGTAAACGTGACGACTGGTTTATCGTTCATCTAAAGAAAGCATTTCCATCATATCACTTGAGTGCACAAATCCAGCAGCATGTCAATGATGTGAGAGTACACAGGAGAGATCACTGCTCATTAGACATCACAGCTGACATCCAGTATCAACACACACACACACTTTAATACTACAGCATCATTCATGTCATTAATGCATTGCTCAAAATATATTCACAAATTGTTTATCTCATGGAATCTGTCCAAAAGTCAGCATAAAATAGAAATTCTCTCTCTGTATTTTTGTTTTTGTATCTGGATTTTTTATATATTTCACATACCACCCAATGTTGTCCAATAAAACAATACATATTAAAGGCTATGAAAACTAATAAAGTGAATGTAACAATGTAAGCCTATATATTATGTGCAAAAAGGGTCAAAATCACATTTCATTATAACATTGTAACATTACAATCTAAAAACAAAAATAATGCTTTTAAAGCAGAAGTTAAATTCACTAAACTAAAAATGAAAATAAATAAGAACAAAAGCACAAACTTGTATTAGGCTATTTTGAATACCCCATTACAGTCACTTTACAGTTAGTGCTATCATATGTCACATTCTCCAACTACAAATATTTCAGCTAAATATACATTTTAGTCAGAATTATTGCGCTCCTATTTCATTGTTTCACTGAAGTCTGTGAAGTTTAGAGGAGATTAGTGAAGAAGAAGGCTCATGCACTCCTGACAGCAAAATGGAAATAATTTCCATGACTTTCTAACATTTACAGATGGAGAATATACCTGTAAAATGTAAGCTATGCATTAAGGAAAACAGCACATCTTAAACAGCTCAAGTAGAGTCTCTGTCAGCGGCACTCGCAGCCTTTCAGTCAGAGCCACTTTAAACTATGCGAAACAAACTATACTATCTCTCTTTTTTTAAAGCCCTTAATATAAAGCTTGTCACATGTTTAGAACAAATTGGATTACGCACTTTCTCCGCAGGGGCTGAGTCTGTGTCCTCCGCTATATTTTTCAGATGCGCTCATATCAAACAACTGTATATCGATATAAACGTTATTGCCTCATACCCTGATAATCACCAGAGGTCGCCATCACCTGAGTATTGACTTTTCCCTCTAAACTCCATTTCCCATCACCCTGTACCTGACACTGATTACGAGCTCACCTGTAGCTTGTTACCGGAAATACTTAAGCCCCTGTCTCACACTCACTCTTCGCGAAGTCTTGTTTTGCCCCAGCTGACATTTCTGAGCATTACTATCCTCTCTATTGGATTACTGTGTGCAGAGATGGAAACTCGAGTCTGCGACTTGGACTCGAGTCGCACTTAAGTCGCATAAATAAAGACTTGGGACTTGACTTGGACTCGTGAACAGCTGACTCGAGACTTGACTTGGACTCGTGACTGGTGAGACTCGTAAAAACCGCAAGTCATTTGGTATAGGAGTTTATATGAATGTATCTCTGAGGGAAACTGGCTGTCTTAAAAAAGTTTAAATGGTATTTTCTTTTCATCTTGCCTCCTATAATGCATATTAAAGTAGTGTTCATAACCGCAGCCTGCTTTGTTTACAGCGGCAACCAAGGAAACAATGTTTAATTGATGTTGAAGCGCCACCTGCTGGCAGAGAGTGAATCTGCATTAATTCAGCCTGTCTTCTCTGTCTGCTGGTTTGTTTCGTACAGATGTTTTATGTAGAATAGTTTCACAAACCTAAAGTCAGACCATTTTGTTTTTGCTTCAAATTTCGAAATTATACAATCCAATTTAGATGAAAAACTGCTCATGCTGGATGTATGCAGCCTCTTTGTTTGGATTGTGTTGTGTTTAAAATACAGTGGTTGCCTCTCATTTTAAATTGAAAAAGAGCACAGACAAAGCCTTAGTTTGTTTATATTAGATAAATAAATTAGATTTATTTCATTTGTGTAATTCATTTGATTAATTGGGGTTTGTTTTAAAATTTAGTTTTGTTGTTTGAAATATTTCAATTTTATAAAGAAATGTGCAGCATTTTATCTGACAATTAATAAATGGACACCTTTTCATTTCTTTGTCTTAAATTTTGTTTATTTTTTTTTCTTGAGAAAATCATATCGTGAAATCAGTATTTCAAAACTGATTTAGCCTCAATAACTAGCTGAAAGAACTTGCTAATAAATAGAACAAAGACTTGAGACGTGACTTGGACTCCGCTTTAAAGACTTGAGACTTGACTTAGACTTGACCTCAGAGACTTGAGACTTGACTTAGACTTGACCTCAGAGACTTGAGACTTGACTTAGACTTGGACCTCAGAGACTTGAGACTTGACTTAGACTTGGACCTCAGAGACTCGAGACTTGACTTGGACCTCAGAGACTTGAGACTTGACTTAGACTTGGACCTCAGAGACTTGAGACATGACTTGGACCTCAGAGACTTGAGACTTGACTTAGACTTGGACCTCAGAGACTTGAGACTTGACTTGGACCTCAGAGACTTGAGACTTGACTTAGACTTGGACCTCAGAGACTTGAGACTTGACTTGGACCTCAGAGACTTGAGACTTGACTTAGACTTGGACCTCAGAGACTTGAGACTTGACTTGGACCTCAGAGACTTGAGACTTGACTTGGACCTCAGAGACTTGAGACTTGACTTAGACTTGACCTCAGAGACTTGAGACTTGACTTAGACTTGGACCTCAGAGACTTGAGACTTGACTTGGACCTCAGAGACTTGAGACTTGACTTAGACTTGACCTCAGAGACTTGAGACTTGACTTAGACTTGACCTCAGAGACTTGAGACTTGACTTGGACCTCAGAGACTTGTGAACATGTCTGACTGTGTGTGACCCTGGACTGTTTCTCTCGTTTTTGGATTGAATGCTGCCTGCCTTTGACCCTCTTGCTCTGTTATATGGACTGTTGTTTACTCTGTTTGCTGCCTGTCCTGATCATTCACCTGTCTTATTACTCTGCCTTTGTCTCGCCTCTGATAACCCTGTTGATCGACCACACCTGTACAACTGTGTCTACCTTTTATTAAAAGCTGCAAATGGATCCTCACTCTGTTGACTCATCATTACAGATACAAACAAGAGTGAAAATAAGTGATGGAACAGCAAATGCTTTTATTAATATTCCTGTCACACTAGTTGTCAGACTTTGTCTCTCTGTGTCTCGTGTCTCCCCTCCTCTCGTGCCCTTATTTGGACTTCCTGTTCCGTTCCTCGTTCTATGTCATCATTAGTTAATTAGTCTCTGTCTGTGTTAATTACTCCCCACCTGTTGCAGTTCTTCCTCGTTTGATTTCCTAGTGTTTATAAGCATTGTGTTTCCCTGCCTCTGTGTCCAGTCTGATCGTCTTCATGTGTTTCTGTATATCCAACGATTCCTGAGTTTAATAAATATCTAAGTTCATTTTTGAAGCTCCTCGCCTCCGCGTTTCCCTACTCTTGTGAGTGGAGTGTGACAGAAGACTGGACCAATACCAAAACATGCAAACGGCTGAGGATAGCCTTTGGTGTCTGCGGCAGGATGGTCGGGATTTGGTAGGGTATGTTGAGGAGTTTCTTGAGCTCTACAACCAGGTGAGGGACCCTCCACATACCCAGCCAAATGTTCCGATCACCCAACTCTTCCCAGCACCGCCTCTGTCCTCAGCCCAGAGCCGCCCGTGACTCTCCCAAACCATCTGCCGTTGGCGGCCAACTTGAGCCTCGGGCGTCCTCCTGTGCCTGCTCCAAGACAGCGCCCTCCTGTGCCTGCTCCAAGACAGTGCCCTCCTGTGGCCGCTCCAAGACAGCGCCCTCCTGTGGCCGCTCCTCGCAAGCTCCTTTCTGTTTCTCCGCTGGTCCCGTCCAGCTCCGCGCTGCCAGAGCGCCCCCGAGAGTTCGCGCTGCCAGAGCGCCCCCGAGAGTACGCGCTGCCAGAGCGCCCCTCAGAGTCAGCGCTTCAATAGCGCCCCCAAGTGACTGCGCTTCAAGAGCGCCCCCAAGTGACCGCGCTTCAGGAGCGCCCCCAAGTGACCGCGCTTCCGGAGCGCCCCCAAGTTTCCGCGCTTGCAGAACGCCCCTCAGAGTCAGCGCTTCCAGAGCGCCCCCAAGTGTCCGCGCTTCCAGAGCGCTCCCAAGTGTCCGCGCTTCCAGAGCGCCCCCAAGTGTCCGCACTTCCCGAGCGCCCCCAAGCGTCCGTGCCTCAAGTGCGCCCCCCAAGTGCCCGATGTAGCCCCTAATTTTCCCAAGGAAATTTTTTTTTGGGGGGGTAGTAGGGCTCCTGCCGACGAGACCGAGGTGGGGGCTGGGGCCTCAGTCTCGGAGGCGGACCCGCCATGGCCTCCTGAGTCCCCGGATCCGCCATGGCCACCCAAGCTCCCCGATCCGCCATGGCCTCCTGAGTCCCCCGATCCGCCATGGCCTCCTGAGTCCCCCGATCCGCCATGGCCTCCTGAGTCCCCCGATCCGCCATGGCCGCCCAAGCTCCCCGATCCGCCATGGCTTCCTGAGTCCCCGGATCAGCCATGGCCTCCCGAGTTCCACGATCCGCCATGGCCTCCCGAGTCCCCTGACCCGCCATGGCTCCCGGAATGGGCGCCGCTCTGGAGGCCAGTATACCTGCCTCCTGTTCCGTGGAGGCCTCCAGAGCGCCCACCCCCCCTCCCCGTTGGATGGTGTACGGTGCGGGACGCACCGTTCGGGAGGGAGGAGTAGTGTCAGACTTTGTCTCTCTGTGTCTCCCCTCCTCTCGTGCCCTTATTTGGACTTCCTTTTCCGTTCCTCGTTCTATGTCATCATTAGTTAATTAGTCTCTGTCTGTGTTAATTACTCCCCACCTGTTGCAGTTCTTCCTCGTTTGATTTCCTAGTGTTTATAAGCATTGTGTTTCCCTGCCTCTGTGTCCAGTCTGATCGTCTTCATGTGTTTCTGTATATCCAACGATTCCTGAGTTTGTTAATAAATATCTAAGTTCATTTTTGAAGCTCCTCGCCTCCTCGTTTCCCTACCCTTGTGAGTGGAGTGTGACACTAGTGTCCTGTTATATCACACTACACACTGCTACAGCATCAGTGCTGCGTTGCATTAAAGGGGTCATAAACGACCTCTGTTTTTTTTTTTTACTGTTCTCTGAGGTCCACTTATAAAGTTATCAAGATTTTTACATAAAAAAAATCATAATTTTGAAGTAATAGGCAATTTTCTGTCCTGTTTTTAACCCCCCTCATCAGAACGCTCTGTTTGAATAGGTGTGGCGGCTTGTCAACTCGGAAGTAAATGCTGTGTGATTGGCTATAAAGTTGTGTATGATTGACAGCCTACATCCTTCACAGACAGACGCTGTTGTGATTTAGGTTTAAAACACATAAATACTCAGTACATATCATAACGAAGGCAACGCAAACACTGTTTTTCCACAACTTGGCACTACACAGCTTCTTGTTGTCTTCAGAGCATTTTAATCGTTTGGTTTCTGTTCAGACCTTGCATTCGCCTCTATTGTAAACACTACATGCGTGAATCGGTGGGCGGGGCTAAACAGACAGTGCTGTAGAATCGGTGGGTGGGGCTAAACAGTCAGTGCTGTATAATCAGTGGGCGGGGCTAAACAGGTAGCTATATAGAATTGGCGGGCAGGGCTAAACAGAGTCATTTCAGTGCTGTAGAATCAGTGGGCGAGGCTAAACAGGCAGCAATATAGAATCGGTGGGCGGGGCTAAACAGGAAGTCATGTCAGTGCTGTAGAATTGGTGGGCGGGGCTAAACAGGCAGCTTAATGTTGGTGTACTGCTGTCATGTAACTAAATCGGTGGGCGGGGCTAAACAGGAATCATGTCAGTGCTGTAGAATTGGTGGGCGGGGCTAAACAGGCAGCGCTGTAGAATTGGTGGGCGGGGCTAAACAGACAGTCATGTCAGTGCTGTAGAATCGGTGGGCGGGGCTAAACAGGCAATCATGTCAGTGCTGTAGAAACAGTGGGTGGGGCTAAACAAGCAGTCATGTCAGTGCTGTAGAATCGGTGGGCGGGGCTAAACAGGCAGTGCTGTAGAATTGGTGGGCGGGGCTAAACAGGCAGTCATGTCAGTGCTGTAGAATCGGTGGGCGGGGCTAAACAGGCAGTCATGTCAGTGCTGTATAATCGGTGGGCGGGGCTAAACAGGCAGTGCTGTAGAATTTGTGGGCGGGGCTAAACAGGCAGTGATGTTGATCATCTTCAGTGGAGGCGGTGCTTATCCACACTATTACATAATAGAGTAGAGCATTCCACAACCTGTAGTTTTGACAGACTGCCTTCAATATAAGCTGTTTTTAGACTAACAACAAAGTTTTGAGCTCTGAAACTTACAGGATGGTTTTATAGTACAATGAACTCTAAAGGGAATTTGGGTTTCTCAGTTCGTAACCCCTTTAAAGTAACTGCAGTTCAGGTGTGCAAACTTTCACATGAGACATCACTTCTGACAGCGTGTCAGTCATCTGCGATTCTGCGTGTGATTAGTTTAGTCACATGTGTTGAATACACACATCAGATCATAATGTGAAGCAAAACAGCTCTTCACATGTGAAACACTGAAGCCGAACGTCCTGCCAGGATTCAGATCAGTGGCTCGTCAATATAACTGATGCTTACACTTTAACGTTTGGTCTCTTTGTCTTGAGTATTTGCCTGTATGCTGGTTTTAATCATGAACTCAGTGTCTCTTTTGTTGCATGGATATATTCTCATGACATTCGGGTGAAATGAGCGCCGGTACCGTGTGAAATCCTCACCGCGGGGAAAAGCCCGTCCACGACGAGCACGGGATCAAATGGAGCAGATCGGATAATCTCACACACGCACGACACCAACACACAGACGAGACTCGCATCAATCACCATCTGATGAGCTCACATTTCAGCCCTTTCTAGGATCATTATGATTTTTTGCATTGTGATGGTTTATCATATTTTCAGCACATAACACCACTAAATTCTCATCACAGTTACTTTAAATGAAAAACCCGTTCTCAGAGTTTCTGGATTTTAGAAATCCAGAAAGTTACCATTTATAACTCACTGGATTTTCATAGTTATTGTGCATGTGTACAATACTTTTATTCTCCAAAGAATTGATCAAAAGTGACAGTAAAGACATTTATAATATTATAAAAGATTTTGGTTTCAAATAAATGCTGTTCTTTTGAACTTTCTATTCATCTGTGAATCCTGAAAAATAAAATGCATCACAGTTTTCAACTGTGTTCAACATTGATAATAATCAGAAATGTTTCTTGAGCAGCAAATCAGCATATTATTATGATTTCTGAAGGATCATGTGACACTGAAGACTGGAGTAATGATGCTGAAAATACAGCTTTGATCACATAAATAAATTACAGTTTAACAGATATTCACATAGAAAACAGCTGTTTTACATTGTAATAATATTTCACAATTTTTAATTGTATTTTTGATCAAATAAATGCAGCCCTGGTGAGCAGAAGAGACTTCTTTAAAATATTTGTGCAGATAACATCATAAATGTTTTGTGGAAATTGTGATGCATCATATTTTTTTCAGGATTCTTTGATGAATAAGAAGTTCAAAAGAGCATCATTTATTTGCAACAGAAAACTTTTGGAAAGTCATACATGTCTTTACCCTCACTTTTGATCAATTTAATGAATCCTTTATGAATAAAAGTATTTAAAAACTACAGTAATGGCTGTTGAAAATTCAGCTTTGATCACAGGAATAAATTACCTTTTACAATATATTCACATAGACAACAGTTGCTTTAAATTGTAATAATATTTCACTGTCAGCCTTGGTGAGCATTATCACACCATAACAACACATCTGTACATTTAGTGCATGTATCTGAGCAGGAGTTGTGATATCTGGACTCTCAATAATCGTCATGATTGTGAGCTGATCAATAAGAGCGTCTGGAGCAGATCTCGTGAGCCACACAGCAGATCAGATCAGAGTCAGACGCTCCCAGGGGTCAGAGGAGAGGCTCTGAGGAAGACATCTGTCTGTATCATTAAAGACACGCACCGTTCTCACAACATCAAGTTTTCATGAGCGCTCAGCAGCTCCAGATCGGCTCGCGTTTAACACTTTAGAGCCGATTTCACCAGGGAGAGCCTTCATTTGCATTTAAATGTCAGGTCCGGAGGTCTCGGGGACTAATTGCTTTTCCCTAATCGAGGTCTCTTAAATAAACATAAAATAATGAAACAATTCAGACAGCAAGAGAAAATAATTACAACTATCACAAAGCAAACACGTTAATAAAAGGATTAAGATAATATGAGTCTCGGGCTCAGACGACACACTTCACACACCGTCTGACGGATCTGCTGAGCGCCAGTCTTTGTTCTGGTTTACATCAGTCTGACTGGAGCCAGATTAATCGCTGGATCTGATGAAGTGTGTGAGCTTCATCACATCAGATATCATTTGGCGTGAGGTTTCACAGTTCCATAAAACGTACTGTATGTAGCCTAACATTTGTCACTTAATGCACTTAAAAACACAGCATGCACTAACTGTCTTCACACACGTGTGATAAGAATTGTTTATAAATCTGGAGATTCTAGAGAAGATTAGAGAAGGGTGTGTTTTCCCACCAAAATAAAAGCTCTCTGGTTTGTAAAAGCAGGATTTCTGCAGGTTTATGAAGGTTTTAAGACCCTGTTAAGACCAAGTAAAGAAAATTTAAGGAAGAAGTTAAATTAAAAACGCAATACGTCAATAGGGTCTCAAGATGTAAAGAAAAAACATCAGAAAAATCAACTTAATTCAAAGGCAAAATAAGTTTTCAACCCCACTGACAGATATATAGTGTTGTTTTAATCATAAACACATTTTTATTTGATTTTTAAAAAAACAAGACTTCATATTTTCAATATGCATCTCAAGCAAATGTATCATGATTTAAGGATGTTTAAAAAATTTTTTTACTGGAAAACAAGACAAAATTACTGACAAAGATATTCATGTTTTTGCTTGAATAGTTCATCACTAAAGGATTGTTCAGCAAAAAAAAAAAAAAAAACCTTTTTAGCTTTTTAATAATTATTTTTTATGCAGTATTCCAATTTTCCATACTGTATTCATGTATTTTTAGTATCAAATATTATCGTAAAGTATCATATATTGCATAAAAAAATAATATAATTTTATTATATAGTATTATTATGCACCTGTTTTCCAAAAATATTTCCTGTTGAAAAAAACTCAGGAAAAAAAAAGAAAACTGTTGTTGAGTATGCTAGGGACAGTGGGTCAGTAGTTCACCTGAGTGAGATCCACAGTCAGAAGACTGACCCAATCACAGCCGGTCAGAAGATATTTCATGTGTAATATACAGGTATGTGGAGCATGATGTTGGCCCAATGAGTTTCCACCGTGGGCCTCTATAGAGTTTATGGGCTGTTAAGCAATGACTGACTCACCTGGATGTCCTGTAGCTTCGTGTTCCAGGCCTCGGTGACGGCCGCGGCGTGTTCACGGCGGGTGATGTAAATGTGCGCCTGCAGCACGTGAGCCAGCGTGAGTCTGGAGTCCATCGCACGCAGAACCTTCTCCATGTGACTGAAGCAGAGCCGAGCCTGGAGAGCCACCGGACCCTTCACCAGCTGCATGGAGCAGGGCACCAGAGCGATCTGTCCCGCGCAGAACACCGCATCCCGCACCTGAGACACACACACAATCAGTTAAACCGCATGTTAGATCTGCACACACAACAACTCTGAGATAAACCATTCAGACATTCAATAACAGGAGACACACAACATTGTTAACCAATTAATTAATGTAAGTTGCTTATATTTAATTAATTTTAAAAATATTAAATTGATATAGAAAAACAGTAAGTAGGGATGCACGATTAATCGAAAATTAAATCACGTTCCCCATTAGGCAAAAGCTGTGATTTTCATGCGCAGCTTGTCAGTGGAGCACGGTTCTGTGATTAGTAGTAAATCTCCATCTGAAGGCCAGAGGACGCTCTCGTGCCAGTGATGCCAACTTAGCAATTTTGTTGCAAAATTTTGCAACTTTTCAGATGACCCTAGCAACTTTTTCTTCCAAATGCACCTAGCAACAAATTTAGCAATTTTTACAATTTATTTGGCAACTTTTAGCAACTTTTGATGTGACTCAGACAATAAAAAGGCACACATTTTCCATCCAAATTACACAAAAAGAGGAAACCAAAGATGCCTAGCAGTACACACATCATGTGAATTGAGTTTCATTGAGTGAATATTTCATAATAATAATAATAATTTAATAATTGTGATACATTTATTATACACTTTGGTAGTAGCTTGTCCCTGCAATTGTTGATCAGTTAGTACACTGTAAGAAAAGTGAAAAAGATACTAGTAATTTTCCAGGACATTATCAATTACCCATTGTATCTGTCACAAATCTGGTCTATGAACTTTCGTTTACTCAGCACCAGAGGTCACTCGCTCACCAAATTGACTCTTGCACTACACTACTGTTGCACGTCACACACGGACTACAATTCCCATCATCCATTGCACTGACGACACACACACAGCTGATTACACTGATCACACAGCTGATTGCACTGATTACACAGCTTACTTAAGCCATGGACTTCCTCTTCCTCTCTGCCGAGTATTGTTCTGCGTATAACACTCTCCAAGTGTTAGCTGCCTTAAGTCTAAGTTTAGTTTATTTTGTTTATAGTCTCGTTTCCTGTTTCCTGCCCTTGTATCGTGGATTAACCCTTGTCTCACCGTTTCGGACTCTGTGTATACTTCGTTTGGATTATTGCTCAGGTTATCGGACTACCCCTCTTCTCAAGCCCTCTGGATATCATTCGCCGATCAAAGACCCACGCGTGCCCTAGGATTACTCTGTGTCTTGCCCTTGCCATACCTGTTTGCTGTTTATTGAACCATGCCTGTTTATGACCACGCCTTTGAATAAAGCTTGCACATGGATCCGCACGTCTTACGTCTCGTTCGTCCCGTTACAGTAACCCTGTAACCCGAAAACACAATGCATAATTTAAAATGCAGGTAAAAAAAACAATACGTAAAATTCTTTCATATTAACATAGTAGATTTTGCCCTGTTTTTACAGACTTTTCTTAGTGTAGCATAAATTAAAATTCTAAATTCACATAAATGTTGTTTTTTGCTGAGATTTGATGTTGTGACAAGTTTGCGTCGTGACTACGCAATGACGTCATCGCGAAATGACATCACAAAGTCATTTAGCAACTTTTAGCAACAAATCGACCTTCCTTTAGCAACTTTCTCTGAAAATGAGTTTGCAACACTGTCTCGCGCTGAAACTCCAAATATACCCTGCAGAAGAAACTGCTTTCATTGATTCAACGTGACTAACGCACGACTATGACCAGGGCCGTTGCTAGTGGGGTGAAAGGCGGTGACAATTCAAGGGGGCCCCACAAAATTCAGAAATTATACTATATAGGCCCATGTTCTGTGAATAATTCTAATATTTTATTAGTTGTATAACTGAGATATTATGAAAACCACAAAAAAGCATGCAATTTGGTTCCATGCTTGTATATTGTACAGTATATGATATGTGTGTGTGTGGGGGGGCCACGTCAATATTTTTTCAGGGGGCCCCCAATCCTCTAGCTACGGCCCTGACTATGACAAAATATGGTTTATTTGAGTTCTTACTATAATTTTCATTATAATAAAGTGTATTTATAATGCAATGCTAAGTGAGTTTTGAGTAAAAACATGTTATTAAATGTTGTATTTTGTTGGCCAAGAGGTTCATAAATGCTTCGCATGTTTGGAAAGATGTTTGACGCATGTTTCTCTTTCAAATGCATGTTATAAACGACTCAAATTTGCCATGCTTTCAGATGGAGCAGCATTTACTACACAGAGCCGTAGTTCACTGACAAGCTGGGCAAAACAGCTTTCATAATTGCATGATTAAATTGATCTGCGATTATGAAAGCTGTTTTGCGCAGCTTGTCAGGGAACTACGGCTCTGTGTAGTAAATGCTGCTCCATCTGAAAGCATGGTGAGTTTGAGTCATGTATAATGGATGGAGATTTACTACTGATCACAGAACCGTGCTTCACTGACAAGCGCCTGAAGGACAGACGCAGGTAATCGCACGAGCTCAGTCGATCTCTCTCATTCGCTGTCTGTTTAGGCTTGTTAAGTGCCTAAAGTGTAAAGTGTAAATCAGCATGGTACACATTGTTATCATTACTAATATTCAGTACATATGCACTAAGTATAAAACGAGAAGGGCATAAAAAAAATAGAAAACACGGAAATATCGCAGTTGCTGCAGCTGTTGCATTCCTCTGCGGTTATGCTCGTCAATAGCACGGTATTTTTGTTATCAACATTTTTTAATTTTCACACATAACACAACACAGCATCCAAAATATAACAAAACAAAACAACAGACACATACTCAACATCTCAAAGTGGGAGGGAGGGAGAGAGGGAAGGACAATAAAAAACACAAAAGTCACTCCTCCATACAATCACGTACATCAAAAAGAAAACACTGCCAAGCGTCAACGGTCGAAGGCTTGGCCCCACCGACTCGCGCCGTTGTACATTCACATGACACTATTTGCAGGAGGTTACGGATCCAATATGTTTTTCTACACACGTGTGGTGTAAACCAGTTCTGTATTATTGTCTTCTTCGCAGCTGTAAAACCAGCAAACAACATTCTTCTTTTGCATTGAACTAATACAGAGACCAGAATCATCATTAAGAAGACACAAACTTGGGTTAACAGACCAATCAATTCACAGTAATGATGACAAAACCAGGTTTACATGTGTCCATAGACTGATGACGACAGGACATTCCCAAAACATATGCAGAAAAGTGCCTGATGATGCAGTGTTACATATATGGCAGTTCAAATTTTAAATCTTTTGTAAGGAGTTATGTATGCTCTATGAATGACTTTGAAGTGAATAAGACGATGAGCCAGATTTTTAGATGTTAAACTGAGATTAGACCATACTCTCTCCCAGTCGACAGATAAATTAAGGTCAGATAATTCCCTATTCCAAATAGTTTTGATAGAAAGAGGTTTTGTAATGCAATCAATAATTGTATTATATATTAAGGAAACAGGTCAATAGCACGGTATTGCGATATTGCGGTTATCACGACAGGCCTAATCTGGGTCAGTGCCTGGTGATTGGCAGGTTGACCGAAGGGTGTGTTGCCTGGGAAAGTCTATGCCAGAGCACTGTAAAGGAGAATCCATCCCACTCTCAAACCTCAAGTGGAGGAGGAACAATACAGAGTCCATCCCAGACGAGGAACAGTGGACCAGTATTTTACCCTGGCAAGAATACCGGAGGGGGTATAGGAGTTTGCTTATCCAATCTACATGTGTTTTGTAGATTTGGAGAAAGCCTATGACGTGATTGCTTGTTACACTAATGCACGCTATCCGGTCTCTTTACAACCAGTGTGAAAGCTGTGTTTGCACTCTCGCTTGGCCTGGGAATGGCTTGGGATCCCCAGGATGAGCTGGGAGATGTGGCCAGGGAAAATGAGTATCCTTATTTAGAGCCTGCTGCCACCGCAAACCAGTCCCGGATAAGCAGTGGAAAATGAAAAATAAATGAGAATTCTCTAAATAAGAATTATTAGCCATGAGGAGTCACAGATCTACATGAGTGTGCTTCTAAAACAATCCCTCTATCTTCTGAAACACAATTATAGACTTGACCCATGCCAGCAGCGCTTCTGGCAGCACTTAAACATGAGAAAAGAGTCCAAACAACACACTGATGACTTCACTTTCCTTTAATAGAGAGAAAACGTGACACTGGGACATCACCGGAAAAAAACAACCCAATTCATGATTCATCACTATACACTTGCTACAAAAAGGTAATCAAGACAAACTTCATGTTAGCTTGAGAAAGCCTAGTCAGAAAGTTTGAAAATCTCAAAGTTTGAAGGCCATGCAGTCTCTTAGACCGACAGACTGTTATGTAGGGTGTTCTGGGTGGTTGCTAGTTTGTTGCTACATAGTAGCTAACATAGATATGTATAGATGCCCTATTCGACCGCTCCAGATACGTTGACGCATCCGCCATTTAGGAACGGTCAACTTGATGTCGTTCACCATAATTATCAATGAGTATTCAAAGATATACAGGTACATCTCAGAAAATTAGAATATGGTGAAAAAGTTAATTTTTTTCTTGTAACTTATTTCAAAAAGTGAAACTTTCATATATTTTAGATTCATTACATGTAAAGTAAAACACTTCAAAAGTTTCTTTGTTTTAATTTTGATGATTTGAGCTTACAGCTCATGAAAGTCAAAAGTCAGTATCTCAAAATATTAGAATATTTACATTTGAGTTTCAATTAATGACCATACCTACAGTATAAATTTCGGGTATCTCTTGTTCTTTGAAACCACAATAATGGAGAAGACTGCTGAGTTGGCAATGATCCAGAAGACGAACATTGACACCCTCCACAAAGAGGGTAAGTCACAGAGGGTCATTACTGAAAGGGGTGGCTGTTTACAGAGTGCTGTATCAAAGCATATTAAATGCAAAGTTGACTGGAAGGAAGAATTTGGGTAGAAAAAGGTGCACAAGCAACAGAGATGACCGCAAGCTTGAGAATACAGTCAAGCAAAGCTGATTCAGACACTTGGGAGAGCTTCACAAGGAGTGGACTGAAGCTGGAGTCAGTGCATCAAGAGTCACCACGCTCAGACGTCTTCAGGAAAAGGGCTACCAAGCCACTTCTGAACCAGAGACAACGTCAGAAGCGTCTTACCTGGGCTGTGGAGAAAAAGAACTGGACTGTTGCTCAGTGGTCCAAAGTCCTCTTTTCAGATAAAAGTAAATTTTGCTTTTCATTTGGAAATCAAGGTCCCAGAGTCTGGAGGAAGAGTGGAGAGGCACAGAATCCAAGCTGCTTGAAGTCAGTGATGATTTGGGGTGCCGTGACGTCTGCTGGTGTTGGTCCATTGTGTTTTATCAAGTCCAAAGTCAATGCAGCCGTCCACCAGGAGATTTTAAGAGCACTTTATTTTAAGAGCTTCCATTTGCTGACAAGCTTTATGGAGATGCTGATTTCATTTTCCAGCAGGACTTTAGCACCTGCCCACACTGCCAAAACCACTTCCAAGTGCTTTGCTGACCATGATATTACTGTGCTTGATTGGCCAGCCAACATGCCTGACCTGAACCCCATATGGAATCTATGGCATATTTTCAAGAGAAAGATGAGAAACAGTGGATCCGAGCTGAAGGCTCAATAGTGCCTGAACAATGCCACAGGCTGATCGCTTCCATGCCTCACTTTACTGATGCTGGAGCTTGTGATAACGGAGCCCCGACCAAGTATTGAGTGCAGAAATCAACATACTTTAAAGAACTTGAACTTTTCTGTTTTGCAAATCCTTTTTTTGAATGATCTTACGAAATATTCTAATATTTTGAGATACTGATTTTTGACTTTCATTAGCTGTAAGCTCTAATCCTCAAAATGAAAACAAAAAAACTTTTGAAGTGTTTTACTTTACATGTAATGAATCTAAAATATGAAACTTTTTCACCATACTCTAATTTTCTGAGATGTACCTGTACATGCGTATCACTTGCTGTTGTAGACACATAGTCAACGCGCTTAAAGGTTAACAGACCGTTTTGGCGGATGGCTTACGTATCGCGGACCATAGAAAAAGTCGCTAATGAGGCATCTACGTATTTATATCTATGGTAGCTAATGTTTTCTGGGAAGTTGATCTGGTATTTGTCTGTTATTGTTTGTTATTTTTTGAATGTTTGATTCTTGGATGACAAAAAAACTGCATTTAATATACTGCATGTTTCTGGGTAATGTACAGTATTTCATCTGCTCTGTTTATCATATAGTTGTTCTCTTATATGCCTGCTTTTTCAGATGTGCAAGGTTCTTATATTTACTGTCTGTATCTAAAAATTAAATCCCTGGTTTCACAAACAAGGCTTAAGCCTAGTGTAGTGGCTAGGCGTCCACTTTGGTGGCTGAACAAAAAAAAGGCTTGACACTCATAGTCTTTACAAATCCATTGTCCACATAGTTGACTGGTCCAAAATTGATGAAGCATTTATTGCAATTAAAAAATAAAAATACAAAATGAAAAACAAAACCTCAATAGAGTAAAGGATTGCAAAGATATAAAGTAGATTGGAGTCAATGCATGGAGTCAGACCGTGAGGTCAAAGACTGTCACTTCCTGTTTAGCCACACCCTCAGGTGACATCACAGGTCTTTTATCGCAGAGGCCTTGCATCTCCACCTGAGCCACCAGATGGAGTTAACTTAAATAACACATAGAAAGACAAAAAATTAAACAAATTATCTTTGCATAAACATACAGTATTTTGGCTCCTACACCTAGTCCCAGACTAAAATGTAAGTCTGAGCTGTTTCAACTGAAAGAAACTTGCCCTGATTGATCTTAAAATACATCAGTGCCTTTGTTGTGTCTTAAGATGTACACCAGTAATGTTTTTTTTCTAAACATGTTTATAAAAACTACTTAAATAGTACTCTTCTTTGGCACTCAACGGAGGCGGTCGCATTTTTTCTCACTCCCCGTCCTCGCCCTTTTTTCCCTCCCTGCCTGCTCTCTTGTCTCGTCTCGTGTAATACTTGAGAGACTCTCTCTGCATTGCTCCTCAAAACTGAAAAAAATCATGGATTTGATCAACTGGTCTCTCAACGCAATTGATACCATCTTCTCGACGAGAAGCTCGGGTTCTGGGGAACCTAACTGCCCTGACGGAACGTTCTCCGCTGGCTACACGATGGACGCGTGGGACAGATGGCGTGTCGTGTGTTTAGCGGCTCTTTCCGTGGAGGACATTGAAGATATCTACCTATTCGGAACCATGATAACAGGTCTTCTGCTGATTGGATTAGGCTTTGCCCTGGGTTATCGAAGAATTCAGAAAACGGGAACAGCTGTTCAAAGCCTCACAAGGCTGCCCGTCATGATTGAAGCAGTGGGCAGAGTGGTCAGCATTGAGACTGAGACTATTAACCGCAATATGGATTCTATCACGGAGAAGCTCACTGCTTTGCAAAGGAAAATTGACGGAGACCAGAACGGACAAAGAGAGTAGCCATGGAATTGGAATGCGGTTACTCGCCCTAAGACTAAACAAGCACAATCTTATCTTTTCCGGCTCCCCTCTACCAGCACTGGCCTTGGCCAAGGCCGCTGTTGGAAAATCAACCCTGAGAAGAGCACCGCAGGGAGACGCTCTCTGCGTTCCTCCCCAATTCTTCAGACACCTGCTGATTACACACACACACAAATACACACATACTGATTACAAACTATTACACATACACACACATATGCATTCACTTCCCCAAACCCCCAATCCAACGCCTCCGTCGCTTTGAACCACCAGCCTGACAAGCGGGTCTGTGACTAGCGCCGGGATATGGCTGCCTGTCTGGATGGCTGATTGCCAGAGCTGGATTACTTCCCCTGTTGCAAAGTTGTGTGTCTATGGTGTATTATGTGCTTTATGCTGAGGTGTTTTTCCTGTTCTCACACTGTACTCCCCAAGGAGTATAGTCTGGGAGTTATTTTTTTCCTCCTCTCTCTCCCCTCATGTTTGCTGTATTTTTCTTCAAAAATCAAAGCATTTCACTGCTGATTGTACTCTGTATGATTGTGTATGTGACAAATAAATAAACCTACTAAATGTCCTAATTGAACTATGGCCTAATCCTGGCTTAGTCTAAGCCCTGTTTGTGAAACCAGGCCAAAATGATTAATTTTGATAATCATATTTGAAATGACTGTCAATTTATTGTAAGTATATAAATAAATAAATAATATTGTGCAATTTCTCACATTTGCAAGCAGCCTTGTTATCATTTTTTCCCTTCAAAACAAAAATTTGGAGAATTTCTACAGCATGAGTGAGAATTAACATTAACTTTACATTTATTTAGCAGATGCTTTTATCCAAAGCAACTTACTGAGAAACATCAAATATTTTGTTTCATTTTCTCAGTTTTAACACAAATCGCAATATTCCAAATTATATCCTCCTGAGAGCCAGCTGTGGAGTTTTAGTCTCTGTAGTGGACATTCTATTGTAGTGTATTTCTCTGAGACGTCACATGTCAGAGGTATAAGTCTGGATGTCCTGTACAGAGCACATTCAGTGTTTTACAGAGATATTAAATGATTGGATGTTTCACCATCACTACACCATCTACTTGGTCTTTAAAAATGGCTAAATTTTTACATCCTTATGGAAATATGATTATATGTTGTAATTGTCATTTAAATCTGAATAATTTTCAAATTGATTGTCATAAAGCAACATCTCAGGAAAATGTTATGGGTTTTCAAATTCAAATGTGACTTGCTGTTATGAAACAGGACATAATTTCATACATGTCCAGGAAACCAGGACTAAAAGCAAGTTTATTACGCATTTTGGGAGACATAATAATTGAATAGGAAAATAAATTATATATCAATTTTGTTATGAAATATTAGATATTATTATGAAAATCTGGCCAATTATTACTCCCATTATGACAATTATTTTTTCAACATGCTGTCCCAACAGCAACACATTAATATGCAAATTAGATACAGTGTTTTTAATGGGAAAACCAGTTAATGGAAATTTTTACACACATATTACATAAAACAAAATGGTATATCAAATAATTTTGTTATATATTTTATAACTTAGTTGAGAATCATCCTTAAACAAATTTTAGTATAAAAAAATCCTGAAACCTAAAAATGTATTGGTGATTTAAAAAAAATCCCATTGTTTTTGCCTTTTTGATGTCTATTCATGTCATTTTATTTTTTAGAAAAACTGAGTCCTAGTGTCCTCTACAGAGGACATAGAATAAAATAGAATTTTTCAAAAATGTTATTTTTTCATTTTTTTTCTTATGCTCTAAACAATGTAATGACATGAAAAAATACTAAGTTCACAAAGCTTTTTTTTGGGGGGGGGGGGTCTCAGGAATATTTGAGCTAATATTTTCTGCATTTTATTGGAAATACAAGTTAACCCATAACTACAAACCAGAATATTAAACTGCTACTGAATGAAAGCTTCATGTAGGATAAATCTGCAAGCCTGTAACCCAATTTATATTTTGATACATTTATTTAATATTTGAGCATATTGTTCACTACTAGAAAATAATAATGCAAAACCTATAAAAGATAAACAGAAACTAACAGCTTACATGATATTCTGTATAATACTCAATTTTATTATAAAGCATTTGTACAATTAATAAAGACTTGATTTAGTTTGACTTTCTAAGGCTTTCTTAAAGGTCCAGCATCTGAAATCACTAACCATTTAATGTAAAATAAAATGTTTCAATGCCCTAATAGGTGGAAACTGCCATAAATCATAAAACAGCGATCGTTTCACCCAAATATCAAAGCCTTACATCAAAAAAGGTGAAATTCATTACAATTATTAAAACATTTGTGTTTGAACAGCAGAGCATCAATTAACGCGCTACACCTTCATTGTTATTTTATCACCTAGAGTTCCCGTTTCACACCAGCGATGAATCTCCAGCTCCTACGCATTCATAACAAGCTGATAATTAGCTGAGAAGCCACAGACAAACTCTCTTCTGAAGCTTAATCCTACAGCTAAAAATACACTCCATCAGATATGCAGGAGAGGTCAGGTCTCCACCGTAGGTGATCAGGTGTTAATTGAAGCTCTGGTGAAGTGTTTAGAGCGAGGACGGTGACCTCTGCAGCGATCACAGCTCACTCGATCAATCGGTGCATACTGTCAAACGCAGCTTTAGAGCCAATTAGCATGCATGCGCAGATACTGTATTTAACCAGATTACCAGAGCGACTCTAAAGCCCTGGCCAGAGCACACATGTCCAGTCTGCATTGCACCGGCCGCTTGACCTCTACAGCGTCACAGAAGGGCGATTTCTGGCGGTTCACTCTTAAAAATAAAGGTGCTTCACGATGCCATAGAAGAACCTTTTTGTCTAAATGGTTCCATAAAGAAATTCTGAGAATTGTTTGTAAACACATTATAAATGTTAGAAATGCATTGCTGAAACATGTTACAAAGACTGTGAACTATGTAGTACTTAATTGTGGAGTTATACCGTTAAACAGTTTTTCAGCATTTTCGTGATCAGGATTGTCTGGGCGGGGCTAAATCATGACTCGATGACGCAATCGAGCCACCGAGCACAGCCCCTCGGGTCCGTACAGTGAGACTAAGTACAGTACAGTGAGAGCTACAGAGAGCAGACGCTCCTGATGCTTTCCAATCGCTCTCGCGGTACTTTGATGTCATCGTTCTGCAGCGCTGCTTCAAGTCGAACACGCCTAATAATCAGTGATGGGAATAACGGCGTTATAAATAAACGGCGTTACTAACGGCGTTATTGTTTTCAGTAACGAGCAATCAAACTAATTACAGTTTCCCCCGTTACAACGCCGTTACCGTTACTGACAACAAAATGCGGCATTACTATAACTTATTATAATATTATTATCATTTTATTTTTCAGTTCATCTGAATGGATGCGCAGTGTAGCTGTATTTGACGTACCGTAAACTCTAGTGTGAAGCACACGGCTCGCGTAGCTTTGTCTCTCAGTCTCTCTCTCTCTCTCACTCACTCACTCACTCACTCACACACACACACACACACACACACACACGCAAAGAAAGATACAGAGCGAGAGAGTCTTTCACAACATGCAGAATTGACGCGCTACATGTAAACAATATTCTTTGTTGAGTTTTCTGTCAAAATAACGGAGTTCCTTTGGAATTCTTCAGCTTTTAAGAACTGCCGGGTTCTCCGCTAGTGGGCGGAGCTAATGCGCAAACGACAATCTCATTGGCCGGCGCTCAACTATTATCCTCCCTGTTTTGATTTCAGCGAATCAATTCGAGCGAACGCAGACAACGTGATTAATATTCATGAACCCAGCAGCTCATTAATCCTTAGTGCGTTTTATATTGTTATTAGTGGTAGAATTCGTAGCAGTTTTGTTATCTTATCAATTTTTTCCCCCTTTTTTTAATAGAAACACTAAATGACAAACAATATCTTAAGCACCAGTCCTAAGTTCAGTCAACATGACAGATATGAATTCATACTTGGTTATTCTAGTTACTAAAGTTATATCATCATATAATGCTAAATTATCATAATATCATATTATAATACTTGACTAACTGATGCTAAGTGTCAGTAGATAAATAGTGTTGATTAATGTACAATGTTTTATAATAATAATTTATTCTATTTAGTGTGCATTTCATTCATTTAACATATTTAATATTGGGGCATCCACGTTATTTGACATTTGATTTTTTTTTTAAAAAGTAACGCAATAGTTACTTTCCCTGGTAATTAGTTACTTTTATAATGATGTAACTCAGTTACTAACTCAGTTACTATTTGTGAGAAGTAACTAGTAACTATAACTAATTACTTTTTTAAAGTAACGTGCCCAACACTGCTAATGACTAGAGCGCATTAGCATCAGTGGTTCACGGCTAAATCGCGAGTTACTGTCATTACCGTTAGTTACTACGGCCTACAGATTGTTAGCTAGCTATGCCTTCGTCACGTAAATGCATAATACCTGGTTGTGATCATTTACAAAACAGCTCGGTCTCCTTATTAAATAAGCTGCAGAGGAAGACAGTTGAGAGAGACGGCGGCTCTCCCGCGAGTGGGCGTGGCTTCAGAGCCGCCAGTGGACACGCCCCCAGCGTTTGAGAGCAGAGAATACTGCTTATTTTTTCAAGATTTTGTTACCTTATTTTATTTACTTGGCGTTTTTTTAGCATTCAAATTTGTCTGGGTGGTTAATAACACATTTTTCTGTGGTGTGACAAACTCAGAACACACATTTAATATTGACTTTAACATCTGAAGAACCTTTCTGTTTCACAAAAGCTTCTTTGTGGTGAAAGAAGGTTCCTCAGATTATAAAAAGGTAAGAAAGAGATGTTCTTTGACTGAATGGTTCTTTGTGGAACCAAACATGTTCTTCTATGGCATCGCTTGAATAACGTTTGAAGCATCTTTATTTTTAAGAGTGTTGGTGTGCAGCAAGAAAGCTAGAATGAGTTTAGAAAGTAAACATGGGTTTTTTGTAAAGTCTACCGTACATACGCACAGGATTAGTCTTTATTTGTTTTCACTGTGTAATCATATAATGTGCACTTCAGTGCTGTTTTAGTATCACTGACATGATATTATAGCTTTTGTTAGTAGTTTCACTTTTTTTGAGTTTGAGTTTTTATATTTTCTTTTTTCAAGTTTTAGTAATTTTTTTGTCAAATTTTAAGTTAGTTAGTATTTCAAGCTTTAAAGTTTTAGTCATTTTTTATGTTATTCTAAATGTTTTTATGTCAAATTTAGTTTTAGTTATTTTTGAATATCAAGTTAAACTAGATAAAAATGATAAATATTTCCAATGAGTTTTTATTTTTACATTTTCTATTTTAAATTTTTAAGTCGTTTTGTTGTGTTTTTGTCAATTTTATTATTATTATTTAAATGTCTATAGTTTTTATTTTTTTTTCAGTTTTAGGTTTTTAGGTACATAAATTTAAACTAAAATTAGATAAAATGATAAATGATTTAAACTATTTTTCAACTATATTTTTATATTTGCTGTTTTCGAGTTTTAGTCATTTTGTTGTTTTTGTCTTTTTTATTATTATTTTTTTTTAGTTTCTCTAGTTTTTATAAATTTTTATGTCGGTTTAATTATTCTAATACATCAAGATAAACTAGATGAAAATGATGTTTCCAATTTCATATTTTCCATTTTCAAGTTTTAGTAATCGTGTGTTTTTGAATTGTTTTTAATGTCTATAATTTTTACCTTTTATTCCAGTTTTATTTTAGTAAGTTAAACTAGATGAAATTAAGAAATGTTTCCAATTAGATTTTATTTTTATATTTTCAAGTTTATTTGTTTTTGTCCTTTTTGTTAGCTTCTCTTAAATGTCTTTATAGTTTTTAATTCATTTTTTATTTATTTTTATATTTAGTTAATTTTGTAACTAAATGTGACCCTGGACCACAAAACCAGTCATAAGGGTCTTTTTTTTTTAATTGAGATGTATGCATCATCTGAAAGCTGAATAAATAATCTTTCCATTGATGTATGGTTTGTTATGATAGGACAATATTTGAAAATCTGGAATCTGAGTGTGCAAAAAAATCTAAATATTGAGAAAATCATCTTTAAAGTTGTTCAAATGAAGTTCTTAGCAATGCATATTACTAATCAAAAATTAAGTTTTGATATATTTACGGTAGGAAATTTACTAAATATCTTCATGGAACATGATCTTTACTGAATATCCTAATGATTTTTGGCATAAAAGTAAAATGTATAATTTTGACCCATACAATGTATTGTTGTCTATTGCTACAAATATACCTGTGTTACTTATGACTGCTTTTGTGCTCCAGGGACACAACTGAAAAACAGAAATGTTGCATAGGAAACTAGCTGAAATAAGCTATTTAATTTATTTTATTCAGTTTACATTTATTTTATAACAACATTTTATTTTTATAGTTTGAGTTTTATTTGAGTATAATATCCTTGGCACATTAATCACCAGCATGAATGTTAGTTTGATGCTCTGTAGAGTTCAGTGCACTGCAGAACCTCATCAAACCAAGCTCCTTCACCTCCTGCGTGTTGTGTTTGTGTTGAGTCTGTTAAGTCTTGTTTAAATGTTCTGTTCTCATGTCAGATATGTATGTATGTATGTACCAAGAGCTTATTAAAAACCACAACAAATTCCTCGTGTGTTTGCGCACACTTGGCGAATAAAGCTGATTCTGATTCTGTTGGAGACAAACTAGTCTGTGCATATCGAGTCCAAACACATATGGCCAAACTGATTCTCACTAAACTGAAGGATCAGAATCTTAGAAAATTCATCTGCTGCTCTTTCTTCTCTGAACAAAACCAGCATTTTACAATGAGCTTGTGAAACAGCAGAGCGTTTGCTGCAGGGAGGAAAGAGTCACATCCGTTTCCATAATCATACATGTTTCTCGTGATTCCCGGCTCCTGGCTTCACCTGTCAGCTTTGATGAACCTTCATTCGAGCCCGGGCCTCGGCCTCGGCCTTCAAACAGCCGATCAATCAGCGCATCATTTACCTGCGAGCATTATTTGGGATCGTCTGCGCCTCCACGACAAATCAGCATTGGCGTTCCAGTTATGAGCCATCAAGCAGCATCAGAGCTTCTGCATCAGCTCGGCCTTCTCAAGCCCTCTCGCCTCCGCCGGCTGTGCATATGAATATCAAAAGCCAGACCTCTTGGCTGTTATAATATTTAAAAATAAAAAACAGGTGCGGTGCGATCAATTATTAAGAGGCTCGCTCAGGTTACCCTGCCAGGAGGAGATCTGGGGAATACTATTTACATAAAATTAACAGTTCAAAAGAAGGAGTTCACACACCAATCAAACTTGTTAATTGACTGTCAATGGTGTGTCCCTGAATATACAACACAGCTACATTATTCATCCGCGCCGCTGACAAGGAAGACAGGCCAATTTGCATGGGCATCCAAAATCTGATCAACAACTACAACAGCCCATGCATTTTTAATAGAGCCGAGGGAGACGATTAATATTCATAGGGGTCAAACTACGCCACCGTATTTCGTTTAACTCTTCCAGAAAGCGTAACTTTCAGACCTGGCGTCATTTCCAGATGCATTCTCAAGCTTTATTTCACGGCTCAAACACACCAGCCGACAATGCTCTGCTCAGAAGGAATCACGTGTGTAAATGTTCCTCCTCCGGTCGGCATTTTAATGGTCTGCGACTGAAATCTCGGAGGTCCTGGATCTTGTTTGTTTGTTTTATGAGCGCTGGCAGTGGAGGTGACCTTAAAGATGCCAGCTCGTGCCAGAAGACGAGCTGCGCCGGGGAAAGTGACCTGCTATTGATGAACAGTCAAACTCGGTGGCTCCGGTCAAGGACACACCATCAGGTATGCTAATGGACGCACATCCCAACTGGATCTTCATGCATAATTGATCACGCTGAGGAACGGCTCATATATAGAGATGCTCGGGCTCCACACAAACACAGCATCATGTGTTGCTGTACACACAACACTTCAGACACACGTGTGTGTGATGATGCTGCTCAATTACAACTTTGCTGAATGCTTTCTCTTTATGACTCCAGACCATTTCCATAAACCAGTGAGCTGATCCCAAAATAACAAAAAATATATTGTTTAGTGTGTACGTGATTTTAAAGTGTGAGAAGAAAGAGAGTGATGTGGAATAAATCACAGACAAACTGCTCAATAGTCTGGGATCAGTAAGATCTCTTCTGCTCACCGAGGCTGCATTTATTTGATCAAAAATACAGTAAAAATTCTAAAATATTATTACAGTGTAAAACAGCTGTTTTCTATGTGAATATGTGTTAAACTGTAATTTATTTCTGTGATCAAAGCTGTATTTTCAGCATCATTACTGCAGTCTTCAGTGTCACATGATCTTCAGAAATCATAATAATATGCTGATTTACTGCTCAAGAAACATTTCTGATTATTATCAATGTTGAAAACAGTTGTGCTTCACAATATTTTTATGGAAACTGTGATGCATTTTATTTTTAAGGATTCAAAGATAAATAGAAAATTTAAAAGAACAGCATTTATCTGAAATAGAAAGCTGTCACATTATAAATGTCTTTATAAAAGTATTTAAAAAAGGGATTTATAATACTAAAAATATATTAAAATAATATTACTAAAATGTATATTTTTTACAAAATGTATTGTTTATTACAACATTAACATTAAATAAATACTAAATTAAAATTAACTATTTAATACTAAATTGCAATTAAATTTATACTAAATAAATGTGAAGTATTGAATTCTTTCAATAAAAAATCATACTGATCCCAAACTTTTGAACAGTAGTCTAGAATGCAGCTACACTCTCAGAAATAAAGCTGTCACTGGGGCGGTACCTTTTCAAAAGGTAAACTTTTGAACCTATTAGGTTCAAATATGTACCTTTAAGTACTAATATGTACCTTTAAGTACTAATATGTACACTTTACACTTTAAGTACTAATATGTACACTTTAAGTACTAATATGTACACTTTAAGTACTAATATGTACTTTAAATATGTACACTTTAAGTACTAATATGTACACTTTACACTTTAAGTACTAATATGTACCTTTAAGTACTAATATGTACACTTTAAGTACTAATATGTACACTTTACACTTTAAGTACTAATATGTACCTTTAAGTACTAATATGTACACTTTAAGTACTAATATGTACACTTTACACTTTAAGTACTAATATGTACCTTTAAGTACTAATATGTACACTTTAAGTACTAATATGTACCTTTAAATATGTACCTTTAAGTACTAATATGTACACTTTACACTTTAAGTACTAATATGTACCTTTAAGTACTAATATGTACACTTTAAGTACTAATATGTACCTTTAATATGTACACTTTAAGTACTAATATGTACACTTTAAGTACTAATATGTACACTTTACACTTTAAGTACTAATATGTACCTTTAAGTACTAATATGTACACTTTAAGTACTAATATGTACCTTTAAGTACTAATATGTACACTTTAAGTACTAATATGTACCTTTAAATATGTACCTTTAAGTACTAATATGTACACTTTACACTTTAAGTACTAATATGTACCTTTAAGTACTAATATGTACACTTTAAGTACTAATATGTACCTTTAAATATGTACACTTTAAGTACTAATATGTACACTTTAAGTACTAATATGTACACTTTACACTTTAAGTACTAATATGTACCTTTAAGTACTAATATGTACACTTTAAGTACTAATATGTACCTTTAAATATGTACCTTTAAGTACTAATATGTACACTTTACACTTTAAGTACTAATATGTACCTTTAAGTACTAATATGTACACTTTAAGTACTAATATGTACCTTTAAATATGTACACTTTAAGTACTAATATGTACACTTTAAGTACTAATATGTACACTTTACACTTTAAGTACTAATATGTACCTTTAAGTACTAATATGTACACTTTAAGTACTAATATGTACACTTTACACTTTAAGTACTAATATGTACCTTTAAATATGTACACTAAGTATTAATATGTACACTTTAAGTACTAATATGTACACTTTAAGTACTAATATGTACACTTTACACTTTAAGTACTAATATGTACCTTTAAATATGTACACTAAGTACTAATATGTACACTTTAAGTACTAATATGTACACTTTACACTTTAAGTACTAATATGTACCTTTAAATATGTACACTAAGTACTAATATGTACATTTTAAGTACTAATATGTACACTTTACACTTTAAGTACTAATATGTACCTTTAAGTACTAATATGTACACTTTACACTTTAAGTACTAATATGTACTTTAAATATGTACACTAAGTACTAATATGTACACTTTAAGTACTAATATGTACACTTTACACTTTAAGTACTAATATGTACCTTTAAATATGTACACTAAGTACTAATATGTACACTTTAAGTACTAATATGTACACTTTAAGTACTAATATGTACACTTTACACTTTAAGTACTAATATGTACACTTTACACTTTAAGTACTAATATGTACCTTTAAATATGTACACTAAGTACTAATATGTACCTTAAATATGTACACTTTAAGTACTAATATGTACCTTTAAGTACTAATATGTACCTTTAAGGTACCAAAATGGACCCTTTAGGTAGAAACATGAACCTTTTGAAAAGGTACCGCCCCAGTGACAGCTTTTGTACCTTTATTTCTTTATTTAGAGTGTATTGACCAATCACGATGAAGTATTCCAGAGCTGTGCAGACGGGAGTTTTGTGAAGAGCTCTTCCAGCTTCAACTCTTGTGTTGAGGATGAAGCACCTCACAAACACAAACGCTCTCGTCACCTCACAGGAGATCAGCATTACTCCAGCGCTGATAGAAACAGAGCCACCAAAGAAACTGGATTCAGAAACCAAAACATGAGATTCTGTGTGTAACAGAAGTGTGTGAGAGGTGTGTGTGTGTCTGACCCAGCATGCCCACAGACGCTGTCACATCGGCTCCTGTCAGCTTTATGCTGGTTATTCCTCTCTATCTGTCGGCTAAAACAAGCACAAGCAAGGTCACGCCAGGGTTATTACAGTTTGAACAAAAAAATCAATGACAAAAAAAAGGATATCAAAAACTTAAATGGTCCTTTTTTCAGCACTTGCCAAGGCAACATTACTCTTTAATATATTGATAAAATGTAGCATTCTCATTAAAGTAACCGAACCAAAATGCAAACAAACAAACAAATATATATATTTTTTGAGCAAATTATTTATATATGGTATTATTGGGGTAATTTATGTATGATATCATGCCATTTTTTATTTAAATGTGAAAACAAATATTGCATTACAAACATTTTACTGTATTAAACTAACTAGAATCTTACAGGAATCTTTAATGGAAATAATGAAACTATTTACAAAAAAATTATGAGTTTTGTTTTGCTTTTTTTTTGCATTTTGTATTTTGCTTTTGGTTAATTGGCATGAAAACATCAGAATGATAAAATGGGATCTAAACGTGGCACATTAATTTATGTTTTTATAAAGAAAATTCATTATATTTTATATTAAATGGTTTTTGCATTGCAACATATTAATAACAATCAAACACATTTTGCCCCCAAATCTCTCTAATGGGATGATAAAAATATCATTCTAATTAAAGTACAGCAAAAAAAAAGATATATTATTCAAATAGCAAATTAAATTAATCATTTTCTATCACGTAGTTTAACCTGATGTACTAAAATAGCTAAAACTGAAATAAAAATTACAAAAATGTATAGATATAAAACAACAAAAACGAATAAATACAAAAAAAATAAAGAAATGACATGTATGCAGAAAATTTATATCAAAATATTAACAAAAGTAGAACAGCATCTCAATGATACTGAAATAAGACATGGTCAGAATCTGGAGAATCACACAACACTCAAAGTGTTATTTTATATTGTTTGTTTGAAACCAACTATGAAATATGAAGCTGAAATATTCAGACATCTGATCATATCTGTCTGAATCATGCGAGCGGCCGTCAGAGAGCGTTCTGTCAGCGAGGAAGAGGCTCTCGACCTCTGCGTCTGTGACAAATTGGTTGTGAGGCTTTTTCGACTGATGCACATCCCACAAAACCCCGCGACCTGCCCGCGAGACATGCCAGGCCCCGCCACGCGCCGCTCTATCAAACAGCATCTTTCCAGGACGACGCAAATGATGACAAACTCCATCATCCTGCATTATGTGCTCTCCTGATAATCTGCCTAATGCTGGATCTGATGGGGTCTGGACCGGTTTGTGAGGGTCTCTGCTCCAGACCCGCGGCTGGTGTCAGGCCGTGTCACATCACACAGTCACACACACTCTCTTAAACACATACACACATGCACACACACACACATACACACACACACACACACTCACACACACACACACACACACTCTCACACACACACACACACACACACACACGCACACGCACACTCACACACACACACACACTCACACACACACTCTCACACACACTCTCTCTCACACACACTCTCAACACACACACACACACACACACACACTCTCTCACACACATATACACACACTCTCTCTCTCTCACACACACACACACACACACACACTCTCTCTCTCTCTCTCTCTCTCTCTCACACATACACACACTCTCTCTCTCACACACACACACTCTCACACACACACACACACACACACACACACACACACACACGCACACACACACACGCACACACACGCACACACACACACACACACACACACACACACACACACACTCACACTCACACACACTCTCTCACACACTCTCACACCTGCAGTGTGAGATCTGCTCAATAGATGGCAGTATGACTTCAGGAAACGCAGCCAAGCGCTGCTCATTAACAGCAGAGATCCACACACACCACATCTTCCTCATTATCAAATATCAAGGCGCTTTTATTACATTCACAGGCTTTTACGTCTGTGTTTTATTTGACCAGCAGCTCAGAGTTTCATTTCAATATATGAGTGTTTTCTATTAAAACATCTCAACTATCTGTGCCAGGTTAACATTCACCCTTTTATTTGATTTGTTTACAGAACATTTTTCTCAAATGCTATTTATACTTTGTTACATATGGATAGTCATAAGCACACAAAACCTGTAAATTCTATATTCTAATAAAGAAAATTAATTATATGTTCTATTTTAAATTCTATTTTTATTACTAACATTTTTTTTTAAATATCAAAAAAATATATATTATTGAGCAAAATAGTTCTATATCATGACATTATTTAATTTATTCTGAATTAAATGTAAAAAATATTGCATTATAAACATTTACTGTATTTCATTAATGGGACTCTTTAATGAAAATAATAATAATATTTATGAACAATGGTGATGAGGGGTTGTTTACTGTTAATAGGTATGAAAATGATAAAACGGTATCTAAATGTGGAACATTAAGTTTTCATAAAGAAAATTAATTCTATTTTATGATCATTACACTTTTTTTGCATCGAGACATTTTGGTGACAATTAAATCTAAATCAAAAGTATTGTTCTCATTAAAATAAAGCAAAAAATTATATATTATTTAGATAGCAAATTATTAAGATATTAAGGCATTATTTAATTTATTATGATTTAAATGTAAACATTTAAGTGCAAAAATTACTGTATTACATTAACAAAAATCTTTTAATGGTCGGACTCTAATGAAAAGAATAAAAATGACAAAAAACAGTGATGAGTTTTTTTTTTGCATTTCATTTAAGTGGCATTAAAATAATAATGATAAAACTGCGGGGGGGCATTTTATCATTTTTTTTTTTTTTAAGCATTTTATCAAAAAAATTATAAAATAGGATCTCAATTTTAAGGTGTCTAAAACAGGCTTCGGTTTCATTAAGCAAAATATAAAATTTGTGAGGCAGGCATGTTTATGAAATATGAATAATGAATCTGCATAAGAGTGAAGAAGCTGCGGCTCCAAACACACCTTTGTCTATTATTAATCTACAACATGTTTATATCTGCGGAACAACGGCTGATGAAAAATGAATGAGCCGGGTTACAACTCCAACGAGGCCCAAGATGAGAAATTAATGACTAAAAGTAAACGTAACATAAACATTAATATCAATGAGCCACTGACTTCAGCTGCAGCATCTCCTAATAAATGAAGAGGAGAGGACAGCGCTCTGACCCGCGGCTCTCTGATTGTCAGTGTCTGTCCCGTCAAACGCCGGCGTACAGGAATAGACCCTCGTTACCATAGTAATGGGCTCTGGACGTGATGAAACCGGACAGCACTCGCTGGTTTTCAAATATAGCATTTATTATTCAGTTTTTATATGTGCATCTTCCATCTGCAGAATGCAATTCACAATCCACCCCGTGCACAGAATGAGTGTTTGTCTGGAGATACTGTGCTGTTTTCAGTGGTTTAGATTTAAAAACATGCCACACGTCTGTGATGAGCAATACAACGCCACACTTGACATTCACATGCATTCACACATCAGGCTATTATTACATGCATTCTCATTTAAACACAAAAACATGACATTTTACTGTAAAATAATGAGGAAAAAGTCATATTCCATGCAGAAAATTACATATAGCAAATTATGTATATACACACACACACACACACACACACACACACAGTATATCATGTTATCATTTAATTTATTATGATTTAAATTAAAAAATACTGCATATTACAAACATTTTACTGTAAAATAATGAGAAAAAAACCTATTCCATGCAGAAAATGACAAAGCAAATTATGTATCACACACACACACACACACAAACACACACACACACAGTATATCATGTTATCATTTAATTTATTATGATTTAAATAAAAAAATACTGCATATTACAAACATTTCACTGTAAAATGACTGCATTATATTAACAAGAAAATTAAAGTCTAATTTTAAGCAGAAAATAATTACATATTATTATGATGGCAAGTTATTTATAGCATGGTATCATGTAATTTATTGAGATTTAAATGTAAAATCATTACATATTACAAAATTTTACGGTAAAATCACTGCATTATATTAATGACAAAATATTAAATTATTATTTAGATTTGGTATTTATATTGCAACTAAATTATTTGTATACATATGAAGGTATTATTTAATTTATTCCAATTTTTAAAAAGCATCGCATATTACAAACATTATACCGTAAAATTAGACCGAGAATTATAATAATGAGAAAAATTATTCTATGCAGAAAATTATATATTGTTTAGCAAATTATGAATATATCATGGTACTATTTAATGTATTCTTATATAAATAAAAATACTGCATTTTACAAACATTTTACTGCAAAAGTACAGTATTAATGACAATCTATGAAAATCTAATGAGAATCTTCAATGAATTTATGTTTTTATTTAAGATTTATTTATTTTTATAAATATTTAAAACAATAATATCAATACATACGTCATGTGAAATAATTCAATCAAATGATTAAATATCATTCATCCATGTGTTCATTTAGTATTGAAAAAATGCATTGATTACTTGTAGCTAGATTTATAATATTTTAATAGCACTGAACCATTTTGGCAACAATCGTCAAGTAATTAGCATTTTATTTACAGACAATATTAAGAAATATACTGAATATCATGAAAAATATTAGATTTGTTTTAATAGGAGGTTTTTTACATTGGTGCATGTAATAGCTAAATATAAAATTAACAAAACAATAATATCAATATTAGTAATATGAAGTAATTTAATAAAATGTTAAAAGATTCAATTACATTCTTCCATATATTGATTTAGTGTTTAAAACACCTATTTGTAGCTACAGAGTTATAGTATTATTCTGCTAGCATCACATTTTTTGTTGTCAACTTTTTGTTTCAGATTTGTTTATGTAGTTCTGATTGTAGACAATATTCAGAAACATATTAAATGTCGTAAAAACAAACAAACAAACAGATATTTACTTTTCTAGGTATTGTTAGATTGGTGTACATGATTATTAAATGTAAAAAAAAAAAAAAAAAAAAAATATTTCCGTATCTGTAATATGAAATGATACATTAAAATATGAAATAATTAAAAATCATTCTTCCATGTGTTCATTCTGTGTTTGAAACATCTATTTGTGGCTACAGATTTATAGTATTACTCTACTAGCATTAATTTTTTGTGTTATATTATAAGTCAATTATAAGTCACTTTGGATAAAAGCGTCTGCTAAATGAATACAGTATATATATATATATATTATTATTATTATATATGTATTTTTTTATTATTATTATTTTGTTTCAGACGCATTTGTTCATGTAGTTTCAATTGTTTTTACAGACAATATTATTAAATATCATAAAAAATAGATATTTGCTGTTCTAGATATTGTTAGAATGGTGCATATAAATGTTTTTGAAAAAATAAAACAATATTTATGTATTAGTAATGAGAAATGATGCATTAAAATATTAACCATTTAAAAATCCTTCTTCCATGTGTTCATTTAGTGTTTAAAGCATGCCTTGGTTATTTGTGGCTAGATTTATAATATTATTGCACTAGCATTAAACGTCTTGTGTTTGCAACAACGTTTAGTTTCAGATGCATTTGTTCATGTAGTTTCAATTTTACAGACAATATTAAGAAACATTAATATTGTAAAAAATTAAAAATTAGGTGTTGTTAGATTGGTGCATATAATTTTTAAATGTTAAAAAACAAAAACAATAATTACATATTAGTAATATGAAATGATACATTAAAATATTAAATGATTAAAAGTCATTCTTCCATGTGTTCAATTAGTGTTTAAAAGCATGCATTTGTGGCTAGATTTATAATATTATTCTACTAGCATTAAAAATCGTTTAGTTTCAGATGCATTTGTTCATGTAGTTTCTGTTTTATTCACAGACAATATGTGTCCCTGCAGCACAAAAGCAGTCATAAGTAACACAGGTATATTTGTAGCAATAGCCAACAATACATTGTATGGGTCAAAATTATACATTTTTCTTTTATGCCAAAAAATCATTTCCATGAAGATATTTTGTAGATATTTTGTAGAAAACTTAATTTTTGATTAGTAATATGCATTGCTAAGAACTTCATTTGAACAACTTTAAAGGTGATTTTCTCAATATTTAGATTTTTTTGCACCCTCAGATTCCAGATTTTCAAATAGTTGTATCTCAGCCAAATATTGTCCTATCATAACAAACCACACATCATTGGAAAGCATATTCATTCTAAAGCTTATAAAGCTTATATATTGAAGACTATCAGACATGACTGGAGTCTCTCGGTGGATCTGATGAGGAAGCGTGCGGTCAGTGATGAAAGCAGGACAGTAGAAGAGCTCATTTTTCTTCAGCTCAATTGCTGCTGCCCCGTCTCTCTCGTCTCCCCCGTCTCTCTCTCCGGCGGTAAGTGATCGCTGGCTCTTTTATTAGAGCTGATAGCATCCTAGCATTGTTTGAGCGCCGGCTCGCGCCCTACTGCTCTAGCCTGCAGCGCTGCATATTACTGGGGCATTATTTCATGCTTGCCTGCCTCTTTTATCAACTGCTTCTGAAGTAATGTTAATAGACTAGAAAATTGAGACATTTATGAAGTATAGGCAGTGTTTATGAAAAAATCCATAAAATTTGACAAGAGCGAGGTGAGATAAAAGCGGCGCTTTAATAGATTTTGGCGAAGGGAGATCACCGCGGGCGCTGACGAGCTCCTCCTCAGAGACGCCGCTCGTTTAGCTGCGTTACTAACTAACCTAAATGTTCTAATTAATCTGTACACAACGCACCTCCTGCCCAGCGAGCATCATTAACTGCATCTGCTAATTGAAGCGGCTTCCACACACAACACATCTACACACACGAGACACACACCACACAAACGTTTGGAAGAATTGGGACTTTTTTAAATGAAAGAAGTCTCTTCTGCTCATCAAGGCTGTGTTTATTTGATCAAAAAATACAGTAAAAATTGTGAAATATTATTACAATGTAAAACAGCTGTTTTCTATGTGAATATGTGTTAAGCTGTAATTTATTTCTGTGATCAAAGCTGTATTTTCAGCATCATTACTTCAGTCTTCAGTGTCACATGATCTTCAGAAATCATAATAATATGCTGATTTACTGCTCAAGAAACATTTCTGATTATTATCAATATTGAAAACAGTTGTGCTGCACAATATTTTTGTGGAAACAGTGCTTCATTTTATTTTTTAGGATTCACAGATGAATAGAAAGTTCAAAAGAACAGCATTTATTTGAAATAGAAATCTTTTGTCACATTATAAATATCTCTACTGTCTCTTTTCATCAATTTAATGCATATTTGATCAATAAAACTTTTTTTCTAATTTAATGTAAGGTCTGTTTTTGGTTCTGTTTCATGTTCATGTTTTCATGTCTTTTATTTTGAAGTTTAGTTATCGTTCCTGTTTGTGTCATGCTTCCCTTTCCCTCTTGTCTCCTTGCTATTGGTTCCTTTGTTCAATGTGTCATGTTCTGATTGGTTGTATTAGTCATGTGTCTTGTTTCCCTTTGGTTTGTTCATGTCATGTGACCCTCCTTGTTTGTTATAAGTAGCCTTGTCATTGCCTTTGTTTCCTGTCGTGTATTGATGTTGTAACCCGCTGTCGGTGAGTCTAGTCAGTTCATGTCATGTCATGTCAAGTCAAGTCAAGTCAAGTCTGTTCAAATCAAGTCTGTTTCAAGTCAAGTCTGGTCAAGTCAGGTCAAGTCTTTTTCAAGTCAAGTCTGTTCAAGTCAGGTCAAGTCTGTTCAGGTCAAGTCAAGTCTGTTCAAGTAAAGTCTGGTCAAGTCTGTTTCAAGTCCGTTTCAAGTCAAGTCTGTTTCAAGTAAAGTCTGGTCAAGTTTTTTCAAGTCAAGTCAAGTCTTTTTCAAGTCAAGTCTGTTCAAGTCAGGTCAAGTCTGTTCAGGTCAAGTCAAGTCTGTTCAAGTAAAGTCTGGTCAAGTCTGTTCAAGTCAAGTCCGTTTCAAGTCAAGTCTATTCTGTTCTGTTCTGTTCAAGTCAAGTCAAGTCTGGTCAGTCAAGTCTGTGGTCAAGTCTGGTCAAGTCTGGTCAAGTCAAGTCTGGTCAAGTCAAGTCTGGTCAAGTCGCTGTTTGGATTTTGTTTGTATCTTGGATTTCACATTTGTAAATAAACTCAAGTTTCAAGTTTTATTTGTCACATACACGACTATACAGAGATTGTATAACCAGCAGTGAAATGTGAATCAGGTCCACTCCATGGACAGTGCAAATATTGTAGAATACAACACAAGGGAAGTATGCATAAAATAAAATGAATAAAAAATAAGATATAAAGCACAGAATATAAAATATAAAGTATAAGAGAATGTGCATGACAGTATGCTGTAGAATTAAATATTAAGATAAGCATGACTGTACGGGAGGGGGAATGTGCAAACAGGTTGAACATGGTGACATGAGCAGCAATCACAAAAATAATAAATATAAAATATGATAAGATATCAAGATACAGAAAGTTTTGTGCAAATGACAGTATTGTGTGCAAATGACAGTATTGTGTGCAAATGACACTGTCAGTATGAGGTAGATGATAATGAGTGTGAGTATATTACTGATTGTGAGTGATTAGTAAGTGAAGTCATCATGATGTTAAGAGGCTGAGTTCAGTTCAGTTTGAATTCAGGAGTCTGATGGCCTGGGGGAAGAAGCTCCTCCTGAGTCTCTCAGTTTTTGCCATCAGGCTGCAGAAGCGCTTACCAGATGGCAGCAGAGTGAATAGGCAGTTTCCAGGGTGATTTGAGTCCTTGATGATTTTGACAGCTCTGCTTCTGCAGCGTTTGATGTAGATGTCCTGCAGAGAGGGGAGAGCAGACCCAGAGATACGCTCAGCTAAGCGCACAACTCTCTGCAAGGCCTTGCAATCTTGGCTGGAGCTGTTTCCATACCACACTGAGATGCACTGAGTCAATACACTTTCTATGGTCCCTGCATAGAAAGTTTTCAGGATTGATGGTGAGACCCTGAATTTCCTCAGCTGTCGCAGATGGTACAGTCTTTGCCTGGCTTTCTTAACCAGTGTTTGTATGTGTGTAGTCCAAGTCAGGTCCTCGGAGATGTTTACACCGAGGAACTTGAAGCTGCATACTCTCTCCACAGGGGTCCCACTGATCACAAGAGGAGTGTAGGGCAGCAGGTGTCTCTTTCTGAAGTCTACAATCAGCTCTTTAGTTTTGCTCACATTCAGAGAGAGAGAGTGGTCCTGGCACCATGATGTAAGTCTCTCTACCTCATCCAAGTATGCGGTCTCATCATTGTTGGAAATGAGGCCCAGAACCACAGTATCATCAGCAAATTTGATAATAGATGTGGATCTGTGAGAGGACACGCAGTCATGTGTGTAGAGAGAGTAGAGCAGGGGACTCAGGACACAGCCCTGCGGGGCTCCTACGTTCAGGGTGATGGAGTTTGAGGTGAACTGGCCTACCTTCACCACTTGAGGTCTGCCGGTGAGGAAGTCTTGAATCCAGTCGCAGAGTGAGGTGTTTAGGCCGAGGCCTGTGAGTTTATTAGTCAGCTTGATGGGGACTATGGTGTTGAAGGCTGAGCTATAGTCTATAAATAGCAGCCTTGCATAGTTACCATTGCTGCTGTCAATGTGTGTGAGGGAGGAGTGAAGTATGTGAGAGATGGCATCATCAGTTGATCTATTGGAGCGATATGCAAACTGGAGAGGGTCCAAAGTAACAGGGATGAGCTAATGTGGCTCTTAACAAGTCTCTCAAAAACCTTCATGACTATAGATGTGAGGGCCACTGGACGATAGTCATTCAGGCAAGAGGGTTTATTGTTCTTAGGCACAGGGATGATGATGGATTTTTTAAAGGAGGTGGGAACTACAGAGGTAGCAAGGGACTCGTTGAAGATAGAAGTGAACAAACCAGCAAGCTGATCAGCGCATGATCTCAGAACCCGGCCTGTGATCCCGTCAGGTCCAGCCGCTTTCCTGATGTTCACTCCCTTTAGTGCCCTCCGAACCTCATCCTCCGACACGGTGATCACATGATCCTCGCTTCTCTGCCTGCTTCTTCCTGACGCGCTGCTCGGCAGAGCCGCGCTGCTGCCGTTGCACTTGGGTTCATCACTACGCTCGCCTCCAGTGGACTGCCTTTACATTTAACCAAACTTTTGAACAATTTTCACAAATATATTGTGTAGCACAACTGTTTTCAACATTGATAATAATCATAAATGTTTCTTGAGCAGCAAATCAGCATATTATTATGATTTCTGAAGATCATGTGACACTGAAGACTGGAGTAATGATGCTGAAAATACAGCTTTGATCACAGAAATAAATGACAGTTTAACAGAATACTTAAATGCAATGAAGAACAGTATATGCATCTAAAAAGACACTTCAGATAAATAAATAAATTAAGATTATGTTAAGAATATTTAATATATATTTTTTTCATATTTATTAAATACTTAATACTTATTTTTAACTCCAGTGTCTTCTTGGCAGGGTTTATATAGTCAAGTAAAACTAAAACTAAAACCATAAGTCACTTAAATATATAAATACAAACATAAAATATTTTAAAATCTAATTTTAATTTAGTTTAACATGATGTGCTCAAATAACTCAAATTAAAACTGAAATAAAAATGAATAAAAATATATCCATATCAAGAAACAATTATAACTAATTAAAACGACAAGCTATTTTAAAACAGCTATTTGAAATAATATTGCACTGTTTTTACTGTATTCTTGATCAAATAAATGCAGCCTCAGTGAGCCCAAACTTCTGACCGATAGAGTATGAATCAGAAATGAAAGCATCCGGCCTCTAATTACACGAGTCCCTGTTAATCAGAGGAGTGTTCGTTATCTGAGCGGCAGGAGCAGCTGTGTCACATTCATTCCTGAGCGCCACGCGGGAGAATCCGGCCTCATTGTTTTACTCGTTTCACCCGCTTTAAGAAGATTATTGAGATGTTCCCGCAGCACAGGCTCTCTTCGATGTTAATTGTGGGCGTCGGATTGTGATTTGTCCCAATGCAAATCCAATTGCTGGGATAAAGCGACCCTCCCGACGGAGTGGGCGTATTCCCAAAACCGGGACTACACGATGCAGGCGGATGTTAAATTGGATTATTAAAGCATTGCCAGGTCTCAGGGTAGCGTGTGGATCGTGATTTAACACAGCTCTTCTGTTTGCTTACGGACTCTATTACGATGGCTGGCGCTCCTGAAGGGATTTTAGGGAACGGGAAACATTAAATCACCAAGGTGTGCGGCGACGCGCCATTTACAACTCCGTCTGTTAACGACGACTTTGGTTAATGAAGGGTCAATTCCAACCATCTGCCAACACACGAGCTTAATCGTCTGTTATGAGAGAAATTGATTTTTTTTTTTTCTTCTCTTGGAAAAATGTTTAGAGCTTACGCCGGAAGACTCGTGATATTAGCAAGGTGTAAAATATTCATCCTAATGTAACGTCAAATATCATTTGATCATAGCTCATTAGATGCGGCAGCCTCAGACTCAGCTTGATAGCAGTAGTAGTATATTTTTATTTAATGCCATGTCAGCATATTTCATGGCAAAAACAATTAAAAAAAATACAAGAATAACAAATGCAATAAAACCAGCAAACACAAGTTATATTACACAAGATTTTTTACATTAACATATGTGACCCTGGAGCACAAAAGCAGTCATAAGTAACACAGGTATATTTGCAGCAATAGCCAACAATACATTGTATGGGTCAAAATTATACATTTCTCTTTTATGCCAAAAATCATTAGGATATTAAGTAAAGATCATGTTCCATGAAGATATTTAGTAAATTTCCTACCGTAAATATATCAAAACTTAATTTTTGATTAGTAATATGCATTGCTAAGAACTTCATTTGAACAACTTTAAAGGCGATTTTCTCAATATTTTGATTTTTTTGCACCCTCAGATTCCAGATTTACAAATAGTTGTATCTCAGCCAAATATTGTCCTATCATAACAAACCATACATCTATGGAAAGCTATTTATTCAGATGATGTATAAATCTCAATTAAAAAAATTGACCCTTATGACTGGTTTTGTGGTCCATATGATAAAAATTCTAAAACTTTTTCTGGCAAAATTACACTAAATAACTCTTTAAGTGATTTCACTTCATAAAAGAGTTTTCTACATGCATTAAAAGCAGCACAGTCCAATAAAATATGTTTAGACGTCTGCTGGACGTAAATATGTTACGCTACAATCTTAATGATAAAATGTGATTTGCATAAACATGATAATAACAGCAGAGGATCAGGAGATCTGGCGAGACGTATCTCAAGGCGGAGGAGAATCTGTCACACGTCCAGAATTCCTCATTAAGGACACAGGGACTATTATGCTAAACGTGACCTCGCCGCGCGAGCTAATCAAGGGTGAAACTGAGAAAACAAAAAACACACAGAGCGTTTAATTTCATCTAAATGATGGCGCTCAGGGCCTGGAGCTATGTGAACGCAAAGGTTAACGAATTTGGTAAATCAAATCTGATAAGGATCCTTCACATTACACAACAGAATCAACACGCTCTCGGCAATTAGACAAAGAACACGCCCTGATAATCAAATACATTTAATGTTTTACACACATTTGATAAAGAGGGTCTGAAATCAGTGTTTTCTTCTGCAGCTGAACCTTCAGAAAATTACATTAAAATTCAGTATTATATACATTAAAATATTTTCATATGAGTTAAAAAAAAAATAATTAAATAAATTGGTAACACTTTACAATAAGGTTCATTAGTTAAACACTAGTTAATGTATTAACTAACATGAACTAACCATGAGCAAAAAAAAATTGTTACTGTATTTACTAATCTTCGCTAACGTTAGTTAATAAAAATACAGATGTTCATTGTTAGTTCATGTTAGTTCAAAGTGCATTAACTAATGTTAACAAGATTTTAATAATGTATTAGTAAATGCTGAAATTAACATAAACAGATGAATAAACGCTGTATAAGTGCAGTTCATTATTAGTTCATGTTAACTAATGTAGTTAACTAATGAACCTTATTGTAAAGTGTTACCAATAAATTTGCATTTGATTTAGATTAAATCCCTTCATATGAGTTTAACACCCAGTTTAAAACCTTTTCTAGCAATATTAATTGAGAATTATTATTAAATAAATGCATTTTTGAAAACCTAGGTTAAATGTTAAGCATAACCGTAACTCAGTCTGGCCTAGCTAGTTTAGGACCAAACTTAAATTTCACCAAAAATTTAAGAAAAACATTTTAAGAAGATAATGTTTCTTGCAGTAACACAGTTGCACACTAAAGGTTTGGCCATTATAATTTAATTTTATTCAATTAAATTCAGTAAAGAACAACATAGGCATCTAAAAAGACACTTCAGAATTAAAAATAAAGTTATATATACACACACACACACACATACATATATATATATATATATAGGTTAAGAATATTTAATATTATATATTTTTTAATTATTTTATATATTATAGGTTAAGAATATTTAATATTATATATTTTTTAATTCATTTTCATATATATATATAGGTTAAGAATATTTAATATTATATATTTATTCATTTTTTATTATTTATAGTTATTTTTTATATATTTGTAGCTATTATTTATGTATAGTTAACTAAAATTATAAAACCATAAAAAGTTACTTGAGATAAATGTTAAGTGAAATAAAATAAAATGTAAATATATATATATATATATATATATATATATATATATATATATATATATATTATATATATATATAATATAATATATATATTATTTTGAACTTATTTTATTACTAATTTAATTTAGTTAAATTTGATGTACTAAAATAACAAATTAAAACTGAAAAAAAAAATTATAAAAAAAGAAAAAAAATTACTAATAAAAATGGCAAAAACATGTTTTAATTTTTCATTTTAAAGTTTTGGTAATTTTGTTAATTACTAAAACTTAAAAATAATAAAAATATATATAAAAATGAAATCCAAAATATTAATTAAAGCTACTCAAGAGTCTCAATGTTACTAAATCAGCACTGTTTTTCTGACTCATATGCCGCGATATGATGCATAACGACCATTGATCTCAAAGCAGTGGCGCAAAAAAGGAAAAGAGACGCAACAATAATGAAGACGCCCCAAAGTGCTCCGGCTAACTTCAGCTACTCCTCCTCTGAATGAAATATAGGCATGAATCAGTGATTATTCCTGGGAAGGTAGCTGTCTGTGTGGCACAAACACCATCAGCAGAAGCCTCTCTCATCACGAGCGCCAGGCGGGGGGCACAGCGAGGGGGTAATTATATCAATATGGGGAACTGTCTACAGCGCTCTAATTTAGCAAATGTAACACGCAGGCCTGGCTGTCCTGTGTGATGGGCTGTGGAAGTGCATTTACTCATGATTGAGCTGTTGAATTTATGATATTACGCTCGCTGTGTGCTAATTCAACACAGATTAACATATAGAGCGATCGCAGCCGCTGCAATCAGGGCAAACGAACAGTGTTGGGGAAAGTTACTTTTAAAGTAATGCGTTACAATATTGCGTTATTCCGTAAAAATGTAACTAATTGAGCTATCGGTAAGCCCCGCCCCCCTTAGTTACTGTTGCTCCCTTGGACAAACAAACAGAGTTGCTCATGCTCTTGCAGTGAGAGCGGTCAGCGTGAAAACCTTGTCCCATGATGTTTTTGCACAATTTTGGACACAGAAGGCCACCAAATGGGAATTAAATATTCCATGGAGGGATTTATAAAATATTTAAAGATAATAATACGGTGGGTAACTCGAAGCGAGGGTTTACAGATCACAATGCAAGCGGGAGAAGTCTCATATTACGATCACGGATGATAACATGCAGGATCAACACTGCTCATGTATCGCAGGGTACGATTACATTAATGTACATTTAACCAGTTTAATATGGAGAGACAGTGAAATGTAGACCTTCGTTTATGTGTTTTTGACCTACACTGTTCAAGACGCGATCAGTCCGCTATTTAGGTTTGTACGTTAGCATGGACGCACTAACTTTAACGTTAGCTAGTTTTAGCCAGAGATACCTTGCTGAAGCACAAGATAACATTAACGTTCTGCTCGAGCAGATGAAGATTGTAACTTAATGAGTGTATGACAAGCAGAAAATTTATGTTTTTGTCTTCATTTGTATTGGGGTTGAATACTTATGGACATTTTGCTCTGTTTTGTTTGGGTTCAGGATATGTAATAAAGTAAATGATATTTCCCATCCTCTCAGGATACCTGGAATCAGTGTTACAAGTACCACACGCACATCGTTTATACATTTTTGAAGCATAAATCCCATAAAACCGATGCGAGCTTCGGATCTTCCAATGTTTCTCTATGGAGCTGAAACCTAAAGATGTCCGAGCTCCTCCCCCATGCAACTGATACTCGACTGCCATTGGCTAGTCTGCGTTCGAGGGGAGGGGCTTATCGATAGCTCAATTACGTTACTTAGTTACTTTTTATGGAAAGTAATGCGTTACGTTACTTTTGAGTAACTTTGTAAATCTGGGCAGGGCTTGCTTGTTTGTTTTTAATATAAAAAGTTATTCTTTAACAAATGTAAAGCCCTTTCACACCAAAAGTGAAGTGAATCCGGCTCAGACTGAAGGAAATGTAGATTCACGTCTGTACAGTAGAGGACGCCGCTCAAACTAATCACATGAAGAATATGATGCAGAAGTAAGTTCAACACTATTCAGCAATAGGGCTGTCAAAATGGCTGAAAAACTAAATTCGAATTTTGTACTTAAATATTATCAATATTCGAATTTAAAACTTTATGGCGATTAATATGGCGACTAAAAGGCATAATTTCAGTTTGGGAGAAAAAAAGTTTTGTCTTCTCTCCTGAGGCCACAAGAGGGCGCATCGAGCAAAATATTACTAATGCACGTTTATTCAAAGCAATAAAATAACACTACTATCTGTGAAAAAAGTGCATAATGTTTAAATTAATGTTTATAAACCATATATAATTAAGTTGCTTAAACAATTAGAAACAAAACAGCATCATGTATGTATATAAATGCATCATTCATTCATGTGTAATTTAATACAAAGGACTAAAAACCAATCAATTTTTTTTCATTTAAAAACATGAGATGCAGTGGGATGGGAAAAAAAAAAAAAGTCTCGAGACATGTTTTTTAAAAGTTGAACTTATATTAATTTTACATGGATTTCTAAACATTAACAACGTTTTTGCATTCGAATGTGTATTTTTATTTTAAATTTGTAAATTATTTTTTGACAGCCCTATTCAGCAATTACAAAAATGAAACACAAATGTGTCATTTTTGCTTATTAGTATGGTTGAACTGGATCACCGAAGCTCAGTAACAAAGACATTGGTTAATAAAATGGGATTAAATACATAAAGGCTATTTGCATTAACATATTTAATTATTGCAGGTTTGTATAATATTCTGAGTTTGCATTTGACTGTTTTTATTGATTTTGAGGAACACTGAATGTGTTTCCGTGAAGGTGAGATGAGTAAATACATGTTGATATTTAGTCTAGAGCTACAGTAAGATCGTGTCGATATTTAGTCTAGAACTACAGTAAGATCAAGTTGATATTTAGTCTAGAACTACAGTAAGATCATGCCGATATTTAGTGTAGAACTACAGTAAGATCGTGTCGATATTTAGTCTAGAATTACAGTAAGATCGTGTCGATATTTAGTCTAGAACTACAGTAAGATCGTGTCGATATTTAGTCTAGAACTACAGTAAGATCGTGTCGATATTTAGTCTAGAACTACAGTAAGATCGTGTCGATATTTAGTGTAGAACTACAGTAAGATCGTGTCGATATTTAGTCTAGAACTACAGTAAGATCGTGTCGATATTTAGTGTAGAACTACAGTAAGATCGTGTCGATATTTAGTCTAGATCTACAGTAAGATCGTGTCGATATTTAGTCTAGAACTACAGTAAGATCGTGTCGATATTTAGTCTAGAACTACAGTAAGATCGTGTCGATATTTAGTCTAGAACTACAGTAAGATCGTGTCGATATTTAGTCTAGAACTACAGTAAGATCGTGTCGATATTTAGTCTAGAACTACAGTAAGATCGTGTCGATATTTAGTCTAGAACTACAGTAAAATCGTGTCGATATTTAGTGTAGAACTACAGTAAGATCGTGTCGATATTTAGTCTAGAACTACAGTAAGATCGTGTCGATATTTAGTCTAGAACTACAGTAAGATCGTGTCGATATTTAGTCTAGAACTACAGTAAAATCGTGTCGATATTTAGTGTAGAACTACAGTAAGATCGTGTCGATATTTAGTCTAGAACTACAGTAAGATCGTGTCGATATTTAGTGTAGAACTACAGTAAGATCGTGTCGATATTTAGTCTAGAACTACAGTAAGATCGTGTCGATATTTAGTCTAGATCTACAGTAAGATCGTGTCGATATTTAGTCTAGAACTACAGTAAGATCGTGTCGATATTTAGTCTAGAACTACAGTAAGATCGTGTCGATATTTAGTCTAGAACTACAGTAAGATCGTGTCGATATTTAGTCTAGAACTACAGTAAGATCGTGTCGATATTTAGTCTAGAACTACAGTAAGATCGTGTCGATATTTAGTCTAGAACTACAGTAAGATCGTGTCGATATTTAGTCTAGAACTACAGTAAGATCGTGTCGATATTTAGTCTAGAACTACAGTAAGATCGTGTCGATATTTAGTCTAGAACTACAGTAAGATCGTGTCGATATTTAGTCTAGAACTACAGTAAGATTGTGTCGATATTTAGTCTAGAACTACAGTAAGATCGTGTCGATATTTAGTCTAGAACTACAGTAAGATCCTGTCGATATTTAGTGTAGAACTACAGTAAGATCGTGTTGATATTTAGTCTAGATCTACAGTAAGATCGTGTTGATATTTAGTCTAGATCTACAGTAAGATCGTGTTGATATTTAGTGTAGAACTACAGTAAGATCGTGTTGATATTTAGTCTAGATCTACAGTAAGATCGTGTTGATATTTAGTCTAGAACTACAGTAAGATCGTGTTGATATTTAGTGTAGAACTACAGTAAGATCGTGTTGATATTTAGTCTAGAACTACAGTAAGATCATGTTGATATTTAGTCTAGATCTACAGTAAGATCGTGTCGATATTTAGTCTAGAACTACAGTAAGATCATGTTGATAGTCTAGAACTACAGTAAGATCATGTTGATATTTAGTCTAGAACTACAGTAAGATCGATATTTAGTGTAGAACTACAGTAAGATCATGTCGATATTTTAGTCTAGAACTACAGTAAGATCCTGTCGATATTTAGTGTAGAACTACAGTAAGATCGTGTTGATATTTAGTCTAGAACTACAGTAAGATCATGTTGATATTTAGTCTAGAACTACAGTAAGATCATGTTGATATTTAGTCTAGAACTACAGTAAGATCGTGTCGATATTTAGTGTAGAACTACAGTAAGATCATGTTGATATTTAGTGCAGAACTACAGTAAGATCATGTTGATATTTAGTCTAGATCTACAGTAAGATCATGTTGATATTTAGTCTAGAACTACAGTAAGATCGTGTTGATATTTAGTCTAGAACTACAGTAAGATCGTGTTGATATTTAGTGTAGAACTACAGTAAGATCATGTTGATATTTAGTCTAGATCTACAGTAAGATCGTGTTGATATTTAGTCTAGAACTACAGTAAGATCGTGTTGATATTTAGTCTAGAACTACAGTAAGATCGTGTCGATATTTAGTCTAGAACTACAGTAAGATCGTGTCGATATTTAGTCTAGAACTACAGTAAGATCGTGTCGATATTTAGTGTAGAACTACAGTAAGATCGTGTCGATATTTAGTCTAGATCTACAGTAAGATCGTGTCGATATTTAGTCTAGAACTACAGTAAGATCGTGTTGATATTTAGTCTAGAACTACAGTAAGATCGTGTCGATATTTAGTCTAGAACTACAGTAAGATCGTGTCGATATTTAGTCTAGAACTACAGTAAAATCGTGTCGATATTTAGTGTAGAACTACAGTAAGATCGTGTCGATATTTAGTCTAGAACTACAGTAAGATCGTGTCGATATTTAGTCTAGATCTACAGTAAGATCGTGTCGATATTTAGTCTAGAACTACAGTAAGATCGTGTCGATATTTAGTCTAGAACTACAGTAAGATCGTGTCGATATTTAGTCTAGAACTACAGTAAGATCGTGTCGATATTTAGTCTAGAACTACAGTAAGATCGTGTCGATATTTAGTCTAGAACTACAGTAAGATCGTGTCGATATTTAGTCTAGAACTACAGTAAGATCGTGTCGATATTTAGTCTAGAACTACAGTAAGATCGTGTCGATATTTAGTCTAGAACTACAGTAAGATCGTGTCGATATTTAGTCTAGAACTACAGTAAGATCGTGTCGATATTTAGTCTAGAACTACAGTAAGATCGTGTCGATATTTAGTCTAGAACTACAGTAAGATCGTGTCGATATTTAGTCTAGAACTACAGTAAGATTGTGTCGATATTTAGTCTAGAACTACAGTAAGATCGTGTCGATATTTAGTCTAGAACTACAGTAAGATCCTGTCGATATTTAGTGTAGAACTACAGTAAGATCGTGTTGATATTTAGTCTAGATCTACAGTAAGATCGTGTTGATATTTAGTCTAGATCTACAGTAAGATCGTGTTGATATTTAGTGTAGAACTACAGTAAGATCGTGTTGATATTTAGTCTAGATCTACAGTAAGATCGTGTTGATATTTAGTCTAGAACTACAGTAAGATCGTGTTGATATTTAGTGTAGAACTACAGTAAGATCGTGTTGATATTTAGTCTAGAACTACAGTAAGATCATGTTGATATTTAGTCTAGATCTACAGTAAGATCGTGTCGATATTTAGTCTAGAACTACAGTAAGATCATGTTGATAGTCTAGAACTACAGTAAGATCATGTTGATATTTAGTCTAGAACTACAGTAAGATCGATATTTAGTGTAGAACTACAGTAAGATCATGTCGATATTTTAGTCTAGAACTACAGTAAGATCCTGTCGATATTTAGTGTAGAACTACAGTAAGATCGTGTTGATATTTAGTCTAGAACTACAGTAAGATCATGTTGATATTTAGTCTAGAACTACAGTAAGATCATGTTGATATTTAGTCTAGAACTACAGTAAGATCGTGTCGATATTTAGTGTAGAACTACAGTAAGATCATGTTGATATTTAGTGCAGAACTACAGTAAGATCATGTTGATATTTAGTCTAGATCTACAGTAAGATCATGTTGATATTTAGTCTAGAACTACAGTAAGATCGTGTTGATATTTAGTCTAGAACTACAGTAAGATCGTGTTGATATTTAGTGTAGAACTACAGTAAGATCATGTTGATATTTAGTCTAGATCTACAGTAAGATCGTGTTGATATTTAGTCTAGAACTACAGTAAGATCGTGTTGATATTTAGTCTAGAACTACAGTAAGATCATGTTGATATTTAGTGCAGAACTACAGTAAGATCATGTTGATATTTAGTCTAGATCTACAGTAAGATCATGTTGATATTTAGTCTAGATCTACAGTAAGATCGTGTTGATATTTAGTCTAGAACTACAGTAAGATCGTGTTGATATTTAGTCTAGAACTACAGTAAGATCGTGTCGATATTTAGTGTAGAACTACAGTAAGATCATGTTGATATTTAGTCTAGAACTACAGTAAGATCATGTTGATATTTAGTCTAGATCTACAATAAGATCATGTTGATATTTAGTCTAGATCTACAGTAAGATCATGTTCACACACAACGCTCTGATTTCTGTCACCATGGCAACACCAGAGCTGTCACTCAATACATCAGAAACAATGTAACTGGTGTCACGTATTTGAAAAAGTGACTCAGATATTTCCTTCTAAATTAAAAGTAATGCATTATTTTACCAGTTACTTAACTTAAAAGAAAGTCTCATTACAAGTAAAAAAAGAAATGACTTGTAATGTGTTACACCCAGAACTGCAAATGAAGGAGCGCTCACTGTACCTGCACGGCTTGACTGTAGGGCCCGATGTTGGCCGGGGCCCAGTGGGACAGACTCTGGACGTGAAGCGTGTCTCTTTGAGGAAAAGTGTCCTCCTCGCAGGCCGCCGTCCCGTCCTGAAGCAGAACGTCCATCCGCAGCTGCTGAGAGACCGGGAGCCACAGCTGGACACAGACCCTGCATCACACAATAACACAGCTGCTGATCGGTTTGCAACCAGATTTGTTTCTACATTTAGTAATTTAGCAGACGCTTTTATCCAAAGCGACTTACAAATGATGACAATAGAAGCAATCAAAACTAAGTTACTTGAAATAAATGTTAAGTGAAATAAAATAAAATAAAAATACTTTTTTTATTAAAATTTCTCATTTTAATTTAGTTAAACTTGATGTACTAAAATAACAAATTAAAACTGAAATAAATATTAATAAAAAGATATAGATACGTATATCAAGAAAAATAACTAACAAAAATGTCAAAAATGTTTTATTTTTTATTTTAAAGTTTTGGTAATTTTGCTAATTACCAAGGCTTGTCATACAAGTCTTGGAAAACCTAATGCAGTACATGTAACAAAGTTTATATATCTATATATATATATATATATATATATATCAACATTGCTACGTATATTTATATATATATATATATATATATATATATATATATATATTAGAGATGCACCGATTGCAATTTTCTTGGCTGATTCCGATTTCTGATTTTGTTGTAAGTGTGACCTGCCGATACCGATTTGCTTTCTAAAAACTATAATTGACAGCATACACAAACAATTAATTTTTAAATGCAAAAAAATTATTTACATAATTAAAAAATATATTAAACATTGCAATTCCCCCAATCTGGACAAAGTTACAGATGTTCTCTCAATTAAACAACTCCAAATAAAGTGCTCCGTGACTAGAAAAGAGGTAGAAATAACAATTAACTGAAAAGGAGTTGCTGTATATAACAAAACAGATGAAATTTCCCACTGCTTCTTAAATTGTAATATGTTTCACTAACCTTATTAAATGTGTAATAATAAGAAACTGTAGAGCTGTTACCATTCAAATGAAATCAGTATCAACAATCTCCATCTTTCACTGCAGAGGAAACACAGAAGCTGCATCTGAAGCTGCATTAGATGTATTTACACACTGTTTGATGAAGCTGAGGTGCCATAAATGTACTTATACTGCAAAAATTTTAATGCATAAAGAATTTTATAAGATTAATGTTTTAAATATTTTTTAAACATACAAAAAAAAATGTTGGGAAAAATGCAATGATAGTTTTAAATATGAAACCAAACCAGTAGGTGGCGGCAAATGACCGTTTGAATGAGTGAGTCATTGATTCAACAGATTCGTTCAAACGGCTGATTCATTCAGAAACGAGTCAAGTGACTACGGTCTTTATGAACAGTTTACTGAATCATTGACTCGCTTGATTTGTTCAAAAACGTGGATTCGTTCAGTAACGAAACACCGCTGTGTGTTGCTCGGAGACACAAAACAGTTCTGCTGTGGCTTTGATTTGAACTATTTTCATCAGCAAAATTGAGCAGAGACAGTCAATATTGTGTCTGAAATGTAAGTAACTTAATTTTAACTTCTTGTTTATTGAACTACTATTGTATAAAAGCACATTGCAATCGTGTTGAAACATTGGTCGTGCAATGTTGCGTACCTAAATCGTGTATTATAAATTTCGCAGTATGCATATAACTTTCTGTGTGTGCTGTTGCGCTCATTTGTTTTGATTTCTGCACGAGTCTCTCTCACACTCACTCAGGCTGCGCGAGCCTCATCTGGCACGATATAAATACATTATCATTGCCGTAAGTGTGACGTCAAAACAGACCGGCTCGGAATCGGCAGACTGACCGGCCGGTCACCGGTCCGAGCCGATCATGTGGAAAACCGGCTAATTCCGGTCCCTGGCTGGTCGATCGTGCATCTCTAATATATATATATGCCCATGTAGTTATAACTCCATGAGCATTTTTACCAAAAAATATAAATTTTTCTAGTTATTTCAAACTCTGAAATATTTTGGACAAAATGTATTGTCAATAATAGGCGGTAAACTGGAATAGTTTGCCCCTCCCAGTAAGAGAGTGTCCTACATTCAACACCTTTAAAACTCACTTAAAACAGTGGCTTCTAGAAAACCAGAGCTGTATTAATTTTTAACTGTCACACATTTATCATCCATACACTTTCATTGTTAAAATTGAATGCAGTATAGAGGTGGATGAACAATGTCTTTTCCATCATGCATTTTGTTTTGTTTTGTTGTTAATGTATATGTCACCATTATGTGTAACTTCTCATTTATAGTGAATTAATGTTGTATTATTGTTGGCTGTCCTTATGTTAGTTTTATGTTACCTGCCTAGGGACTGCGGATGAAAAGTAGTTATTGTTACTAATTCTGGCATATTTACATGGTGTATTTTTATACAACAATGTTCATGAATATGCATGGTCCCTATTAAATAAACCAATAAATAAATAAATTTTATGATGTATAAATTGTAAAAAGTAAAAAAAAAGGTGACACTTTACTTGAAGCCTTTATGTATAATGCATTATAAAGGTATTCATAATGTACGCTGTGATGCATTAAATATTTTTATAAATAATTGTAACCAATGTTAGAATGCATGATAATATTTGAAGATTCCTTGTTGCATCTGAAATTGGTTGCTTGTTGTGTTTTTAATGCTTTATACTTTCTAAAAATGCAACAGTGCATAATGTGTTATAAATAGGAATGCACAATACTATCATAACGATATCGGAATTGGCCGATAATGGCTTAAAATGTAAACATCGGCCCGATATGTACAATTATGCCGATATGTCTTGCCGATAAGAGGAATAACTCACATGTTCATCATGGTGTGCTAGCGATAAGATCAACCAGCAGTGTGGCTCATTCCTGAACCGAGTTTTTGCCGGAATAGTGATTAGATTCACTGTTTTTGATCGCTGCATTTAAACTGAGAATGCATGAACAGAATGACGCGTCATAATTAACAAATTGTATATCAATTTACAATGTTTTGTAAATTGAAACATTCTTGTTTCAATTTACAAGAATGACACTTGTAAATTAGATAATTTGTGACCCTGGAGCACAAAAGCAGTCATAAGTAACAGGTATATTTGTAGCAATAGCCAACAATACATTGTATGGGTCAAAATTATACATTTTTCTTTTATGCTAAAAATCATTAGGATATTAAGATCATGTTCCATGAAGATATTTAGTAAATTTCCTACCGTAAATATATCAAAACTTCATTATTGATTAGTAATATGCATTGCTAAGAACTTCATTTGAACAACTTTAAAGATGATTTTCTCAATATTTTGATTTTTTTGCACCCTCAGATTCCAGATTTTCAAATAGTTGTATCTCAGCCAAATATTGTCCTATCATAACAAACCATACATCAATGGAAAGATTATTTATTCAGATGATGTATAAATCTCAATTGTGAAAAATTGACCCTTATGACTGGTTTTGTTCTCCAGGGTCACATTTTATATAGAGATTTATTTATTAATGTGTAATATGGTTACAAACAGATTATGAGCTCTGAAAGATCTTCAGAATTTTTAAAACTCTTTTGCTTTAGACCATCTACAAATGTTAAATCTTAAAATAAAATGTTAAGGTTACCACTGCATCTGTCTGAAAAAAAGTGATTGATTTATAGTTGATTTATAATGACTTTTAAAGCTTTCAATGTACTCTCATTATAAAAGAACTTCATTATTGTTTATTTAATTCTAACAAATAAGTTTTTGTTAAAACTTACCAAAATTAAAAATAATTTGTTTAGAATCTCTGCACAGGAGAGACTTCTTATGTGATAAAAAAGGAAATATAAACAAAAGGAAATATATCTGCATATATCTGTATCGGCTATCGGCAAAATTAGTTGAAAAATATCGGCATATCGGATATCGGCAAAAATCCAATATCATGCATCCCAAGTTATAACTTTTACTTACAAGATCATACAAAATGTGCATTACAAAGCCTAATTAATGCATTCAAATACTTCTATAATGCATTATGCATAACGGCTTCAACTAAAGTGCTACCTAAAATTCTTATCCAGTAAGTCATGTGCATTTTTTTCACCTTTCTACTGCACAAACAGACACATTTCATTAAAAGCTGATCTTTACAGCAGTGAATTCCCTGTTTAAAGGACGGTTGGAGGCGTCGTTTACCTGGCTGGAGGATTGTGAGTGAAGTAGGTGCAGTAGACGGAGTTGATCTGACTGAAGTTCTCCATGTCGCTCACGTAGAGATGAACCAGGAGCACGTGCTTCATCAGCAGGCCTTTCTCCTGCAGCTGACCTGCCAACACACACAGGTCAATTAAACAAAGAGCTGCTCGTATCTCATTAGAAAAGTTTGCAGCTGAACTTCTAAGGATCCTCCACTCTCACCTCAGGCTCAAACTGGCATAAACACACGACATGAATACAGTCTGTTAAAAACACGCACGATGGAGGAACCGCAGCCCATTAGAATTTCACACGACGTCAAGTTTGTTTTTCCTTCGCATTTCAGCACACAAGAAAGCCGCTCATTAAATATTAACTTGTTTAATATTGTCTCAGCGCTGTGAAGGTTGTTTGGCGAAGTAAAACATTAAATATGCTTTTCATCTCCAGCCGCTCTTGCTTAAGATTTTTCTCTTTGCTCTTACAGGCCGCTTTCTTTAAAAGTTCTGCGGGCGATAGAAACGGCGCTTTCGCTCTTTAATTTAAAGCGTCTGTCATCGTCGGTGCTTCTCTGTGACGGACGGAGTCCCATCTAAACAAGCCGTGTGAAGAAAAGAGCAGCCGCTGAATAAAGCGCCCCGCCGCCGTACCTCTTAAAAGTGCGTTTTGCCAGCACAACAAGAGGGAAAATGAAAGCGTGTTTGGAACAAAGGCCTATTTGCCGTCAGCGTTTGATGGGCTGAACTGCACACGAGTGGCCAGAAGCTGCAATCGACGTTCTTCATTATATCTTCACAGTCGTCAGGGTTAAAAACAGCACACTATATCTGAGACGACACCAAACGCACGCGTATATGCTGGGATCTCATAGAAAGAGAGAAAAGAGGGGAATTTTCCTACTTTGCAGGAGTGTGAAGACGTGCCGGGTTTGGCTCTGGACGTCTGGGTGCTCGGACTGAAGCGCTGTTAGACCAGATATCCACTGAAAACCCGATGAACTCCTGGACGAGTGTGACGGCAGACAACCTTTAACACACACACACACATCAACATATAGAGCTTGACATTACTAATGAGTACTGCGATACAAAGCTGATATCAACTACAATCGCAAAATCAACCAATCAAGGGCTCAGGGATGAATGTGAGATGATGCTACTCCTCTGAGAGAGTGTCTATGCCAGCACAGTTATTACAGCACCACTGCTAAAACACTAAGGGGCTGTTTACACCTGGTCACTTCATGCGTTTTGTCTGATCGGATAGCTATCCGATCGTGAAAAGACCAGGTGTAAATGCCCTCCGAAACGCATTCGAGACAGATATAACCCGATCGCTCAAACCACTTCAGGAGGTGTTCTGGGACGCATTCCAGACGAAACTGGACAAGTGTAAATGCATCTGGTTGTTGAAACCACATGTAAATTTTACTCCTCCCAAAATGTTAAAATAATAAATGTGTGAGAGCGTTTTTATGACATTATAATCAGATATGACTGCGCTAATGCAACATGCATCGCCGCGGATGAGTAGCTGAGCATCTCTTCAGCAAGCAGACGCTTAAACTGCCACGGATGAAACTGAAAGTAAGACGCAGATGCTCAACACACAATTATATTCATTAAAAGTAGTAAGACAACTTATCTTTCCAGTGCTGATGCCGCGTGCTCTCCTATTGCAGTCTTTGATCTTGAAATGTGCTGATAATTAATAAAATGCAGCGCTTATCTTTTGATTTCGTTGACGTTAAATTTAAATACAGTGCGGGAATTGAAGCTCGGATTTATATCCGTTTTACGACGACATATTTATGTAGCCAAGTGTAACGTTTTAACAAATAAGATAGATATCCGATCAGAGAAAACGCATGAAGTGACCAGGTGTAAACAGACCCTAACTGACTAGTTAGTCATCCATTGTGACTTAGGCATAGACTGTCAAGAGGCCTGAACCTGGCTTAACATCATTTAAAATAATCCAAAACAATCAAGATATTTGCTGCTTTGATTCACCCTATCAACAACTGATATACCAGGAAGATTAATTTAAAAAGTGTGATTTCTAGACTTGGAAAAATTCATGGAAATTAATAAAATATTACTCCACTGGCATTTTTATAATAAACATACAGTTTTAATTTAAACTTCCAAGGTCTAAAATATTTAAGACAACCTATCTGCTATCACTGGATACCATACAATGCACATCCATGACATTGCATATGTATAATCTGTTGCACCTTTGCACAACTATCTATTGCACAACTAATCTGTTGTAAATGTATAATGTTGCACCTTCACATATTACTATGTACAGATGTGCACATAATGTAGAATGTGTACATACGGTGTATTGGTAACTAAGACTGTCTTTATAGTACACTGTGTATATTGAGTATGTGTATGTGTATTATGCACATTGTCTTCTGTACAGTCTGTAAATATGTACTGTCTATATGTAAATTGTTTTGTTTTTTTGCACTGTCTGGAGCACGCTCTCAAGAATTTCACTCACTAAGGAACTTGTGCTGTGGTGATGTGACAATAAAAGTGATTTGATTTGATTTATAATCAGGGGCCAGTTGCATAAACTTAGCCTCTATGTTAAGACAGTGTATTAAGAACTAGTTCGACCAACTAGCAGTTAATGAAATCAGTCTGGTATTTTTGATTCAACTTAAGTTATGTAACCGAATTTTAAGAAAGTTGACCAGTCTTAAAGAAAAAAATTAGATGACTTACTTATAAGACTAGTCTAAACCTTTTATGCAACCGGCTCCAGGTCTAAATTGTGAGTTAAAAAAAAAAAATCTTATCCAGTTTATCAGGACAGTTTTTTTATACTAAAACATAAAACAATTTTTGTTCCTTGAAATAACATTTTTTAAAAAATAAAATAAAAATACAATAAAAAAGATTATAAAACTAAAAACTAATTCAAAATATTAATAAAACTATAATAGACAATGATGCTAATCAAAAAAAAACTTTTATCAGGAATGACTTGAATAGTCAAGTAAATTTACTGCTTAATAAGAGTGAGATCCCTAAAAAACATTCAGCTCTTAAAATATTTGGAATCCTGAAAATTGTTTTTTTGTTGTTGTTGTTGTTTTATTGTTTTCTCATCACAGGGAGAGGCCCTTCAAATACTGTTGTGACAGTGTGGGCCCTGGATTTAAAAAAGGACCACTGGCCTGGACAATATCATGGTACTGAATTATTAAAATAATAGAGAAACATACTATATAATATCTAAACACTATTAACTATGGCAATATCCAAAACACATGGTTCACACAGTATAACCTGGGGCCGTTCCCAACAGAGCCAACTGGAAACGTGATGGAGTCAGTGAGTGCTTTTGGTCTGACTTTTTATTTTAATAAAGACGCACAATTATATGGTCAGTGCATGAACTGGTAAAACACTGCAGCTCTATGGTGCGTCTATTCACTGGTCTGAGGATCAGCATCTCCAGCCATAAATGTGATATTGTCCTCAACATAACTATAGTGGTACCATGCTTCTTTTGTTTTGGTGTTCGATGAAGCAATATAATTCTGAAAGAGTATCAGTGAAGTAACAGTTATGCTGCAAGCAGACAATATGATGTGCTTTATACACACTCTCTCACACACACACACACACACACATGTTGGTTTTTGTGGTTTACGGGGACTCTCCATAGGCGTAATGGTTTTTATACTGAACAAACTGTGTGTGCTATTGCCCTACACCTACCCTACACCTAAACTTAGCCCTCACAGGAGACTGTGTGCATTTTTAGATTTTCAAAAAAACACCATTTAGTATGTTTTTTAAGCCTTTTGAATTACGGGGACATAGGCAGTGTCCTCATAAAACACCTTCAAATTGTAATACCTCTGTCATACCCATGTCATTATACAAATTTGTGTCCTCATAAACCACATAAACTCGCACACACACACACACACACACACACACACACACACACACACACACACACACACACTCTCTCTCTCTCTCTCTCACACACACACACACACACACAGACACATCTCACCCGGCTCCGACTGACAACTGCGCTCAGCGTTTGATGGACATCTTCCCTGGACGTCTGGAGTTTTATCAGCATATTCCAGCTCTTCTGTCATCCTGTCAATGGTGTTCTGGCAAGGACATCTACTGAGAGTCAGCGGCCGCCCTCCGGAGCCCTGCAGGAGAATAAATCACACAAACACCCCTGAAAACACGCTTGATCAGTGAACCTGCAGGCTCATACTACACAAAATAAATGAATATGATGATCATGTCACTATGGAAGCACATTCCTGCCACATAAGAAAAAAAACATGAATTCATAATTATCACATAAGTGTTGATTTTGAGATAAAAAAGCTAAATTATGACATACTATGTAATAATTATGAGAATAAAAAACAAATTATGATTTAAAAAGTTATGTCATAATTATGAGATAATAGCGATCACTTTTCAGTACCTAAATAATGATGGGGACATTGATTGGAGAAGAAATCATTGTAAAATCGTACCTTGTACCTGTATCTTATAATCCATTACAGTGTACAAAACTACTATTCTAGCAACAGGAAAAAAGTCTAAATTATAACATACGAAATCATGAGATACAGTGACAATCATAAGTCATAATTTATGAGATATTAACTCACTATCTCAACTATGAGATGTTAATGAGGTTTAAAAAATATATGAGATACCTGTAAGTGTCAAAATTGGCACACAATTATGAGATACTAAGCCATGAAATTAAAAAAGTCACAATTATGAGATAAACAGACTCAATAATGATGCTAAGTCATAATTATGAGATAAGTTGTAATTATCAGATACTGTTATAATTGTGAAACAAGTGTCAACGTTATGATACTAAGACATAATTATGAGATAAAACATCACAATTATGAGATGTCAAGTGATAATTCTGAAATATGTGTCAAAATTATAAGATACTAAGCCATAAGGTAAAAGTAGGTAAAAAGTCAAAATGATGAGATACCAAGTCATAATTATCGAGATACCTAAAGACACAGTTTTCATAATTATGAGTTAATACAAAAATATGAGTTACTACATGATGACAAAGACATTTTTTCTCTTCACTTTTTATCCCATAATTACTTTTTATATCACAATTATGATTTTCCAAAGGATCTCTCTTTTCATCATTGAAAAGAGACTGGGCTTCTATATGTCTGTGAATTACAGGAGCAGGTTTATTCTGATACTGTACACGTGTTTTTGGGTGTCATTGGGGTCACGCTCAGGGGGTTTTGGCAATAATTCACTCTCTTATTTGTTTTTCTCACAGTAACATTTGTGATGAGCATGAAGACCCCCTTAAACGGCACACACACCACCTGATTACAGCACATTTTTAATAAATATTTCAGATCTCTTTAATGTCCTGCTGTCATCTGCGGTTGGCCGTATGATAATTAAATTAATTATCCTCCAGTGTGTCTCTGCAGCGAGTGCAGAGGAGGAACAGCATTAATTCAGGGCAAACACCCCCCCACCCCCCCACCCCCCGTGTCCTCTCGCGGCCGGTGCGCTTTCCTCCGGAGCCCATGTCAGCGCGGATCTGTCAGCGTGACGGAGAGTCCTTTGGACTGCTGTGTGTGGGAGCTTCTCTAGCAGGAATTTCCCTGCGCTGTGGGGTGAGGACGCGGCGGGGTGCGCTGAAGGCCGCATGGCTGCGGGAGATGTGTTTTCATCCCCTCGAAGCCCTGATCCTCCACCAACACACAGCAGAACACACAGACCAAACACGCCGCTGCGCAGAGCCAGCAGCTGAGACTGTGGACACGGCGTGACCCAAAACACACATACAGCTCATCTCCAAACTGCTCATGAGCAGTGAGGACAGATCCCACAATGCAACCTCATCATAATCAAATGCACGTTATAAAGCACATAATTCTGCTGCTGTCTTCTCATTCAGCAGCTACTGTGTATCAGTCTGATTCACTTCAGTGAATATGGTCTTAGATTTCAGTCTGTTCCTCACATGAATCTATCACATGTCTCCAGAACACTAGGAATACAGTGCATGAGATGGATTACTGGACTACTGTTATGATACATTTATGGTGTTATTTTTGTATTTTTTGAAACTTGTCAGTAATGAAAACAGGCTTTTAGACATATTGACAGAATTGCTTTAATATTGTGACTAAAGGCTACTGTAACATCAATCAGTGCAGTTCATATGCTGCATTATGACATGCATATTGTGTTGAACATTTCTGATGCATGATCAAAAGTCAAATTACGAGATGTTAAGTCATTATGAGATAAAATACATTTGAGAAGCCATGATTATGAGATAAAAAATTTAAATTAAGATACTAAGCCATAATTATGAGATGAAGTTGAAATGATGATACTAAGTCATAATTATGAGATCAGAAGACAAATTATGAGATGTTAAGTCACTATGAGATAGAAATTGAGATAAGCCATGATGAGATAAAAAAAATAATTTGAGATAAGCCATGATTATGAGATAAAAATTCTAAATTGAGATACTAAGCCATAATTATGAGGAAGTTAAAATGATGATACTAAGTCATAATTATGAGATCAAAAGAGAAATTATGAGATGTTAAGTCACTATGAAATAAAAAATTGAGATAAGCCATGATTATGAGATAAAAAAATAATTTGAGATAAGCCATGATTATGAGATTAAAAATTCTAAATTGAGATACTAAGCCATAATTATGCGATGAAGTTAAAATGATGATACTAAGTCATAATTATGATATCAAAAGGCAAATTATGAGATCTTAAGTCATTATGGGATAAAAATAAAAATTTTAGATAAGCCATGATTATGAGATAAAAATTCTAAATTGAGATACTAAGCCATAATTATGAGATTAAGTTAAAATGATGATACTAAGTCATAATTATGATATCAAAAGACAAATTATGAGATCTTAAGTCATTATGGGATAAAAATAAAAATTTGAGATAAGCCATGATTATGAGATAAAAATTCTAAATTGAGATACTAAGCCATAATTATGAGATGAAGTTAAAATGATGATACTAAGTCATAATTATGATATCAAAAGGCAAATTATGAGATCTTAAGTCATTATGGGATAAAAATTAAAATTTGAGATAAGCCATGATTATGAGATAAAAATTCTAAATTGAGATACTAAGCCATAATTATGAGATTAAAAGACGAGTTATGAGATAAAGTTGTGATTATAAAATAAAAAGTCTAAATTACTAGATACTAAGACATAATTATATATTTTTGTCATAACTGTGACTTTTTCAAATTTTTATGACTTAGTACCTCATAATCTTGACTTTTTATCTCATAATGACTTGTGTCATAATTATGATTAACCAAAGCATTAATTTGTTTATGCTGCGAAAATGGGCTTCCAAAATATGGTTCATGCCGCATTATAACATGAGAAATTGTGTTGAACATCAATTCTGATGCATGAGACAAACTGCGACGAACCCACACAGATGCAGAGCACAAGGGGGGAAATATGGCAGCGTGTCGGCATGAACAGCGCACGCTTCCTTAAGGACATTAAAACAACAGTGATAGATGTGCTTAGAGGAAACCCTCAACACAAAGTCACACAGATCCACACGAATAACCTTCCCTTCACTATCACTGCCGCCCAGCGTACCTGAGCACACACTGGATAATGTGACTGGACATATTTGTTAAGGCAGGCCTGCTTTCAGGCACGGGTGAATATTGCAGACGTCAAAGTCGCCTACGTGAGGGGACAAAGAGAGAAGAGGACTGTGAATGAGTGCATCGTGTGCCCTGCAGTCTGCCGCTTAACAGACTACATCAACCGCTCACAGGATTTCTGTGTAGGCCGTAGAAGTGCTACTGAAGACATACTAAAAACAATGCATCGGTTTTTGTGTCTACATGTCTCAGCAGTAGCAATGACATTTTCATATAAAATGAAATGTAATATTGCAGTTCAAATAGCAATATAAATACAATTTTCTGGCCAAGTTGTGTAGTTGTGCATTGTTTTTTAGTAAGTGTTTTATTTTGATATACATATACAGAGGACCTAAGGGGACATGGTGATGGAAAATCATTTGAGAGACAGGAGGAACAATTCTCTCACAAAAGCACAGCATTTCACAGAGAAACAGCATTCACTCAGCAGTATTTTTTTCTCATATTATTTCCATCACAAAAGTTTTGTGAGTGAACACAAAGGTTTCGTTAGAGAACGCAGAAGCATTGAAATATAATTTTTCAATTTTACCATAAAACATAAAAAAAAAAAAAAAAAAAAAATTAGACATTTCCTATGTTTAGCTGCATGTCATGTGACCATTACCGACATCAGAGAACATGCAAATGTGTTGTTATATTACTGAAATATTAACTTTAGATTAGGGTATTTTAAGTAAATATTTAATTTCTAAGGTGTTTGTCTGACAAAAATTTGGGAAACCATGTTGCAGCTCAAAAACTTGAATATGGTGCTAGTGATATCAATATGGAGGGTTGGATTCCCAGGAAATGCAAATAAAAGTGTTTGACTTCATATGTGACATACTGTAATATTCAGAGATTAAATCATCATTGTTTCTTTTCCTTTATTAATTGTTTTCTGTATTTATTTTTTTACTTTTTACTTTTATTTATTATTCTTTAATTAATTTTTATTTATCTGTATGTATATATATATATATATATATATATATATATATATTATATATATATATCTAGGGGTGGCACGGTTCAACTTTTTCACGGTTCGGTTTGTATCACGGTTTTAGAGTCACGGTTTCGGTATGTTTAGGGAAAAATTATACTGTCAAATAAAAATAGAAAATAAGAATAATCTGTCTAACTACAAGCAACAGCACACAAAAAATACAATAGAGTAAAGATTCAAATAAATTAAACAGTGATTTTCAGTTGTTTTTTTTAGGTAGGTCTATAGCATTAGTTTTTAGGTACAGAAATTGAATAAAGTAATCAAATGTAAAACAGCATTGCATATTTGACTGTATAAATTAAAGATTAATCTTTATTAAAGTTACAAAAGCGATTCAATCAAGAGCAGTGAGTGATTTCTTTGTTGTTGCTGTTTGATTAATATTAAGAAAGTGCTGTCACTTTAAGAGAATGCACTGATACTGTACGTTCAGCCAGCTATGTCTGGTATAGGATACTTACCAAGACGGGCATTTTGACATACTTTTTGTGTGAATTTGTCCATTCAAACACAATACATCAGAGAGAGCTTAATATTTGCGCGCGTTCTGAGGCGCGGGTTTGCGCGCATCTAATGCGCGCACGCACAAATCTTCTCATTGCGCGCGCGAGCTCGCGTCCTCTGGCTCTTAAATGTTTAAACTGGCAAAGCTTACATGAGTTTAGTTTAAACACAGATATCAACGTGTGCTGTTCAGGTCTCACCTGTGCGCGCGCCTATCTGCACCCGGGTGATGACGGAATAAATGACATCTAATCCAGCATACGGCACTCGCATTGAACAAGAGTGAATGGTTTGTCCACTTTTTTTTTTCTTTTCATCGCTGTTATTGTAATGTACTGGGAAGCCAGAATGCGCATCCATTAAAAGAAACATACATTAGCCGAACCCTGTTTGTTTTACATGTTATTTATAACAAACCATATTACACATGCGTTGTCAGATTTAAGTTGAACCGCGGTCCTAGTGCGTGCCGAACCGTGTGTGGAGAACGTCGGTTCGGTTTTTTTCCGTGAACCGTGCCACCCCTAATATATATATATATATACACATTAATTTATTTTTATATTAATTTTCACATGTATTTATTTCCATATTTACATTTTGCCACATTCAAACGTTAAATCCTAAAATCTAATAAATGAAAGAATAAAAAACACACTAAATAAAGATGGAAAAGTACTACAAAAGTAAGTTTACGACTTAACTTAAACGTTACTTGTATTTGTTTTAACAAGGAAATTATTCCTTTATTTATTTTCTGATTTATTTATAATTCTACAGGTTTGGTCCTCCATACATCTTCAGCACAAAAAGAGCATTTACCGAAATTATGCTGCAAAAAACCCTCGTTCTGTCATCACAACCACGAGCTCATTAACATACGAGCAGTGGACCTCAGGGACAAATGAAATGTGTAGAAGTCTTTAAAGGTGATATATCATGAAAATCTGACTTTTCCAGGTTTTAAGTGCTTTTAAGCACAGAACACCGTTTTTGAGTCCCAGCCTCAGAGGAGACAACAGAGCAGTGCATTTATTGATTTATTTACTGTATGCTGCTGCCACACAGATCTAATATAATCATGCGATTTATTTCCCAGCTGTTTACCTTCACAGACATAACTGGCTGTTTTTGTAACTCGTGTGTGTTAACGTAAACTTGTGTGTGAATGAGAACTTAGTTTACTCACATGCTGTGACAGCCGCTTTCTGTCCATGTGCTTCGGATATGGTATAAAACGCATGATTTCAGTGCGATAAACATGATAATCAGAACCAAAACAGATGATTTTAGCAGGTACGAGTTTGCAGCTCTATTCTGAAAAGGGGGCGGGAGCACCAGCTCATTTGCATTTAAAGAAACAGGCACGAAAATCAGAGTGTTTCTGCTTCCACTCAAAATAGGCATTTTCAAAATGATATAATAAATGATATGTGGAGTATTTTGAGCTGAAACTTCACAGACATATTCTGGGGACACCAGAGACTTACTGTATATTACATATTGTAAAAAGAGGCATAATATGTCTCATTTAAGTGGAATCGTACTTCTCTCTTGTCCTCCGTGTGCATGCGTGTGAAGCGCAGGTATCCAACAGGAGCGAAGGCATCGGCCGAGTGGATGATCGTCTCCATCGAGTCACTGAAACACAAAGCACACCATCATGATCTATCTATCTATGATATTATCAACTCACCCTGGTGTTGTGTTTGGTACTTACATGACGATCTTCTTCTTGAAGAGCGGGCAGTCAACGGTGAAGGTCTCATACTCGCCCCCTTCCCCACAGATATGAACTCCATACTTCTCTGAAAGCTGCCATAAACAGTCACACATTCATATAACAGGAACACTGTAGTTATTATTTTTATTCATTATAAAGTGTAGTTATTTTTTGCTACACGTTAATATCAAATGTTTATATACTCTACCCACAATAAAACTTAAGATTTAATGTTTTTGAAAGACATTTCTCCTGCTCAACAAAGTTGCATTTATTTAATCCAAAATACAGTAAAACATTAATATTGTGAAATATTAATAGAGATTTAAGAAAGATGTCATCATCATAATGTTATTTTTACACAGAGATTGGTAGGTCTATTACTAAAATCTGTTGAATTTAGCCATCTTTGTTGCATTATGTGCCAATGGTGACCATTTAAAAATGGGGAAAGAGCACTTTTCAAGATTTTTCTCCAAAGTTTGCAGGCCTGTAACTCAAATAGTATTTAAGATATCTTAATGCCCTTTTATATATTGGGTCTTAACAAACATCTCTTTTGGTATCTTCATTTTTTAAGGCCCTATATGGTTCAGTTCCAGAGATAATGGAATTTCAATATGGCTCCAAGAGTAAATCGATAAATTGCACACATTTTCAGTGGTCAAAAACCAAATGTGGGTCACTTTGCAAAAAGATGATAATTATTTTCTTTTAAAGAGGAATGTCTTAAGAACAAATAATGTTGAAACTAGAGATGTATCTCGTTTCCTTCTGTCAAAACAACTGTATTGAACATACCTGAGTGCCATAAATATTATTTTTCCAAAGTTTGTGTGGCTATAACTCAAGAAGTATTAAAGATATCACAATATAATTTTAGATTCTAGTTCTTAATAAACTTTTCTTTTGGAATCTTTATTTTCAAGGCCCTGTAGCGTTCAGTCCCAGAGATATGGGGACCTCAATGAGGCTCCATATTCAGACTGTTGTATAATACCCATTTTCAGTGGTTGAAAACCAAATGTTTGTCACTTTGTATACAGCCGATACTTATTGTATTTAACGCTGAATGTGTGAAGAATAAGCAATGTTGAAACTAAAAATGCATCTTGTTTCCCTCTTTCAAAACAATTGTATAGGACATACCTGTCTGTGTGCTAAAAATGCACTGAAATGGTCAAGTTGAGGCACATTAACTTTCTCTCAGTAGTCTATTCATAAGATTCTACTTTTGAATCAGTTTTAGGGATATTTGGAAGAAAGGATTTTGTTCATTTTAACAGCTTGTGAAGCTACCAAGTGTTTGAAACAAATCCCATGCCTCATAGGGAAAAGTGGTTGCTTTTGCCACACATTTTATTCACATCAATAAACCAAGATTTGCCTCATCTGAATTAATTATTAAAATGTATTTTTCTATTTTATTGTATAGTGCATTTTTGAAAAATAATATTTATGACACTCAAACAGGATACAATTGTTTTGAAAGAGGGAAACAAGATGCATTTCTAGTTTCAAAATTACTTATTCTTCACGCATTCAGCGTTAAATACAATAAGTATCGGCTGTATACAAAGTGACAAACATTTGGTTTTCAACCACTGAAAATGGGTATTATACAACAGTCTGAATATGGAGCCTCATTGAGGTCCCCGTATCTCTGGGACTGAACGATACAGGGCCTTGAAAATAAAGATTCCAAAAGAAAAGTTTATTACGAACTAGAATTCTAAAATTATATTGCGAATTATATCTTTAAGACTTCTTGACTTATATGCACACAAACTTTGAAAAAAGAATACTTATGGTACTCAGGTATGTTCAATGCAGTTGTTTTGACAGAAGGAAACGAGATACATCTCTAGTTTCAACATTATTTGTTCTTCAGACATTCCTTTTTAAAAGAAAAGAATTATCATATTTTTGCAAAGTGACTCACATTTGGTTTTTGACCACTGAAAATGTGTACAATTTATCGATTTACTCTTGGAGCCATATTGAAATTCCATTATCTCTGGAACTGAACCATATAGGGCCTTAAAAATAAGATACCAAAAGAGATGTTTGTTAAGACCCAATATTTAAAAGGGCATAAAGATATCTTTAATACTTTTTGAGTTACAGGCCTGCAAACTTTGGAGAAAAAACTTGAAAAGTGCTCTTTCCCCATTTTCGAATGGTCACCATTGGCACATAATGCAACAAAGATTGCTAAAGTGAACAGCTTTCAATAATAGACCTACCAATCTCTGTGTAAAAATAACATTGATGCTGCAATCTTTCTGAAGTAATTTTTACCCCCCTGTAATTTGGCTCTGAAACCCCTCAACAAAATAGTGTATTACTCAGTAAATATTCATCCACAACATTTAATATTTTGGCTTTCATCATTATACATGTTTATCTTTCTTCAGAATAAATATTAGCAAAATCAAAAATTTGAGCCGGGGACCTCTGGTTGAGTTGACACGGAATGACCCAATAAATAAAGTCCTATACAAAGGTGTTGCATCTCATTTGATTGTTTTCAACAATGGACTAAATCTAAAAGAACAACATAACGATGATTCAGAAGAAATGTCAAAACAGCCTGTCATAATGAAACACTTGAGCTGAAGCAGCTGAAGCTGGTTTACTTTCTGACAGAAGTGTTTGTGTGTCTCTGACCTCGTGCAGATACGGTTCCATCTCCGCCAGGGATTTTCCTAAATGTCTCTCTGGATCCAGGCCTGCCAGACACACAACACAAGAGCTGATCAGTGACTCGTGTACACAGAGCTTCAGCGTCTGCGCTCCTCTGAGAGCTGCAGGTCAACATGCATCTGTCTGAAAAGAGCTCAAGAGAAATGCATCATGAACAAGATGGAGGTTCACATGAGCATCAGCGCACTGCCACCTGGTTATGATCTGCCTCTCTCTGTAAACAAGTCTTCATATCCATCCTTCATAAACAAACACACGGGCTATTCATATCATGACCTACTGCTCAGAAACCACAGCTCCGCTGAGTGCCGCCCTCCTGGCACAACACAGGAATTAAATCATGCTGCCAATATCAACAACACACAGACATAATCAACAAACAAACATAATCAAACACAGAGCATCCACGGGACAGACTCAAACTCAAACACATAAGGATCTTTCCATGAGTAGAGTAATATGCTTTCCTACCATGCTGGGTTCTTTTTCAGCCAATGATCACTGCAAGAAGCTGCTGATCCTTCAGAAAATCATCTTCAACCTCAAGCAAACTAAGGCTAAACTTAAGATTATATCAGATGGTTTATTTTAAACATCTGCAGTTACCAAAATGTAGTATGTAATACCACAATTTGAGAAATGACTAAATGCAGTAAATATATCAGATTTATACATAAAATTTATAAAATATTAGTAGCTAAAACCAAATGTTTGAGGTTACTGATAAACTTAAATTTCACACCAATTAAAGAAAAATACATACAGTAAATTCATATACAGTAAAGCAATATATGCTATATGTGACCCTGGACCACAACACCAGTCATAAGTGTCAGAAACAGAGCTGCATGCAAAATGTGGGCCAGTGCTGAAGATTATTTTAATGATTTTTTGTTCATTAAATATTTTATACATTGAACTGACTATCTAATCTACAAAATGATGAATCAGTAGATCAGGGATTCTTTTGGGTTTTTTCAGCCAAACACATTTTGAGGCACAATATTTACTTGAAATGACATTTTAGGTTAATATTTCAATCATTTAACAACACATTTGCATGCTCACAGTTCTCTGATGTCATAACATGAAGGTGAACAAATATTTCATATTTTTTAGTATTCTATTTTGATTGTTTTTATTTTATATTCATTAATTCTTTTTAATTTTAGATCTCTCACAAATCAGTTTGGGAAACTCTGCAACAGAACAGAGGACTCGCACCTTTACTGGTTTTAAAAATATACTATAAAATCAATCTGTACCCTGTTTGTGGAAAGTGACATAAAGTGGCCAACTCCTGCAAAATACGACAACCCTTGTACAAACATCTCCAGTCTATCAAGAGGTTAAACTCTTACCACTTCTCACTACAAACCACGACAACCCAACATTACACAAACCCATATTTTCCCTGCCTCTCATGATTGGCGCCAACCACTAGAGCGAACCGCCATGTGGTGAAAGGCTTGTTTCGTCCTGCCTAACCTCAGAGGTCAAGGGTCCAAACCACAAGCCCTGAGGGGAAGCTGAACTTTAGACTGTGTGTTTTCAGACCAGCATGCTGGAGCGGCGAGCTGCATTTGGATGCTACTGATCTGCAGGGGATCAATGAGAACGAGAGCGGCCCCATTACCCGCCCCTGGGGAACACCGCTCATAATTAGTGTGAGAATATCTAATCTCTTTCCTCTCATGTTAACCCCACACAAAGGTTCAAAAATTCAATCCTATTTAAATATCCTTTTTAATTAGTCATGCCTTTTAAACAAATTCTAATGATTGATTTCAAACTGCTAAGAGGGAGTCTGTTTTATAATATGTTCATTAATGTCTTGATTTTAAATAAAGGATGAAGCACAGCATAATTTGATAGCTTGGATGCAAGAAGAATATGCGCAAATAAAATTTAAAAAGCTGTATCATGTATCTGGGTGTCTCTCTTCCACTCCCTAGTTCCCTATGAAGCGAATCAGTGTACGGTTAACCTAATTCAAGGCGAAAGCATAATTACAATGTTGGTATTTATTTATTGCGATTAATCATGGACAAAATAATGCACCTGCCCAGACCTGTATGTCTGTCAATATACATTGATGAGTCTCCAAGCAACACACAGTGGTGTTTTACTGAATGAATCCACGGTTTTGAATGACATTTCTTATTTCAATATGCATTTAAAAAAACATTTATTATCATTATTTATGCAATGCTGAATCAAAATATTTGTTTCCAAAGCTACTTTCTGTAATGTCTAGTCAATGCTTTTATCATCTAACACAATGTCTTTAAATGATCTTTTGGGGGTAATTTTTCAGTCAAAGTTGATGTGCAGTTAATTTGTGATTAATTTGGTTAATTAATCAGCACATCACAATTTATTAGATTAAAAATGTTAAACGCTTGACAGCCCTTGTATTTATCACTGTATTGTTTATCGTCATTGAAGCTGTTAAAGATTTCTGTGCCATTGCTGACATACTGAACATCTGAAACCAAGTGAATATAGCAGATCTGGACCAACTACGTCCATGCTGGCCTAAAATATTCAAGACTAGCCACAGTCATGCGCTCTCATTTACATGAGCTGCACGATGTTCATTCATCTGCACCTGTTTTACTACCTGACCTAAAGCTAATTACCTCAGCCCCTTATGGCACATTAAACACAAATAAGCCCACTCCAAGCTCCATTCATCTGTCTGCACGTCCATCCTCGCTGCCCTTTAGACAAGCAGAGTCCAAGCAGAGCCCCAAGGAGCGATATGCCTGCAAAAAGTCTTTAACTCATTATTATCCTATAAAACTGAAATTCAATCCAGTCAACTTCCAAGCCAGTGAACTGGGCACAAATGGATTTTCAAGTTTTGCATTAGATTTCATGAGCTTCAAATTAGAGCAAATTCTTTTTAGGTCACAAGTTCTTACAATACTGCCAGAGATGTGAAGGGTTTCTTTCCATACGCGCTTCTTTAGTCTGATGCATTAAGACACTGCAGGCAAAGCCAGTGTGTTTTCATGCATTAGTCAATTTTGAGCTTGGTCTGTTTTGCTTCAATAACATGTCTCCTTTCAGACTAGTGGAAAGAAAACATCCAAAATACACATTTAAGTGTTTATTCTATTGCACTTTATCTATTTGCATCTAAAGATTTTAATTCAGTCCAATCAATCTTTAAAGAGTGTGTTTCTCCACTTCAGCAGCATTTGCATACACCAAACTTTACAGTTTTGTTCCTAACTATATTCTGAACGATTTTACTGAGGGGTTTGTTCATATATCATTCACACTGATTTATATTCAAAATTATACTCCTAAAAACAAGATGAAAAAGTATTGTTTTTCTAGCGTGTTAAAGAAATTCAAAATCTCCTCTGGAGAAAACTCTAATATGTAAACAAAACCAAACAAGAATTTTGAGCCTGGCTTTATCCAATGTTCAGATATCTGTTCTGGAAATTTATGCAAATGAGTGCATACTGAATTAGATAATGCGGCATTTGCATATTTAAACATAACATTTCAGAAAGCTTGTAAAATAACTGTCTTAATATACACTGATTAATATGTCAAGTTTAAAGGGACAGATCATTGCTTACTCGCTCTCGTGTTTTTGTGTTTCTGTGTCCTCCTTGTATAACTGAAGAAAGTTCTGGCACATCCAACTGTTAATTTCATCAATGCATTGGCAGAGGGAGTCAATGGGGCTGTAGTTATTGTAGTTATTTGGAGATAAGGCTAAGTAAATCTGGGTATCATCAGCATAGCTGTGATAGGCAATTTGGTTCTTTCTCATTATTTGACTCAGTTGGAGCATATACAGGCTAAACGAGAGCGGTGCAAGAATTGAGCCTTGTGGGACTCCGCATGTCATGGACGTCCACTTAGACATATGCTCTCCTATACTCACATAATAACCTCTCCCTTCAAGGACTGAAATACACTGTCATTGTATAGAAAAGAGCAACTGGGATGTTCAAAAAAAAAAAAAAAATCTCCTTTTGGGTTTCATAGAAGGCAAGTCAGGTTGGAAATTGTTTACATTATTAGACGCTAGATTATAATTACAGAAATAATAAAAGAGAAAAATGACTGCCCCTCCAGGACCTTGCGGTCTGGAGTGAACTAAAGTTTGAGAAAGCTCAGTATCAGTCTCATCTGAGCAATCCTCACCTTTCAGCCCTTATCAACGAGACTCCAGTATCACAAACAGCATCATTAAACAGTCAAAGCACCAATGCCCTGCTACATGCTTAATGTGAACCAAATCTGCTACTGAGCGCAGAGGTGAATTAAAGCGCACAGATTCCAGATAGCGGCGCGAGGCGCTGAGAGCATCAGACCGGTGACGGTTCTCCGGATCTGAGGAGCACAGACTGACAGCTCGCCTTTAATCCCTGCCTTCAGAGAGGAACGCCAGGAAAATTGGATTCATGTTGGGGAACATTTTAGCTTTAGAATGGATGAAATAAGCATCTCGTGCTGGAAGGTGAGCCAGTCTATCCTTTGAACAATGCTCTCAAAGACCTGAGCGAAACAATAGCGGCGTGCTATCACCTGATCTGTGAGCGTGTGAGCGAGAGCTTAGCAAGGAGAGCGTGTGCACGAACACACACGAGATGGTGAGATTAAGAGAGATCGGAAAATTTGTTCGGGCTCTTATCTGAAATTCAACAGCTGTGTGAGGAATAATAGCCGTACCACGAATACAATTCAGCAGACACGTCGGAGATTTAATCTTTTTATCCAATGAATGGAATGAAGCTGCAATTATAACCTCATCTGATGTTTATCACCACCTGTTAACACTGACAGTCTTATAACCTGAATATTGAAAACATAAAAGCAGTAATAAGCACATTAAACCGAATACAACACTTCTGCTCAATGCATGACTGACTTGTGATGTTTATGAAGAGTATAAAGCCATTTATAATGACACTTATGAACGTTTATGAAGACACTGACTGAGATGCTGTAGGGCTGCGGATCTGGATCGGCTCATAATGAAACACAGACTCGTTTTGTCGTGTGATTGATCGCTTTAGAATCAAGTTGGGAATGTGTGACTCTTAAATGCACCAATCTCAAAATCGTATTGCTCTTTGTCCCATAAACACCAACAGCAAATTTTGATTAGAGTGCAACAGGACTAAAGCCAATTTAAGGCTTTGTTTCTGTACTCCCAAAAAGATTTAAAAATGTACAACATTCATTCATTCATTCACATTGTTTAAATCCTGTATGACTTATCGTCTTACGTAAAAAATAAAGTATGTTTACAAGAATGTTAGTAGCTAAATCACTTTGGTAACCACTGACCTCCATTGTATAGAATAAAAATACACCAAGATATTTCTCAAAATATCTACTTGGTTTGTTCTACAGAAGAAAGAAAGTCATATAGGTTTGGAGGGAAATTAGGCTAAATGGTGATGGAATTTTAATTTTTGAGTTAACTATCCCTTTTTATGAAATTGTCCTCTCCGTCAGGCCATCCAAGATTAGGATGAGTTTGTTTCTTCATCAGGTTTGTAGAAATGTGTCTCTGCATCAGTGTCTCAGCAATGGATGCTCTGCAGTGAATGGGTGCCGTCAGAATGAGAGTCTGATAAAAACATCACAATAATCCACACCACTCCAGTCCATCAGTTAACATCTGGAGAAGACAAAAGATGAAACAAATCCAGCATTAAGACGTTTTTAACTAAAACACAGAGTCCATAATCCATAATAACGCTTCCTCCAGTGAAAAAGTGTTCTGGTGTGAATCAGGAGAGAAATCTGCATCAGATCAAGCAGCGTTTACAAGACAAAACAGCTCTAAACTAATATGTGGCTGGATTTTGATGTGAGAGACAACAGGAGATGCACTTTTTCACTGCAGGAATTATTATGGATTATGGACTCGTATTTTAGTTAAAATCGTCTTAATGCTGGATTTGTTTCATCTTTTGTCTTCTCCAGATGTTAACTGATGGACTGGAGTGCTGTGGATTATTGTGATGTTTTTATCAGACTCTCATTCTGACGGCACCCATTCACTGCAGAGCATCCATTGCTGAGACACTGATGCAGAGACACATTTCTACAAACCTGATGAAGAAACAAACTCATCCTCATCTCGGATGGCCTTTTTGGTATGATTCCTGTATAAGTACTATAAAAGATCCCAACACAGTTTTTAGAAATACCGCTTCCATCCAGCGCCCCTGATACTCTCTGAATGCCCTGTGTTAAGAAATGCTGCACTAGCAGATTACCATCAAGATTTGCACATGCCTCTAAAAATACTAAAACACATGTTTAGGAAAGGGTTGTGTGCATTTAAATAATAAGAATATAATGCCAACAATTTGAGTGGAAAAGTTCACACCGAAATTGTCCGTATAATTGCAGAAATTAAATTTATAAAGCAGGCATTAAAAAAGGAAAGCAGCAACACTATAAACAGACCTTTCAACTTCACACATGCCAATTTCCACTGGAACTGTCATCCAATTAACTACTGGAAACAACACCGCGTCTGGCCATCCTCACCCACACAAATCAACCAATTAACTAATTACAGGAATATCTGATGCTGCCGTATTTACCAGCCAATTATTTCTGCTCGGATGCACAGATGTGGCGAGCGATCGCCGAGAAGTTCTGCTCCGGTTTCTGACGTGACTACAGAGAGAAACTTGTTGGCACAAATGTCGAGAAGAGATTTTCTTCGACTTCAACTTTGCGTGTTGTGTGGGCAGCTGTCTCGTAACACCAGCTCTCCTCCTTTAAAGTGGTTTGAATGTCTTCTGTCAACCCGGCGATTACCCACAATCCCCCTTCAAGTGTTATTACAGGATTATAATGTATATCTGCCGCTCATCGCCGGTGACGAGTGAGCAGATGCCAAATGCGTGGGCACCATGATAAACTCACAATGGGAAACCATTTACAGTGAGTTTAAGTTCAAAACTATTTGTTCACGCCGTTTGCAGCAATGTTCATTTCTACATTTTTAACATTGTAAATCTTGTACTGTGAACAAACATGAGATAATATGAATTATGGAACATTCATAAATTAACATTTACCTGGATTAATTATTGCTGCAAAAGTAATCTTCATTGTTATTTTAGGACACAGTGCATTGACTACTGGTAATGAACTGAACCTTATTGTTACCTCACAATTATTTTTTATTCATTTCTGTGAATTAGTTCAAACTGTTTTGCATGATTGATTCAAAATCTAAATTATTTTGTGTCGTTCAAAAATGTTCACAAAATTTCTGTATTTTTCATATATGTGTCCCTGGAGCACAAAAGCAGTCATAAGTAAAAAAGCAGTCATAAGTAACACAGGTATATTTGTAGCAATAGCCAACAATACATTGTATGGGTCAAAATTATCAAAAAAAAATGTATGCCAAAAATCATTAGGATATTAAGTAAAGATCATGTTGCATGAAGATATTTTGTAAATTTCCCGTAAATATATCAAAACTTAATTTTTGATTAGTAATATGCATTGCTAAGAACTTCATTTGAACAACTTTAAAGATGATTTTCTCAATATTTAGATTTTTTTGCACCCTCAGATTCCAGATTTACAAATAGTTGTATCTCAGACCAAATATTGTCCTATCATAACAAACCATACATCAATGGAAAGATTAAGATTTCGAAAAATGTACCCTTATGACTGGTTTTGTGGTCCAGGGTCACATATTATAACGTTTTAGTATGAATGTAATGTAGGTAAACATTGTATTGTTTAGTGCATAGAAAATAATTTTGCATTAAATATTTTAAATCTATACATCTACAGTGGCTGTTGGGTAGAAATACAAAGGCAACTGTAACTATTATTTTTATCACACAGTCGAGTTTCTCGCGTCATGCCCTCTGAGGTGTGTGTATTTCCACCTGTGGTGTGTGTGAATGTACAACACACCTTTGTCACCCAACACACACATGCAGCTCAGCCCGCGGCCCTGACCCATGAAGCCCATGAAAGCCACAATTACTGCAGCGCTTCCCGACGACCCGCGGCAGTGTAAGTCCATCCCAACCCTCTAATTTCTAATTACCGCCGCCTGAGGCCAGGTGAAAAGCCAGTGCTGATAGCATCTTCCCTTCTACCTGTAGCCAAGCAGAAAAACACACAGCTCAGTGTGCGCACATAATTACACTCTTCCAGACATGTGGGGAATTTGCTTTTAGAGGGAGATTTGTCAAGAGCCGGCGCTGCTGCTGGGGAGGTAAGCCGTGCCGGCGGATCGCTCAGGGCTCATTTGGACAAGCGTTTCCACGTCGGGTGATATTTAACATTCCTTCAATACCCACACGGATCCGGTGTGTGCCGGTCTAAACAAACAACAACAACAACACAAAGATCCTCTGGAGTGTATTTCTGTCTCCTGCAGCTCATGTGAAGGGTTTAAAACACAGACCGTGTGATCGCTCATATTCACACACCGAATTATCTGCTTAAAAACACATTTAGAAGAGCGCAGATAAGACACGGGACGGGATTTGGAAAAAAGGGATTTTGATAGAAAAAAAAAAAACAAGAGGTAATCCCAATTCTTCTAAACCCTTCAAATAATAGAAAGGGACAGAAGATTTACAACTCCACATTTATATTCTAATCATTCAAGCTTTAAAACTGAATATAAACATTACATGTAAAACAGCCACTGGGTTATAACACTCTACAATCCATTAGTGTAAAGCACAAACACATTCATCGTTTTAAAATAAACACATACTTTCAGAAAAAAAATACATTTGGGGTCTTTGCACATTATTTACTTTATAGCAGTACCTTAAAGGTACATAGTTCTACTCCAAGGTACTAATAAGCACCTTTTAGGGGTAGATAAAGTACAAAGGTGTCCTTTTAAGGGTGTTTCCCCATGCAGTCACAAGCTGTTACATCCCTAAAGGTACAATTTTAGCAGATTTTTTTGGACAGTGCAGCATGCGTCTTGACATTCATGTTCAGTTTTAAAAAATAATGCAGGTAGACAGCCCTCAGATGTTGATTTAAAAAGAGGAAATCATAAATGTGTGTTAAGGGGTGTGAATCGGCACTGGTTTCACGATTCAACTTGATTACGATTATGTCAACAATTCGATTCAATTCAATATCACGATGCATCACGATTATATAAAATTTATTTTGTGCATTTTTATTAAATTATATAAGCAGGCTACTTTTTAAAATAATTATGTTAAATAAAAAGACAATTACAAGCGATAAACAAAAAGCACTTTCAGTATCTGGGAGTGCTTTAAGTATCGAAAGTTCACAGATAATCATAGTTATGTTTTTTTTTCATCAGCACTATTGCCATTTGATTTTACTGATGAGTTCATAGCCACTGGCAGCTTTAATAGACTGCATTCACAATAATGCACAGATCTATTTCCACATATCAGATGTTTTGTCCTGTTCTGAAAACATAACTGACTGTTTACATCAATTTCGTATCATAAGAGTAGATGCAAGTGCATTTGACTGCAGCCGCGAGCTTCAGGTCAAACAAACACAAAGCGCACATTTAAGTATGTCATGTCTATTATGTACTGCATTCCAAACGGCAGAAATTAAAGCATATCTAAAGAAAAAGACTAAAATAACAGCGAGTGGAAGCACTAGCAATGTGCACGTGTCTCACAGCGCATATTCTGTGCAATGAAGCCCGCCGCGCTGCGTTTGTCTGTAGCACACACTCATAGGTGGGAAAAAGCCAAGCTCAGATTTTAAAATTGAGAGTGCATTTTTAATACTCTTGTGACAAGCACGTATGCAAATGACGTCATAGACTATAATCGATTATGGTCTATTACTGCATTGATGCAGAATCGTCCACGTCCGCATGCATCGATGCAATGATTAATTTCGACACCCCTATTAAAGACAGGGTCACATTTAGCATTACTCAGTGCAATTTTGCAGCTGAAAGAATGTAGGACCGGACATGGCAAAATACCATGAATGAAATACAGGAATAATGACGATGAAAGAAACATTGCTCTTTTTTATGAATCATTTGATTATGAGCAGACACTGCCAGAATGGCTGTTTTTTTAGTAACTTTCTTCACCCACACAGAGGTCATAAGAGCTTTATGTTTTATCAGATCATAATTAAAAAACTAATTCCTCCCAACTCTAAATCCTTTTTTCCTGATTGTTTTGCGATCACATCTTTTGTTTGTTATGTTCACATATTAAACTGAGACGATGCGCATCAACGTTTTAGTGGAAAAAAGTGTTTCAAACAGTCCTGGGCTGCGTTCCCAAAAGCATTGTAAGCTTAAGTACATCGTAGACTCACTGAAACCAATGGAGCTGCGATCAACTTAGGCTTACGATGCTTTTGGGAAAAGCAGCCCTAATCTCTGCCGAACAGGAGACGCACACCTGCCAAATGCTTGAACTTTAACTACAACAGCTAAAACTGTCAGCTGCGTGAATATTGGCAATATCGTTAACAATTCTCGTTTATAATCATTACTAGTATGGTGTTCTGTAAATGCGTAAACTTCATACTATTTGAAGCACACTTGCCGCCCAGTAAACGCAAATACAATAATCTCTGTGCTACATAGATGTTACAGTGCTACAGAGATGTTATGGTAATGTTACAGAGATGTTACGGTAATGTTACAGAGATATTACGGTGCTACAGAGATGTTACGGTAATGTTACAGAGATATTACGGTGCTACAGAGATGTTACGGTAATGTTACAGAGATATTACGGTGCTACAGAGATGTTACGGTAATATTACAGAGATATTACGGTGCTACAGAGATGTTACGGTAATGTTACAGAGATGTTACGGTAATATTACAGAGATATTAAGGTGCTACAGAGATGTTACGGTGCTACAGAGATGTTATGGTAATGTTACAGAGATGTTACGGTAATGTTACAGAGATATTACGGTGCTACAGAGATATTACGGTGCTACAGAGATTACGGTGCTACAGAGATGTTATGGTAATGTTACAGAGATATTACGGTGCTACAGAGATGTTACGGTAATGTTACAGAGATATTACGGTGCTACAGAGATGTTACGGTAATGTTACAGAGATATTACGGTGCTACAGAGATGTTACGGTAATGTTACAGAGATGTTATTTTTACAAAATATCTTCATGGAACATGATCTTTACTTAATATCCTAATTATTTTTGGCATAAAAGAGAAATCGATAATTTTGACCCATACAATGTATTGTTGCCTATTGCTACAAATATACCCCAGTGACTTAAGCTCTAGGGTCACATATGACATACCATTGATATTACCTAAGAAGTTAAAGTAAATACATTAGAAAACTGTGAGCTTTCAAGGACGCACATTTAATACATGGCCAGAGTAAGAACGAGAAGCGCAGCTGCATTTAGAAGACAGCCGTCACTGTTACAGAGATGTTACGGTGCTACAGAGATGTTACAGTGCTACAGTGATGTTATGGTAATGTTACAGAGATATTACGGTGCTACAGTGATGTTACGGTAATGTTACAGAGATGTTACGGTAATGTTACAGAGATGTTACGGTAATGTTACAGAGATGTTACGGTAATGTTACAGAGATATTACGGTGCTACAGAGATGTTACGGTAATGTTACAGAGATATTACGGTGCTACAGTGATGTTACGGTAATGTTACAGAGATGTTACGGTAATGTTACAGAGATATTACGGTGCTACAGTGATGTTACGGTAATGTTACAGAGATGTTACGGTAATGTTACAGAGATATTACGGTGCTACAGAGATGTTACGGTAATGTTACAGAGATGTTACGGTAATGTTACAGAGATATTACGGTGCTACAGAGATGTTACGGTAATGTTACAGAGATATTACGGTAATGTTACAGAGATATTACAGTGCTACAGTGATGTTATGGTAATGTTACAGAGATGTTACGGTAATGTTACAGAGATATTACGGTGCTACAGAGATGATTACGGATAATGTTACAGAGATATTACGGTGCTACAGAGATGTTCGAATGTTACAGAGATTTACGGTGTACAGAATGTTACGGTAATGTTACAGAGATGTTACGGTAGTAATGCTACAGAGATGTTACGGTAATGTTACAGAGATATTACGGTGCTACAGTGATGTTACGGTAATGTTACAGAGATGTTACGGTAATGTTACAGAGATATTACGGTGCTACAGAGATGTTACGATAAAGTTACAGAGATATTACGGTGCTACAGTGATGTTCCGGTAATGTTACAGAGATGTTACGGTGCTACAGAGATGTTACGGTAATGTTACAGAGATATTACGGTGTAGAGATGTTACGAAATGTTACAGAGATGTTACGGATGCTACAGAGATGTTACGGTAATGTTACAGAGATATTACGGTGCTACAGAGATGTTACGGTAATGTTACAGAGATGTTACGGTAATGTTACAGAGATATTACGGTGCTACAGTGATGTTATGGTAATGTTACAGAGATGTTACGGTAATATTACAGAGATATTACGGTGCTACATAGATGTTATGGTAATTTTACAGAGATGTTACGGTAATGTTACAGAGATATTACGGTGCTACAGAGATGTTACGTAATGTTACAGAGATATTACGGTGCTACAGAGATGTTATGGTAATGTTACAGAGATGTTACGGTAATGTTACAGAGATATTACGGTGCTACAGAGATGTTACGGTAATGTTACAGAGATATTACGGTGCTACAGAGATGTTACGGTAATGTTACAGAGATATTACGGTGCTACAGAGATGTTACGGTAATGTTACAGAGATATTACGGTGCTACAGAGATGTTACGGTAATGTTACAGAGATATTACGGTGCTACAGAGATGTTACGGTAATGTTACAGAGATATTACGGTGCTACAGAGATGTTACAATGCTACAGAGATGTTATGGTAATGTTACAGAGATATTACGGTGCTACAGAGATGTTACGGTGCTACAGAGATGTTACAATGTTACAGAGATGTTACGGTAATGTTACAGAGATATTACGGTGCTACAGAGATGTTACGGTAATGTTACAGAGATATTACGGTGCTACAGAGATGTTACGGTAATGTTACAGAGATATTCACGGTGCTACAGAGATGTTACATGAAGTTTAGGTAATGTTACAGAGATATTACGGTGCTACAGAGATGTTACGGTAATGTTACAGAGATATTACGGTGCTACAGAGATGTTACGGTAATGTTACAGAGATATTACGGTGCTACAGAGATGTTACGGTAATGTTACAGAGATATTACGGTGCTACAGAGATGTTATGGTAATGTTACAGAGATATTACGGTGCTACAGAGATGTTACGGTAATGTTACAGAGATATTACGGTGCTACAGAGATGTTACGGTAATGTTACAGAGATATTACAGTGCTACAGAGATGTTGCGGTAATGTTACAGAGATATTACGGTGCTACAGAGAAGTTATGGTAATGTTACAGAGATATTACGGTGCTACAGAGATGTTACGGTAATGTTACAGAGATATCAGCAGCGTCGGATACGTTTTCTACATTGTTTGCGCTTTGATCTGAACATAAACGAATCCGTGTGACGCAGCTGACACAGAACAGCATCCGTTGTTTATGTTCAGTGGATATTCTCCAAAATGGCACTATAGGGTGGAGGAGACGAATTGTTGAATAAAGTCGTTATTTTTGTTTTCTTTGCGCACAAAGTATTCTCGTAGCTTTGTAAAATTACGGTTGAGCCACTGATGTCACATGGATTATTTTAATGATCTCCTTGCTACGTTTCTGAGCCTTGATCGTGTTAGGATCCTTGCTGTCTATGGAGGGTCAAAGAGTTCACCAGAAATATCTTAATTTGTGTTCCGAAGATGAATGAAGGTCTTATGGGTTTGGAACGACATGAGGGTGAATAATTAATGACAGAATTTTCATTTTGGGGTGAACTATCCCTTTAACGTCACTTAAGATCACATTTGTTCTGTGTTTCTCACTAGTTTCAGCCCTGCGTCACCTGAAGGTCAGAAGTCTAAGAATAGGATCGTTGTAAACCTCATTGGTAGCTGGACTGCTCAAGTCCTGCCCGTCACCCACCGTACGCTGCCACTTTGATGAGGATGGCTTGGAGGCCACTTGATATGATCTCTCTGAGCAGCTCGGCCTGGTCTCGACGCCACAGGTATGCCAGCGGCTGGAGCTGCAGTCTCACACACCTGCAGGGAGAGCCACAGCGTCAAGCACAGAAATGAGAGAAATCAAAGGCGTAGAATTAGGGGGGGGGGGGCGCTAGGGACATGTCCCAACCAATACCCAGCAACTACCAAATTGTCCCTAGCAATTAATTTGATCAAACAATTAAATATATGTACATGTTTTGTAATTTCAGACGCATCTACACATATGACCCTGGAGCACAAAACCAGTCATAAGGGTCAATTTATACGTCATCTGAAAGCTGATTAAATAATCTTTCCATTGATGTATGGTTTGTTATGATAGGACAATATTTGGCTGAGATACAACTATTAGAAAATCTGGAATCTGAGGGTGAAAGAAAATCTAAATATTGAGAAAATCATCTTTAAAGTTGTTCAAATGAAGTTCTTAGCAATGCATATTACTAATCAAAAATTAAGTTTTGATATATTTATGGTAGAAAATTTTCAAAATATCTTCATGGAACATGATCTTTACTTAATATCCTAATGATTTTTGGCATAAAAGAAAAATGGATAATTTTGTGTTATTTATGACTGCTTTTGTGCTCCAGGGTCACATATGTCATACCATTGATATTACCTAAGAAGTTAAAGTAAATAGCCTTCAAACTTAAAATACTCTGTTTATGAATTACAAAATTATAAATATGTGACCTTGGAGCACAAAAGCAGTCTTAAGTAACATGTATATTTGTAGCAATATCCAACAATACATTGTATGGGTCAAAATGATCCATTTTTCTTTTATGCCAAAAATTTTATTTATAATATTAAGTAAAGATCGTGTTTCATGAAGATATTTTGTAAATGTTCTACCATAAATATATCAAAACTTAATTTTTGATTAGTAATATGCATTGCTAAGAACTTCATTTGGACATTTGGATTTTTTTGCACCCTCAGATTCCAGATTTTCAAATAGTTGTATCTCAGCCAAATATTGTCCTATCATAACAAACCATACATCAACGGAAAGCTTATTTATTCAGCTTTATATGATGTATAAATCTTAATTTAAAAAAATTGACCCTTGCTCTGCTCTTATGTCCCCAACAATGTCAAAAGCAAACCTTCGCCCTTTGAGAGAAATACAAAGCAAACTAAGCAAGCGTGGAAGAGGATATGGATGGATGTGAAGTGAAAACAGAGCGGCACTCCGACACCACTTCAAAGACAAATTAGCACTCGCTCTCTGGCTTGGCAGAACGCCACCGCCGTGCTCATGTGACACGGGTGGATGTCCGCTCAAAGCCAGCGTCACAGGTCAAACTGAGCACTCGGGTGATTAGGGCGATTAGCACGATACGGTCGAGCCCCGCGGCATTACGGGCCGTCAGGTATACAGATGGGGTTACACCATTTACCCCGCGGTATCAGCGGAGGAACAATAGCTGACTGACAGCTCAAGTGAGCTGCAGAGACCAAGACTGAGCCGTGTCGAGGTGAAAAACACATTCACAGCATGTTTGCGGTGTCCGTCTAATGTTCAGAGTCACTGGTGGTTTGACATCCTAAAGAGTGAAACTCTGACACTTTCACAACATTGATTTTATAACCAGTTACTATGTGTAAGTAAGTTGTGTTTTTTTAGCATGTGTGTTTGGCTCAGTGTTATTTTTAAGGATTACTGATAAACTACTGTCGTTTGATTTGCATTTGTTATTTATTTTAATATTAGTTAAATTATGTCTGAATTTATTATGTCTGTATAGGTCTTTTATTAAGTTTTAGTTTTATTTAATTTGAGTTATTTTAATACTTCAACAAACTAAATGGAAATGAAATGATATATATATATATATTGAATTTATAAATGTGTATGTATGTATATATATATATATATATGTATGTATGTATGTATGTGTGTATGTGTGTGTGGTTGTACATACACACACACACACAACATATATACAGTAATATATAATATATATATATATATATATATAGTATGTAATGTATATAATATGTATAATGTGTGTTATATATATATATATATAGTATATATATATATATATAGTTGTTTTTGGTGTTTAGCTTAATGTTGTTAGAATCTTTATTATACTCGTATACCTTTTGTTCTTTAATATTTCTCTAATCATTTTAATGTTAAGTTTTGAAATTTTGTTGTATGCATTTGTCATTTTTATTTAATTTCTTTATTTTTAAAATGTGTATATGTAGTATTTATAAAGTTTTAGTTTTGGATCGGTTTTTAGTTGTTTTAATACTACAATTGATTGCTTCTGTTGGCCTCGTTTGTAAGTCGCTTTGGATAAAAGTGTCTGCTAAATGACTAAATAATAATAATAAAATAATAATTTGTTTGAGCAAATGTCTGAAACAACCTATAGAAGGAGTTTGGGGCGGCACTTTCTGTTTGACTGACCAATGAAAGGCAAGAGCAGTGTTCAAGAAATACCCGATTGCAATTTCATTCAATGACACTTCTACAATTATTACATAGTTATGCATTAAAATTTTTCATAAGACAAGATTCTTTGAGCATGAAAGCGTGACATATCTCATTATTAATTACACAACTGAGCTTTTTTTAAATTAACACTTTTATTCATCAAGGATGCATTCAATTGATCAAAAGTTACATTTATAATGTTACAGTAGATTTCTATTTTAAATAAACTCTGTTCTTTTGAACTTTCTATTCATCTGTGAATCCTGAAAAATAAAATGCATCACAGTTTCCACAAAAATATTGTGCAGCACGACTGTTTTCAACATTTATAATAATCAGAAATGTTTCTTGAGCAGCAAATCAGTATATTATTATGATTTCTGAAGATCATGTGACACTGAAGACTGGAGTAATGATGCTGAAAATACAGCTTTGATCACAGAAATAAATTACAGTTTAACACATATTCACATAGAAAACAGCTGTTTTAAATTATAATAATATTTCACAATAGTACTGTTTTTACTGTATTTATGATCAAATAAATGCAGCTTAGATGAGCAAAAGAGATTTCTTTCAAAAACTTTAAAAGCTGACCCTAAATTTTGGTTTTGCACAAAGGTAGATTTAAAACACATGGGTTTACCTTGATCATGTTCTATAAATGTGTTTATTTTATAGGTACACTTCAAACACGTTGGGTTTAGTCAGTGACTGGGGTTTGAAGAATAGAGAGACAAATGAGCCTGATCATTAGTAGTAGTGTAGTAATACAGATTTTAATGCCACATCAGCATCTAAAGATAGCTTCATGGCAAAATACAAGACTTCCTGATCATACTAGCATTTATGAATATGATTTATTAATTTATTCATCCAAAATGATTTACGGTTCTACATGCTAGACACAAGGCATTGGTAAATTGGCTAATTGTTGTGCTAACGACATAATGCAGTCTATTAAGTGTCCTTCATGTGTGAGAAAGGGCAGGGGCATCATGCACTCATTATTTTTGAGGGGGCACGAGTGTGTGTGTGTGTGGGGGGGGGGGGGGTTGTCATGTGACACAGCAGCCACAATAGCACTTATGTTTTATTTATGTTTTTCCTTTTTATTCAAAACATTCCCAAACGCATTAACTATATCATGAAATATCTCAATTCTCACCTTTATAGATTATGATGGTCAAAGTAGCCTAATAATGTAGTCTATTAACTATGTATAAAAACTGTGTTTACTTAAGTAACAGATATGGGTGTCATACCATAACATATTTTTAATACGACTGACTTTATATTTAATGTGAATATTATACACATTGTAAGTTATGCTGCTTATCATAACACTTTCATTGTACAGAAAGAGAGCAAAGAACATTTACATTATCAAAGAACATTAAACTCACTGAAGCTGTTTACAATATGAAATGAATATCTTACAGATTCATACACACATAATGCACTTTGTTGTTTTTAACTAATTCGCCAGTCAGCGAGCGAGTGAAGAAAACACGGCATTTCAGCGATGACTCATCTGAACGCCTCTGATTGGTCCTTGCATTCATAAGCTCAACAGAATCGTGTGTGATTGGTTATAATGCGCAGTGCTGTAAAAACTCATCTGTCTCTGGCTCAGCGCCAGCCAGCAAACACAGATTTGAATTTAGCAGCTGATGATGTGACACGCTGAACGATTTAATCACGCTGGTGTGATTGTATCAAATATAGAAAATATTATTCAGCAATTTTTTTTGTCTTTTGGAAGCTGCATTCAACATCCACTTGGCTCAAAAATCTGAGGGGGCACGTGACCTCACTTTGAATGGGCATGACGCCTCTGAGAAAAGGAAAGGATAAACGAGAAGAAAGAGGGTCCACTTACACATCTTCCACACGTACTCTCTGGTAGTCGGACAGAATGGCCCCGACAGACACGGCCTCAACACGCTCCTTCTCCTGAAGAACGAGAGGAAAGCAAATCAAAGATCTGAGACGATAGATGAGAAGCTGCAGGTTCAAACTGCAGAGTGATCCAGTGATGCTGTGATATCATGTCAAAAGCCCTATTCGGACGGTAATTGTTTCTCAGGGGGACGCAAGTGATTTTCACCATATACAGGGGGTAGTTGGTGATTTAATTGCCGTCCGAATCCAGGATGTCTGTGTTTATCTCTCACCACCCCGTGAAAATCCCCGGCCAAATTACCTACTGTTTTTTGACAAACACCGAGGTCGTGTGGTGATTTAATTGCCGTCCGAATCCACATCTCTGAGTTTACGAGAAGAAATCGATTCAAAATTCAGTGTTTAATCCATTTTTACTTATTTCACTACTTATTTCATTTTAAATAGGGTAACTTGCAATCTGTAACCTATTAGATTTCCAAAGTGACCTTCCCAACACTGGTGATTACATGAGAAATGACATTTCGGTAAGTTTTTTTTACTTTCTGAAATTCACTCCTGTTTATTTTGTGCTATAACTAATAGTAAAGTGGAAGAGACTCACGCGTCACGCTGCCGCTTGAACTGAAGCACTACAGCGATCTGTCACACCACATTCAAGAGCGTCAAAACAGCATTTATTGTCTGAATTTTGTGATAACATGGACAGATGTGAGAGCTGAGACTGTTTCTTATCACAAAGCTCTTTGTGGTTATTGGATGAGCGGGAACCGCAGATCTGGCAACCCTGGCTTGAACTATAGCCTCTTAAGACCCAGAATTTTTTTTAGGACAAAAATTATATTTTCTCATGTCATTACATTGTTTAGAGCATTAGAAATATTTTAAAAAATAATTGTTTTTGAAAATGATATTTCATTCATATGTTATGCTATGTCCTCGGTAGAGGACACTGGGACTCAATTTTAAAAAATAAATAAAAAGACATGAATGAACATACATATGCAAAAACAATTGATTTTTTTTTATCACAATACATTTTTAGGTTTCAGGATTTTTATATACCAAAGATGATTCATAACTGATACAACATAATGATTTGATATACCATTTTTCTTTATGCAAAATGTGTGTAAAATGGCCATAAACGGGTTTTCCCATTATATACAATGTATCTATAAACTATATCTAATTTGCATATTAATGTGTTTTTGGGGCAACATGTAATGAAAAAAGAAGTGTAATAATGGGAGTAATAATTGACAAGATTTTCATAATAATATCTAATATTTCATAGGAATATTGAAATATATTTTCTTTCCCTATTCATTTGTTGTGTCTTCCAAAATGTGTAATAAACACGCTTTTAGTCCCGGAGTCCTCATATGAGGATGTGTATGAAATCAACGTCCTGTTTCAAAACAGAAAGTCATATTTTGATTTGAAACCCCATAACATTTTCCTGAGATGTTGATTCATGACAAACAGTTGAAAAATTAGTCAGACTTACTGTAAATGATAATTACAAAATATTATCATATTTCCATAGGAGTGTTACATTTGATCACTAAACTAATTTCAGCCATTTTTGAAGAGCAAGGAGAGGGTCATGGTGAAACATCCCAATTATTTGGTATCTCTGTAAAGCCCTGAATGTGCTCTTTACAGCTTTCCTGTAGCTCAAATAGTAGAGCATGGCGCTAGCAACGCCAAGATCATGGGTTCGATTCCCAGGGAAAGCAAGAGCTGATAAAATGTAAAAACTGAAACTTGAATGCAATGTAAGTCGCTTTGGATAAAAGCGTCTGCTAAATGCATAAATGTGCTCTGGACATCCAGACTTAAAACTGTGGCATGTATAGTCTCAGAGAAATACACTAAAATATAATGTCCTCATATGAAGCCGCAGGGTCTCAGGAGGATAGGTGTTCACTGGGTCAAACAGAACCGGAGTTAATGGCGCTGTTTGTTTAAGTAAAATGATGTTAATACGTATTGTGTTAACTACGACTGCCCTAAATTCTACACAAGAGACATTTTCTTTACACACAGTATGAGCTGCAGTATTTTCTGCCCACTTTTGATTGACAGGATCGTCCCTGATCATCAGCTGATGTCAGACAGTGCTTTTATCAGCCAATACCGATTATTAGTCAGGATTATTGGCTGCTATATCGGTACATTCCCAATATATATCTCTCCTGTACGTCCACATTATCCTCTCAAACACTGAATCTGGAGGACCTCCGAGCCATGCATGCAGCTCATCCCGGTGGTCAAACTTCAGACGTGAACACAGCGGCAGTGCTGGAACGCCGCTCAAGCGCTGTCAGACGCTCATGCCTTTGGCAAACCCAGATAAGGCCTATCGCTTTCCATCAGCACTAAACAAGATTGAGCAAACTACATTAGGCAGAAAATACAAACAAATTACAAGAGCTTTAGGCTACACTCTTTATCTGGCACTGGGACTGTGTGTGTGTGTGTGTGTGTGTGTGTGTGTGTGTGTGTGTGTGTGTCCTGCCTTCACACACACACACACATCTGACATGATCTGAGTCTCGCTCAGTTGTTCCCATGAGGCAAACAAACAGCAACATCATGCCGTGTAAATATGAAATCAAACCCTGTGTGCCGTTATTTTGTTCCACAAACACAGAAGAACCTCTGATGAATCTTCACGCTGAACACTCGACTGACTTGTGCATTACATACAAGCATATGGCCCAAAAAAATGATCCCGATATTTTTTTCCGTATCAGTCGATATCGATAACTATCACGATAAATGTCAAATCTTTCAAGTTTAAAGCCAGATTTTTGCTCGAAAGTGACAGTTTTAGATACCAGACCATTAATTTTCCTTAAAATAAATATCTAAAGAGGAAAATTAATTTTTTAGTTGCTGCATGTTCTAATGAGTGATATTGTTTCAAATCAAGAAACAGGTTCGGGTTGCCTGATAATATTAATAATAATAATAATAATAATATCACTTTTTGTCTCTTAGAAATGCACATTTGATAGTAGCTCGAGTTTGGATGCAGATGTGCATTTTTGTTCATTATCAAAATCAGTAACATCTGTAAAAAATTAATGCAACCTCAGTTTTATGTTTACATTTTAATTAAGCATTGGTCTCCCATAGTAGCATACATTTAAATCATGATAAACACAGTTAAAAACACACATATAGCACCTCAATACTATGGTAAAAATATAACTATATGGTTTTTAGGAGCCTATTTGTATGAAAAACAGTAGTCTAGAAACATTCAGTATAAAAGCACACATGCGCTTAATCACAAATACATACTATAATTATAAATCATTACTCTTGTAATAAAATTCAGTGTGAATATCCCACATTTCTGCCACAATACCATGGTGCAGTGAGTGTTACTACAGTAAAACCATGGTAAATGATGTAGACTGAAAAGCCTTCTTGTTGCACACAGTGTTTCTCCTGTTTGGCTTTAAACTAGTTTAAATCACAAACATTATATCGAACATTTCATATCGAAAATTGTATCGCGATAATTATCGTTATTGAATTATCGCCCAGCCCTACATACAAGCTGAAATCACAAGAAGCTTTGGAACGAAGGAGAGAATGACATTAAGTCATTGTTCATTAACAATTAGGCCTGTGCATCACTGACGAATAAATTCAATTCACTGGGTTTTGGTTGAATTTAAACAAAGAGCAAATTCAGAACAATTCAATTCGACTCAATTTGATCCGATTAACAATTCAGTTAATAATGAACTGAAATGCATTGACGGTGGGATTGTGTAAATGCTTCTCCCAATGCATCTTAGACAAGACAGAGAAAACAAACGACACCAGACTGTCTATTGAGTCAAGACACTTCAGGCAAAACCACGGTTTTCTCATTTTCAGCTTTTGGTCTGTTTTGCTTCCATAACATGTCTCTTCTATCAGACGAGTGGAAAGAAAACATACACAGTACACATGTAAGTGTATATTTTATTGCGGTTTATCTATTTGTGTCTGTAGATTTCAATTAAAAACAAAATTAAACACCTTATTTATATATTTTACTCCTAAAAACAAGGTTTGTTTTCTGTCTGTTGACAGTGTTTTCTGATTGAAGGAGTGATAAAAAGGTAAATCCAAAATCCTTTCAAATGTAATATGTTGATAAAATCAAACAACAATTATGAAAGATTGGCTTTACCCAATCTCTGATTTCTGTGCTGAAAATATATGACAATTAGTGCATGCATACACATAGCATTTCAGAAAACTTGTAATACAAAACGACTGTCTTGCTGTACTGTGATTAATCAACTGGCCTTGTATGGTGATGTCTATTAGTTCATTTTGACTAGTTCATCTCTGCAGTCACCTGTGGTCTCCTGCATTAAAAGGAATGTTAGCGCAGCCTTAAACTGCATGATTTCTGTAATTATGCTCTAAAAATGAATCCAAAGATCACAGCATGAGAAGTGATGGAATCCCATCAATGCCACAAATATATACAAAGAGGTATCAGCTAGAACACCACTGGATCTCACAGACATTATAACTGAACAGTCAATCTGAGTCTGAAGAATGAACAATAAGATCTGAGGGCTTCAGATTATCAGGGAATAATCAGCGCTTCTGTTCCTCACACAGAAGTATATGTGAGCCTGCAGCACAAAAGCAGTCATAAGTAACACAGGTATATTTGTAGAAATAGCCAACAATACATTGTATGAGTCAAAATTATACATTTTTCTTTTATGCCAAAAATCATTAGGATATTAAGATCATGTTCCATGAAGATATTTTGTAGATTTCCTACCGTAAATATATCAAAACTTAATTATTGATTAGTAATATGCATTGCTAAGAACTTCATTTGAACAACTTTAAAGGTGATTTTCTCAATATTTAGATTTTTTTGCTTCCTCAGATTCCAGATTTACAAATATTGTCCTATCATAACAAACCATACATCAATGGAAAGATATTTATTCAGCTTTCAGATGCTGTTGAAATCTCAATTTTGTAAAAATGAACCCTTATGAGTGGTTTTGTGGTCCAGGGTCACATATGACATTCACGGTCACTATAAAGCACACAGACAGAAAAGAGCCGAATGAATGTTGTGTGAAAATAAGAACATACAGGTTTGGAACTATTAAACTAAATAAAACCATAAGAAAAGAAAGAAAGAAAGAAAGAAAGAAAGAAAGAAAGAAAGAAAGAAAGAAAGAAAGAAAGAAAGAAAGAAAGAAAAAGAAAGAAAGATTTTTGTTACTTGAAATAAAATAAACATTGAATTGATCAAGTTTTAATTTTATATCATTTGAAAGGCAAAATTTCTCAGTTTTTGTTGAAGTACTAAAATAACTAAAATCTATAAAATTCATAAAAAGTATATAGATATATTTACAAAAAAATAACACAAATAACAAAACAAAAAAATCGAATTACTACAACTGCAATATTACAATAAGAACTATATAAAAACATAAAAAATAAAAACTAATTTAAAACTAATGACACTTCAATGGTATCTTTTTGGAACGACATCAGGCTGAGTAAATGATACCGGATTGTTGTTGTTTTTGCTTTAAACCCTAGTAAAAATTTAATATATTTAAAATACATTTATTTCATACTAAGTACAGTTCAAATCTATTAACATATTTACTGACATATCGCTCGAGACTTACTGATATAAAAATTATAATTAAACTTTATTTGGAGTACTACTTGTGCACAATGCACATTTCATAATATTAAGCCTAAAATGTGTTTTAATGTCAATACTGATGAGGATTGTATGATCTTTGAATAAAATCAGTCTTTAAATGTAAGATATTTAAAGTGTACCTGAAGTATACTCGCAATAGTTCAACTTTAGCACAAATATACTTCAGTATATCTTTAGTTGAACTTCAGCACAATTAATGTGCATTAAGAACAAAAATAGTTGTTCCAGTTCAGCAGACTTTAAGGTATACCATGTTTTTATTAAGTACATAAATATGCACATGTATTTGTAGCACACTTAGCATGAAATAAATGTCTTTTAAATACATTTTAGTGTACTTATTTGTCACTAGGGAAATATTAAGAGCAGAACGGATCGAGGCTGACTCTTGAAGCCTGCTGCAGGACGCTGATGTAAATGTCATGTCGACAGTAATCAGATAAATGTGGCTTGAGCTGGAGTTATTTAATGAGGACGTTCTCCAGCTGCAAACCCGCTCAGGTAAAGCGCTCTTCTATTAGATGTGCTATCGATCGCCGTCATCCCGGGAGTGACCCGAGAGGTCATCATTTATGTATTAAGCAGGTTTAAAGGTGTCCGTTTCTTTTTATGTTCTTTTGCAGCAGTAATGTGGAAGTAATCAGAGACGGTTTGATCAAATCCACCTGGACGCCGGACACGGCCTTCTGAAGCCGCCGGATAAAAGATAGAGCGGAGGAGAGAAAACAAAGGTGTGTTTGGAGGGCCTGCCGGACCCGGCTCTCGCGGGACGCTCGTCTGCTGCTGTCGATACCGGAGCACGGGGCCCGCGGGGGTCCTTAAAGAGCAGCTTAGCTCCGCCTCTGATTGGTGTGTGTTTCTGGAAGCAAGCGCTTGAACATCTGAAGCTGATCGAGCGCTCGGTGGATCTCAGGACAGGAGAAAATAACCATCCTGCACAAACACAATGACTATTCATGCACACTTACAGACTCTTCACAGTTACAGGAAAATAAAGCCAAACAAATACAAAAACACTGCATTTTACATTTACATATGTGTCCCTGGAGCACAAAAGCAGTCATAAGTAACACAGGTATATTTGTAGCAATAGACAACAATACATTGTATGGGTCAAAATTATACATTTTTCTTTTATGCCAAAAATCATTAGGATATTAAGATCATGTTCCATGAAGATATTTTGTAAATTTCCTACTGTAAATATATCAAACTTAATTTTTGATTAGTAATATGCATTGCTAAGAACTTCATTTGAACAACTTTAAAGGTGATTTTCTCAATATTTAGATTTTTTTGCACCCTCAGATTCCAGATTTACAAATATTGTATCTCATATTCCATAACAAACCATACATCAATGGAAAGATTATTTAAAAAAATATATTTTGTGGTCCAGGGTCACAAATGACAAAAATTCTAAACCTTTTTCTAGTAAATTCTTACTAACCAGTTCTTAACTGTAGATCCTGAATAAAAATAGTGTCTACTTGTATTTAAAGCAGGACAGACCATATAATATTTTATATTATAATATAATATATGCTTAATGGAAAACAGGTTAATGCTTGCAGAATGTAATGCTTTACAGTATCAACATCAGTTAAGCTTTCATTTATTATAGTTAATGTTAATTTCAACACGAAAGATTTAATATTTAATAAAGGAAACTTATTTCCACTACAAAAAAAAAATAAAAAAATCAGAAATGCAAGGAATAGACTCTAAAAAAGTTAAAAAAAATAGTGAGACGTAAACTCGCAAAAAAGTGCAAGTGTACTTTTTTGAGAATTGCAATTTATTAAATGTGAAATATGAACTCACAACTGTGATAAAAAAAAAACAGAATTGAGAGATTTAATATTTTTTATTCTATGGCAGAAAAAAAAATTGTTAGGTGTAAACTCAGAATTCTGGAGAAAAAAAGAAAGAAATCAAAATTGTGATATGTAAACCCAGAATTACAAGTTTATAACTCACAATTGTGAGATAAAAATGTTTATTAGAAAGCTATATTAGAAGACAAGCTAGACCAAAAATAAATGTAGAGAAATAAAAATGAATAAAAACTATATAGATATGTAACTTATAACAACAAATAACAAAAATACACAAGAAAAGTACTATAACTTTAAAATGGCAATGAAAATGGAAAATATAAAATTTTTAATATTCTAAATTTTAATAAAAAAAAAAAAATAGGTAACACTTTAGAATAGTGAACACTTATTCACTATTAACTATGACTTTTCCCTCAATAAATTCCTAATTTACAGCTTATTAATGTAGTTGTTAAGTTTAGGTGTTGGATAGGATTAGATAAAGCATTAATATGTGCTTAATTACTACTAATAAATAGCTAATATTTTAATATGCATGCTAGTAAGCAACTAGTTAAGAAACCCTAAAATAAAGTGTTACCAAAAAATGCAGTAGTAAGAGAAAGAAGAGTATTTTTGGTACGTGTATATTTATATTTAGATTAGAAGAGTGTAATTATTGTTTTGTCTGATAATGAATGTGTCGTGTGTACAGTACAGTACAGTACAGTACAGAAGAGACTGATGTTGTGTTGCTCACAGATCATTATATTTCACACAGTCTCACAGCAGAGCTGCAAACAGAGCCGTCGATATTTGTCTTGTGTTTTCTGTCATTAAACTTCACTGTTTTCTTCACAGATCTTGAAAGGACTGCTGTGTTTTTGATGTGTGGAGATTTCATCTGTTCTATTATTCCTCACAATTATATCTGACGAGCGCTGTAACCAAACAAAACAAAACAAAAGGATTTCTAAAAAAAAAAAAAATAGTCAGTATGTAAAAACATTTTACATTTAGGCCATTAATAAACACAGCCATGTTTGACAGAAAATTTCATGAGAATTTCAGTATTATTTTTTTATTTTCATTTGAAAAGGCTGAACTTTAAGAAATCATATTTTCCCACCATAAAAGTAACCATATCACAAATATTGAGGGTCCATTATACAGAGATGTGCTATAAAACAAGATTTGTGCTAATCGATTACATCTCAAATGTTTCTGGGTTATTGCTATATAATATATATATATTTATATATATATAGAGAGAGAGAGAGAGAGAGAGAGAGAGAGAGAGAGAGAGAGATTAGTGCTAAAATAGCAAAAAATGCTTTTTATACATTTAAAAGGTTTAAATTACTGAATTTTATTATGCATTTTATTTTTTATTTATTAATTATAATTACTGAACATCGAAGCTCAATTGCATGACCTTCTGGGTTCACCATATTTGAAGCTAAATTCAAACTAAACTTTCATTTTTGGTGAGCTTTAAATGATAATGTCTCTATGCACGACACATATTGTTTTGATTTTGTGCTGCAATATATTGTGAGATGATGCATTACTACACTCCTATGAAATATCGATAAGCCTGTAAAATGATATTTAGATATAAAATGTTCTTAAAACAAGAGAATTTTACTTAAACCCAACTGGCAGATAATTTTACTTGTTTAAAGCAAAATGCACTTCATTTAGTTTTTCCCCTGGGAACAAGACTTATGTCATTTTTATATCTTATGTCATTTTGCTTATCTAGTAAATGCATCTTAATTTTGAGATATTTTGAGACAAAACAAGACAAAAATACTAAAGTAAGATAAGCCTTTTTTGCGGTGTACACACACAAAAGCCTGAGACTATTACAGCACATCCTCACAATACATACACACAATAATACTGAAGAAAACCACATTCTCCTGGTTTCTGAAGAGGAGAAACTTCACATGTGCTGCATGCAGGTACAGCTATAGATGGCACTATTGCACCATCACACACACACACACACACACACACACACACACACACAAGCACTCCTTTATGTTCAAGTGTCATTTGCTCAAAAGATAACATCTAATTAAGTCAAAGTGCTGGATGAATCTTTTCAAACATCACACTTCCCAAACAGAACACACTTCTGATGCTAAAGCGCTCTTGCCGCGCTACGAGAGATTTAACAGCTCATTATCGCACCGTTCCTGACACCCAAATCAAACCGCAGTCTTCTGACACGCACTCTTTTACAAAACGCAAGAAAAAATACTTTCTGATATCCTGAAATCATTCGGCCAGACAAAGAAACTTTCTATTTGATAATTTTGTCATCATCGAAATGAAGATTTCTCTTTTTTATCATCATTTTCTATGATCTGATGCTGGAAACTTGGGCTGTGATGTCTGGAAAAACAAAAGACTTGAGAAGCTTTAACAGATGCATCGATGCTATATGTCCAATAATGTTGATATTAAGACAATAAAAATCACATTAACAATGGAAAAGGACAAAAACACTGATGCAAATATAGGTCTCTATGATTCCCGCGATGCAGAAAACACGGACGGAATCCACTTTACAGTTTAATGTCACGGAGTTTGTCAAAGTTTGGATGCATTAATCAAAAGTAGGTCATTACACTTAAATCAAATGGTGATCTGGACTAGTATCTGATGTAAATCTGAATCCTGCATGTGTCTCTGTGTGAATGGAGCAGGGTTTTGTTTACTACATACACAGAGCGCGTGATTTCAGCGTCTGACGTCTCAATGAAGACATAAATACATCAACAATATCTCCAAAACTGATCAAAACCAGCATTTTACCATTTCATTTGAGTAAAACTAGTCATATCATATACACACAGAACTTTACTCGGCAACCCGTCAAAATAAAAGTCCTGTTTAACTTGAAGACATTGTGTCAGAAATAGCTATATTACTATTATTTAGTAGAATGTACGTAATACTACGACTACTGTTGAAAAATAATAACTTTCTTTTTTTAAGAAATAGACACTAAATATTTTATTTTTAATAGTAAATCCCCTTTATTTGCCAAAAATGTAAATGTTTAATTTTCATTAATTAAAATATAAATAAAATCAATGTTTTATGGCTTCATCTGATAACCAGTAAAATTTAAATACACAACACAGAATTTCTGAGGGGGGGGGGGGCATTTCATAAGGCTACTGTAAGAATAAATAAAAATTGTTTGTATGCATTCAAATAGTTATACGTGCTAAAACACAGAATTTGGTAACAATAAAACATAAGGTGAGAAAAAAAATAAACATTTCATACGAGCCCTAAACATGTAATTTTTGTTACACTTTTAATAAATTAATGTTAAATTGTATAAGTTTCATGATTTTAATTAATTAGACATGCTTTTTGATTAATGAAATTTAATTTGACCATTAAAAAAAGAGTCCAGAAATTTTTTTACGGAAAAAAAACGGAATTCTAACAAACAGAACTTTCTCAGTTAAAATAGGAAATTTCACTTCCTCTTTACGCAAGCTAACCTGTGGTGTACCTCAGGGGTCTGTTCTTGCACCTACTCTCTTTTCTCTCTATCTACTTCCCTTGGGGTCCATCTTTAGGAAACAAGGCGTTTCTTTCCATTGTTATGCTGATGATATGCAAATCTATCTGCCTGTGACCACGGAAAAAAAGTATGTTCTTAATAGTTTAACAGCGTGTCTGGATGACGTAAAATCATGGCTTTCAAAAAATTTTATTTTCCTAAATTCAGATAAATCGGAAGTTATTGTCTTTGGCCCCTCTGAAACTAGAACGCAAAACATACTTAATCTTGAGTTCTTAAATTTTGCTATTTCATCCCAAGTGCGAAATCTGGGTGTGGAAATCGACAACGGCTTGAAATTTGACAAACAAATCAGCTCTGTAGTGGGCTCTAGTTTTTTTTATCTTCGCTCTCTCTCTAAAATTAAAACCTTTCTTTCTAACACCTCTTTAGAGGTTGCTATCCACGCCTTTATTACATCTCGGCTGGATTATTGCAACTCTCTATATTATGGTGTTTCGAAGACTCAAATTTCCCGTTTACAAGTCGTTCAAAATGCAGCAGCTAGATTCCTGAAGGGATGTAAAAAATTTGATCATGTTACACCCCTTCTGAGATCTCTACATTGGCTGCCTGTTCAGTATAGAATTGAATATAAAATCTTATTACTTGTCTATAAATCAAAAATCATGTGAAGCCTTTGTATAAATTAATTAGGTTGTGCACAAATAATTTTACGTTAGCATTTATTGCTTTTATTAATGGTATGATGAATGTGATGCAAAACTGAATATAATATTTTTTTTAAAAGTCTAAAGATCATTTAAATGACAGTTTCATTGACAGCACATTATCACACTTCTGATCATACACCAATACACTACTGATTAAAATATGGAGTTATTAAGATTTTACTATGAAGTCTCTTCTACCCACTAAAGCTGCATTTATTTGATCAAAAACACAGTAAAAACTGTAAAAATGTGAAATATTATTGTAATTTCAAACAGCTGTTTTCTATGTGAATATGTGTTAAAATGTAATTTATTTCTGTGATCAAAGCTGTATTTTCAGCATCATTACTGCAGTCTTCAGTGTCACATGATCTTCAGAAATCATAATAATATACTGATTTGCTGCTCAAAAAACATTTCTGATTATTATCAATGTTGAAAACAGTTGTGCTGCACAATATTTCTGTGGAAACTGTGATGCTAGGGCTGCACGATTAATCGAATTTCTAATCGCAATTACAAATGCCACAATTACATAATCGTTCAAAGCAGCAATTAATCGTTCAAAGTCCACTTATGTTATTCTGTGTGCTTAAGATGATTTATTTTCTTTCTACATGTTATCTTAAGGGTTTTTGCATTGTTTTAATTTTAGTATAGCATTATAACACCATGCATATTTTTACTTTTTTATTTAAAGAAGAAACCAATCCAATGTATAGTTTCACATTTAAGGCTTATTACTATAGAATTTTTTCAGTTAGAGTGTTTTCAGCTTGTTTATGTTCATGTAAAAATATGGCATGCGCTTGCTTCAAACAATGGTATAAACATCATTCAATGTAAATTGTGATGATCGTAATTAATAATCGCAATTACAATTTCAAGGGAATAATCGACAATTATGATTTTTGTCATAATCGTGCAGCCCTATGTGATGCATTTTATTTTTCAGGATTCACAGATGAATAGAAAGTTCAAAAGAACAGCATTTATCTGAAGTAGAAATCTGTTGAAACATTATAAATGTCTTTATTAGCACTTTTGATCAATTTAATGCATACATTTGTTTTTAAGTTTTTTTTAAGTTTTACCAATCCCAGACTTCTCAGTGTGTATAAAGTCACGTTGTTAGTTACACTGACAACAATCCAAACACAGATTCATCTGCCTATTGTAAAAAAAAACTGTAAAATTTATGGTAAAAAACGACGTTTTAGGTTTTACGGTTTTAACTTAAATTTACAGTTAAATACCGTAATTTCATTAACTGATATAATGTTAATATAACAACCTACTGAAGTACTGAAATCTGTTTTGTATCTTTGTAATACACTGATAACCACCAAAAGCAGGAGGTGATGAGAGTCACATGATGAACCAAATCAGCTTTTAAATAATAACATATATAGAAGAAGCACAGCGTCATTCACACAAACACTAATCACCATCATGATGACACTCATTAAACTAAAATCTACAATAAACATTAATTTAACAACATTAGCTGTAACATACAACCCTAATGTGCAAAACGGATAAGAAAAAACTAAGAAACTAAATTTCAACCAAAAACATAAAACTTTAAATGTAACGCAGGGAATTCTGGGAATGTCAATTTACGGTTATTCATTCTTTTTCACTTCCAAAAACAGTACACTACCGTAAAATTACATGTAATGGAGTTTTTCACTGTATAGTAGGGGAACTTACCGTTAACCATTTAACAGGTTTTTACTGTAGCATATTTACAGTCTTTTACCGTTAAATTCACGGTAATTTTTTTTTACAGTGTAGAACTACAGCAGCCCAACAAGGTGATCTACAGCTCAAATAACACTGCTTCTGCACTGAACGAGGAGCTCAGAGTGTTCTCTGTGGCGATCAACATGCAAACGTGACGTCTGTCATCATAACCCTCTAAAACATCAGCCTTCAACACACGTATGCAGATCTTCTACAGCAGCACATAGCACTGAGACCCTCAGGAGTTCACAATAAAACAACCTGTGACCTACTGACCTCTGACCCCGGGGTGTTTAGAGACAGGCGGGACTGAAGGGTGGAGGATGAGATCCTCATTCTGTCATCATTTACTCACATTAAAGCCATTTACAGTATAACAGGCTTCTCTGAGAGTCACTTCACAAAACTCAAAGCTCTTCACTAAAACACATCAAAATAAACGTTTCATTGAAGAAACTGCGACAGAAACATATTACTATTTTACAGTACTTCTCAAATTAATAATAATAATTATTATTACTAATCATACCTAGTTGTAAACCTGTGTTGTGCAGTACTAAAAAAAAAAAAAAAAAAAAAAGGAATTAATTTTTTCTAATTTTATTAAGTTTTAATTTTAATTTAATTAAATAAATGTTAAATTTAATTTAATTGTTAATTTGTTATGCTTTTGTTTGAGTACCACTGTTTTAATAATAAATTTGTATTAAATCATAAATTCAGAATAATTACAACTGACAATACCGAATGTCTTTAAAAATTTAATTTTCTGAATAAATTAATAAGTTGTTATAGCTGTATTAATTCAATTGATTAGACATGCTTTTTGATTATTAAAATTATTTTAACCATTAAAATGGAATTTGGGGAAATTTAAAGAATTTGGGCAAAAATCAAACATTTAATAGAGCCCTAAAATGTTTTATTTTTGTTAAACTTTTAATATACTGTTATTAAAATATATAGTTTCATGATTTCAATTAATTACACAATTGAAAAATGTATTAATTGCTTTTTGGTTGTTTGAATTGGAAAAAATAAATACAGAAAAATTAAAAATAAGTAAAAACTGGGAACAAATCAACCAATATCATAGGGTCCTATACAGTGGAAGACATTTTCAATAACACTGGTAATCAAACAGGTTTAATGAGCATTGATTTCCATTGTATGGACTAAAACATTTCTCAAAAATGTAGTAAAAGATGACGTTTTCAGTGTTTGCAGTGGAATATGCCTTTAAGAGACTATGATGCTGCTGAATGTTCACACTGTGATTCCTCATGATATGAGCGCTTTAAGATGCGTGTTGTTTAGTGCACTATATAGTCAGGATCAATGACCGAGCTCTGCTGCCTCAGAACAACTAAAGGAGTCTGAAATCAGAATCAGCCCAAAACAACAAGCCCTTTATATTTGACAGCACTCTTGTGTGAAAATAAGGGGAAATGCTGCTGTCTGGCGTCTCACACACATGTGGGACTCTGAAATCTCTCTCCTGAAGCCGTTCTGCTCATTTCCCCTCAGCAACAGGAAGTGATGCGGTCTCATCATAACAGCTGACAGACAGACACAGGCGTCAATGGCTACCAGCACTTTGAGAGTCAAAAAGCACATCAGGCAACACAACACGAATCCCCGTGGCTCCTGACGATATATTGAGGTCTTGTGAAGTGATCAGTCTGAACATTATTTACAGCATTATTACCTGTAATGCAGAGCCTCAGGCAAATGGTCAGGAGGAGGGATGCACGATATTGGATTTTTGCCGATATCCGATATGCCGATATTTTTCCACTTATTTTGGCTGAGGCCGATACCGATATGTGACCCTGGACCACAAAACCAGTCATAAGGGTCAATTTTTCAAAACTGAGATTTATACATCATCTGAATAAATAATCTTTCCATTGATGTATGGTTTGTTATGATAGGACAATATTTGTCTGAGATACAACTATTTGAAAATCTGGAATCTGAGGGAGCAAAAAAATCTAAATATTGAGAAAATCATCTTTAAAGTTGTTCAAATGAAGTTCTTAGCAATGCATATTACTAATCAAAAATTAAGTTTTGATATATTTACGGTAGGAAATTTACAAAATATCTTCATGGAACATGATCTTAATATCCTAATGATTTTTGGCATAAAAGAAAAATGTATAATTTTGACCCATACAATGTATTGTTGTCTATTGCTACAAATATACCTGTGTTACTTATGACTGCTTTTGTGCTCCAGGGACACATAGATTTCCTTTTGTTTGGAAACAACACCAAGTCTCTCCTGTGCAGCGATTATTAAATTTTTTTAATTTTGGTTAGTTTTTAAATAAAATAATTAAATAAACAACAATGAAGTTATTTTATAATGAGAGTACCTTAAAAGCTTTGAAAATAACTATAAATCAATCACTGCATTTTAATTTTTTCAGACAGATGCAGTGGTAACCTTAATATTTTATTTGAAGATTTAACATTTGTGGACTGTCTAAAGCAAAAGAGTTGTAAAAATTCTGAAAAGATTTTAGAGCTCCTTGTATTTAAGTTTTCATAATCCTTTTAAAAATAAAACATTACACATTAATGAAAAAAATCTATATAGAATTATTTAATTTACAAGTGTCATGTTTGTGATTTTTATTCATGCAAGCTATTTCTTCTGTCCTTTAAATCAAAAACAGACTGGTTATTTTATGACATCAATTACTGCTTTATTTAATCAGAAACATGAGCTTAATGTTGTTTGTGTATTATACTTTCATTGTATTACAAGTAGGCCAACAGCACGTGATCTTATCGCTAGCACACCCTGAGCACATGTGAGTTATTTGTCTTATCGGCAAGACATATCGGCATCGGCCGATGCTTAAATTTTAAGCCATTATCGGCTGATTCCGATATCGTTCCGATAATATTGTGCATCCCTAGTCTGGAGTGATGTCAGGTTCACATACGAATCATTCTTATTATGGATGTAACGATTAACCACGAGCCGGTTGAAAATCGATTCAAATATGTGACGATTAAAATCGGTTGAGATGCTAAACAAATCACGATTCAATTAGTGGCAGCTTATATGAATGTATCTCTGAGAGGAACTTACTGTCTTTAGAAAAGTTTAGATTATATTTTTTCTTTTCATCTTGCATCTGTATAATGCATATTAAAGTTCATAAGTGCTTTGTTTACAGCGGAAACCATAGAAACACTTAAAGCGCCACCTGCTGGCAGAGACTGAATCTGCATCTCATTCAGCTCGTCTGCTGTTTCTGTTTCATAAAGATATTCTTTATGTATAGTTTCTGAAGTCAAACCAGTAAAACTGAAGTCAAACCATTCTGTTTTTGCTTCAAATTTCGAAATTATACAGTCTCTAATTTAGATTAAAAACTGCTCATGTTGCATGTATGCTGCATCTCTGTTTGGATGATGATTAAAATGCAGTGGTTGCCTCTAATTATAAATGGAAAGAACACAGACAAAGCCTTATTTTGATTATATTAAGAGATTTCTTTTATTTGTGTCACTTATTTGATTTGGGGTTTGTTTTAAAATTTCAATTTAGTTTTGTTATTTACATTTACTTTAAATTTTGTTGTTAAGCAGAAGCTTTTATCCAAAGCGACTTACAAATGAGGACAATAGAAGCAATCAAAACCAACAAAAGAGCAATGATATACAAGTGCTATATTAGTATATTATTATAGTGTTATATTTCAATTTAATTTATAATTTGTCTTAAATCTCATTGTTAAAAAAAAATTGTGAATCGAATCGTGAGTTGAGTGAATCGAATCGAATCGTGTGAGTGAATCGAATCGTGAGTTGAGTGAATCGAATCGCGAGTTGAGTGAATCGAATCGCGAGTTGAGTGAATCGAATCGCGAGTTGAGTGAATCGAATCGTGAGTTGAGTGAATCGAATCGAATCGGAGTTGAGTGAATCGAATCGCGAGTTGAGTGAATCGAATCGTGAGTTGAGTGAATCGAATCGAATCGCGAGTTGAGTGAATCGAATCGTGAGTTGAGTGAATCGAATCGCGAGTTGAGTGAATCGAATCGTGAGTTGAGTGAATCGAATCGAATCGTGAGTTGAGTGAATCGAATCGAATCGTGAGTTGAGTGAATCGAATCGTGAGTTGAGTGAATCGAATCGAATCGTGAGTTGAGTGAATCGAATCGTGAGTTGAGCGGATGAATCGAATCGTGAGTTGAGTGGATCGAATCGAATCGTGAGTTGAGTGAATCAAATCGAATCGTGAGTGAATCGAATCGTGAGTTGAGTGAATTCGAATCGTGAGTTGAGTGAATCGAATCGAATCGTGAGTTGAGTGAATCGAATCGTGAGTTGAGTGAATCGTTACATCCCTAATTCTTATGAACTGGTTCTTTTTATTGAAGTAGTTAAACCAGTTCATCAAATCAGACTGAAGCATCTGAAACAGTTCACGGCTCGAGCAGCACAGATCTACACGTTACTCAAAACTCACTTTCAGACGCCTGTGATGAATTCCTCCAACAGTCACTGAACTGAGAAAACAGTTCGACTCGGCCTGAAGACAGATGAGCTGCTGATATGTGCATGTGTGAACCGAGACGTTTTTATGGTTTCTCATGGTTTATGTAAAAAGCTGAGCTGATGAAGACTAGTTTACTCACTTTATATGCTTTAGACTATAAAACATCCACGTTTCACATCATTATTGGGTGCTTTAATAATATAATTGTGTATATGTTACGTCATTGTGAGATTACGTGTGTGTGTGTGAGAGAGAGAGAGAGTGTGTGTGTGAGGGAGTGTGTGTGTGTGAGAGAGAGAGAGTGTGTGTGTGTGAGTGTGTGTGTGAGAGAGAGAGTGTGTGTGGGCGATTTTTCAGATTTTATCGATTAATTCGAATTTAATGTTTTGCCACGATTTTATTTTTTTGAAATCGCGGTTTTGAATAGAAATATCACCAAACGTTAGAATTAGACACTTTGACAATATGCCAGTGATTACAGTGAAGAGAAAAGAATCCAACCATGTCTGCGCATGTGATTAACCGTTTAATCATGCACATGAACCGCGAGCGCAACAGTCAAACACGTTCATGTTTACACAGAACAAACAATGGAAAAGCAGCACAATTGAATAAAAAAACCTGTAGGGAACAACTACTGTATGTCTGATATTTGATGTTTGCATCACGGTGACAGACTGAAAGCTGCTGTTGTTTTTGCAGAACATTAATAGTTAGGCTAATAGTCTACTTGTGTTATATCTTCAGTCATTTAGATTTTTTAAAGCATTTTCCTCGTATTATTTCTGAACATATAATATGTATAAAGACAAGTCTGTACAAGATGTAGTTGTAGTTCATGCATCTTTTATACAAAGATATTTAACGAGTGATTTGTTTAACATTTACATCATGTTGACAACTTCATGTGTGCTGCACTTGGAATAGAATTATCTTTAACTAGAGGGTTAATAAAGAACAAGTTACTTGAATCATGTTGTAGTTAAATTTTCAAGTTGACGACTAGTTAAAAAAAAATCGAGAATCGGTCAAACGTTCTGAAAAAAAATGGAGATTGTAATTTTTTGCCTTATCACCCAGCCCTAGATTACGTAAATGAACTAGTGAACTGAACCAGCCCAAAAGAACCAGTTTGTGGAAAATAATCAGATTTGACCGTTTGCCTGAGGCTCTGGATTACAGTAATAATGTTCAGTTTCTTGCACAGACTGATCGTTTCGCTTCATAAGACCTCAATATATCATCAGGAGCCACGGGGATTCATTCTGTGTTGCCTGAAATGCTTTTCTGACTCTCAAAGTGACAGTAGCCACATGTTATGAATCACCAAGACAGCTTCAGCTAAAAACCTTTTTACTGTTCTACTGAAGAAGAAAACTCATTCGTCTTGGAAGGCCTGAGAGTGAGTATATTAACAGTAAATTGTAATTTTAGGGTGAATTATTCCTTTAGTTGAGCATAACACAATCCATTATTTGGACAAATGGAAATTTTCTAGCCAGATGTGCCACAAAACATCCTTCAAAAGACGGTCACATATGTGTCCCTGGACCATAAAACCAGTCTTAAGTCGCTGGGTATATTTGTAGCAATAGCCAAAAATACATTGTATGGGTCAAAATTATAATTTTTTCTTTTATGCCAAAAATCATTAGGATATTAAGAAAAGATCATGTTCCAGGAAGATATTTAGTAAATTTCTTACCGTAAATATATCAAAAATTAATTTTTGATTAGTAATATGCATTGCTAAGATTTCATTTGAACAACTTTAAAGATGATTTTCTCAATATTTAGATTTTTTTGCACCCTCAGATTCCAGATTTACAAATAGTTGTATCTCAGACAAATATTGTCCTATCATAACAAACCATACATCAATGGAAATATTATTTATTCAGCTTTCAGATGATGCATAAATCTCAATTTAGAAAAATTGACACTTAAGACTGGTTTTGTGGTCCACGGTCACATATTGCACCCACTGCAAGGGGTTTTATGATTAGTGCTGGACATTACAGCAGTGTGTGCTCTGGTTATGTGAGGTTTAGCACTGGAGGTGTGATCAGTATGAGTGCTAGCACTAGTGATGCCTGATGTGAGACACTGGTGTACCTGGACAAGCTTGAGCAGCTGGTAGAGATCCTCCACCTCATCTCCTTCAGTCTGGCTGTATTCTCTCCCCGTGTGCAGACTGGAGCCCTCAATAGTGCGCCTGTACAGGGGAACATCCATGGCCTCGGCGTACAGATCGACGGCCTGATGACCCACCGTCTGATACATGTAACTGTCCAGCTCATCTGGAACTGACACAGAACGCATGTGTTACTGGAGAAACATCAGAACAATCACTGACTTCACACAAGACACAGGGATATTCAGCTTTTAAACATATTAATGTGTACAAAAACAATCAAATTCAGAGAAAAAAGTCTGAATTGTGAGATAAAAAGTTGTGAAATATTATTATAATGTAAAATAGCTGTTTTGTATGTGAGTATATGTTAAACTTTAAGTTATTTCTGTGATCAAAGCTGTATTTTCAGCATCATTACTCCAGTCTTCAGTGTCACATGATCTTCAGAAATCATAATAATATGCTGATTTACTGCTCAAGAAACATTTCTGATTATTATCAATGTTGAAAACAGTTGTGCTGCACAATATTTTATTTTTTAGTATTCACAGATGAATAGAAAGTTCAAAAGAACAGCATTTATTTAAAATAGAAATCTTTTGTCACGTTATACACTCAAAAGTTAATAACTGGTCAGTTTTTACCTGAGCAAAAACTAATATTTTTTACACTATGCTATTTATGGAGAACACTAGTGTGAACACTAGTGTGCTATTTATGGAGGCTATATCTTCAACACCACGCATTTCTGCAGACTCTGTTGATCTTCTCCTGGATTCATTTAACTCAAAAGTTAAGAATGTTATTGATGATATAGCTCCGATAAAGGTCAGCAAGAAGACAGGCAGACAGAAATCAGTTTGGAGAAAATCAACAGCAGTTCAGAATATGAAAAGACAATGCAGAAAAGCTGAGCGGATGTGGCGGAAGACGAAATTTGAAATTCACTATCGCATCTATAAAGACAGCCTTCATGCTTTCAATTTGAAAGCAGCTACAGCTAGACAGACCTTCTTCTCAAACCTTATAAACAGTAACTTAAACAACACTCGCACTCTTTTTGCTACTGTTGAGAGACTGACAAACCCCCCAAGTCAGATTCCTAGTGAAATGCTCTCCGACAGCAAATGCAATGAGTTTGCTTCCTTCTTTTCAGAGAAGATCAGCAATATCAGAAAGGAGATTGGCACATCTTCCTGTAATACAGAGGTCACACAGATTCGACAGCAATCTCAAAAAGAAGTGACTATGTCTGTTTTTGAAACAATTGATAGCAAAATTTTGGAAGAAATAGTACAGCATCTTAAATCGTCAACCTGCTATCTTGACACACTTCCCACATCTTTTTTTCAAAAGTGTTCTTAACTGTTTAGAAGCAGATCTCTTAGAAGTGGTGAACACCTCACTTCTTTCTGGGACTTTTCCAAACTCCCTGAAAACTGCAGTTGTTAAGCCCCTTCTGAAAAAGCGCAATCTTGATAGCACCATGTTGAGCAACTATAGACCAATATCAAATCTTCCTTTCATAGGTAAGATTATTGAAAAGGTAGTTTTTAATCAGCTGAACAACTACTTAAACTCAAATGAATACCTGGATAATTTTCAATCTGGTTTCCGTGTGCATCACAGCACAGAGACAGCACTCATTAAGATAATAAATGATATTCGCTTTAATTCTGATTCTGGCAAAATATCAGTGCTGGTACTACTAGATCTTAGTGCTGCGTTTGACGCTGTCGATCATAACATACTTCTAGAGAGACTGGAAAACTGGGTCGGGCTTTCTGGGATGGTACTCAAATGGTTCAGGTCATGCTTAGAAGGGAGAGGTTATTATGTGAGTATAGGAGAGCATAAGTCTCCATGACATGCGGAGTCCCACAAGGCTCAATTCTTGCACCACTCTTGTTTAGCCTGTATATGCTCCCACTAAGTCAGATAATGAGGAAGAACCAAATTGCCTATCACAGCTATGCTGATGATACCCAGATCTACCTAGCCTTATCTCCAAATGACTATAGCCCCATTGACTCCCTCTGCCAATGCATTGATGAAATTAACAGGTGGATGTGCCAAAACTTTCTTCAGCTAAACAAGGAGAAAACTGAAGTCATTGCATTTGGAAACAAAGATGAAGTTCTCAAGGTGAATGCATACCTTGACTCTAGGGGTCAAACAACTAAAATCAAGTCAGAAATCTTGGGGTGATTCTGGAGACAGACCTTAGTTTTAGTAGTCATGTCAAAGCAGTAACTAAATCAGCATACTATCATCTCAAAAACAGTGCAAGAATTAGATGTTTTGTTTCCAGTCACGACTTGGAGAAACTTGTTCATGCTTTTATCACCAGCAGGGTGGATTATTGTAATATCCTCACCGGCCTTCCAAAGAAGACCATTAGACAGCTGCAGCTCATCCAGAACGCTGCTGCCAGGATTCTGACTAGAACCAGAAAATCTGAGCATATCACACCAGTCCTCAGGTCCTTACACTGGCTTCCAGTTACATTTAGGATTGATTTTAAAGTACTTTTACTCGTTTATAAGTCACTCAATGGCCAAGGACCTAAATACATTGCAGATATGCTCACTGAATATAAACCTAACAGACCACTCAGATCATTAGGATCGAGTCAGTTAGAAACACCAAGGGTTCACACAAAACAAGGGGAGTCCGCTTTTAGCTATTATGCCGCCCGCAGCTGGAGCCAGCTTCCAGAAGAGATCAGATGTGCTAAAACATTAGACACATTTAAATCCAGACTCAAAACTCATCTATTTAGCTGTGCATTTGTTGAATGAGCATCCGAACTGACTGCATTGTATTTTATGTATAATCATATTCTATTTAACTGTTTTAAATTTCATTTTAAATCAATTTCTATAACTTTTTAAAATTCCTTGTTTTTATTATTTTTAATTCCTTGTTTTTATTGCTGTGAATGACTATTTCACTTTCTTTTATGTAAAGCACTTTGAATTACCACTGTGTATGAAATGTGCTATATAAATAAACTTGCCTTGCCTTGCCTAATATTGTTTTTAAAGTAAACACTTTGCTGTGTCTGAGGAGATTTTAACTAGTTGTTGATGAAGTTATCGCATGTCATTCACTTCCACTGGCAAATAAAAGACATAACAGATCATGTGTTATTATTGTGTTAATTATGATCTCACCATGTTTGTGAGGCATGAGGTTCGCCAGAGCCACGATAGAGTGACCAGCAGACACACACTGCAGCATGTTATAACAGCTGTCCTTCCCGCCACTGAAACACACACACACACAAAAGAGAGAGAGAGAGACACACACACAGACACACACACACACACACACACACACAGACGACACACACAGAGCACACACACAGAGACACACACACACACACACACACACACACACACACACACACAAAGAGAGAGACACACACACAGACACACACACACACACACACACACACAAAGAGAGAGAGAGACACACACACACACACACACACACACACACACACAAAGAGAGAGAGAGACACACACACAGACACACACACACACACAGAGCACACACACACACACACAGAGACACACACACAGACAGACACACACAGACACACACACACACAGAGACACACACACACACACACAGAGAGACACACACACACACAGACACAGACACACAGACAGACAGACAGACAGACAGACACACACACACACACACACACACACACACACACACACACACACACACACACACACACACACACACACACAACAATCACTGACCAGCTCCAATATCTGCACAACTCTCTGCGTCGTATTCAAGTGTCGTTATAAACACAGTCGCGTTACCTGATCAGCGCGACTACTCTCATGATGTTTATTTCACAGCTGCTCACACACACACACAGAGAGAGAGAGAGAGAGAGAGAGAGAGAGAGAGAGACACACAGTCAAATGCAGTGACTGCAGTCTGTGCTGCTGATCATCACACACGTGTTTCTCCCACTCGGCTGTAAACACTGGCGCGCTTCCGGGTTCTGAAGGACCCCTAGAGGAGGCTGCCCGACGATCCGCCTGCGCGAAATGCTCAAAACCCTTTCTAATAGACATCACACAGGTTACTCTGCTTAAATATCTCTTATAGTGCAGCACGTGCTTTTATATGAACGCAGTAAACTAAAATCAAGCACACTGCTGCATACTGAATGAAGAGTTTTATTCATTCACTGAAACATGACTTTGAAACAATTTTCACTCAGTAATTACTTGTAAATTACACAAATAAACAGCAACATATTTAACTAAATGTGATATTTGTGAGGTAGAATGAGTAAGATGGTATTTTCTTGTAACATAGCATACTCTAATAGCTCATCTTTGTTTTATGTAAGAAGAAAAATCATCTTACGGTGTTCATACAACACATTTTTGTAAATTATTCAGATTTTGTCAAATTATCAAAAACACAAACCAGTGTCTCTGCTCAGTTATTTTAAAATAATGTGTGCCATGATTTATTAATTGTATTGTGTTAATTCAGCTTATGTAAATAAATAAAAATTGTTTGTGAGTAAAATGTGTTTTTATGCATTTTTGGACTCAAGTTCTCAATAAAAATATGAGATATTAAAGGAAAATCAGCTACATGTGTAATGTTTCATGTGTGCATAATAAAAGATTGATTGATTGATAAGTTTATACATTTATCAGATGTAATAATCAGACTGTAACGATGAGCCTATCCCACATAAACAAAATACAATACTATAGTAATTCATAGTAAATATAGTGTTTTTGAACCATACTATAGTAAAGTGTATTGTACTGTAGCTACACACATGAACAAATACTATAGTAATTCATAGTAAATACTCAACCCACTCTCCCCTAAGCAATCACAACTCATTTGAATCTCATGCGATTACTGTAACGGCTCCTATAAAACTCCAGGTAGTAGTAATCAACCGTCCCCCTGGCCAAATTCTAGCCACCTTCCTAGAGGAGCTGGACGGCCTGCTGTCCTCTTTCATGGAGGATGGCACTCCACTCTTAGTCTTTGGCGATTTCAACATTCATCTAGACAGGCCTTATGCTACAGACTTCCATTCACTCCTAGCTTCATTTGATCTCAAACGCCTTACCACTACTAGCACGCACAAATCAGGCAACCAACTTGATTTAATTTACACACGCAACTGCACTACAGATAACATTCTTGTACAACCACAACATATCTCTGACCATTTCTTCATTACATTTACCTTACATTTTACGACCCAGGTGCCACCAGCTCCCTTACCGGTTACTTTCAGACGTAACCTACGCTCCCTTTCCCCCACCCTTCTTTCCTCTGTAGTATCCTCCTCTCTTCCCTCACCTACCCATTTCACATCTCTGGATGTGAATGCAGCTACTGACACTTTATGCTCTACCTTAACCTCTTGTCTAGACGACATTTGTCCTCTCTCCTCCAGGCCAGCACGGGCTGCCCCTTCTAACCCCTGGTTATCCGATGTTCTTCGTGAGCATCGGACCAAACTCAGAGCGGCAGAGAGAAAATGGCGCAAATCAAACGATCCGTCGGACCTGACTAGGTATCAGTCTTTGCTTTCGTCTTTCTCTACTGAAGTCCACACTGCCAAATCCTCACACTTCCACAACAAGATCAACAGCGCTCCAGACATGCGTGATCTCTTCAGAACATTTAATTCTCTCCTCTGTCCCCCTCCATCGCCGCCCACCACTTCTATAACAGCTGACGACTTTGCCACTTTTTTCACCGACAAAACTAGAACAATCGGTAACCAGTTCTCAACTCCACACACACAGGACCTCCAACCAACCACATCCACTGCTCAAACTCCCATCTTCTCCTTCTGTCCCCTCACCGAGGCGGAAGTATCCAAACTTCTCCTCTCCAGCCATCCTACAACATGTCCTCTTGACCCAATCCCCTCTCACCTTCTCCAAGCAATCTCTCCCACACTCTTACCGGCACTCACACACATTATCAACACATCTCTCCACACTGGCATCTTCCCCACAGCGTTCAAGCAGGCCCGGGTAACCCCACTGCTCAAAAAACCTACATTAAACACTTCTCTTATAGAAAACTACAGACCTGTCTCTCTCCTTCCATTCGTAGCGAAAACACTTGAACGAGTTGTCTTCAACCAGATCTCACTGTTTCTTTCACAGTACAACAAACTGGATGCTAAACAGTCAGGTTTCAGGAGTGGCCACTCAACAGAGACTGCGCTACTCTCAGTCACTGAAGCCCTGCGAGTCGCAAAGGCCGATTCCAAATCATCAGTCCTCATTCTGCTCGATCTCTCTGCTGCTTTTGACACTGTCAATCATCAGATCCTCCTGTCCACCCTCTCATCGCTGGGCATCACTGGGATTCCACTTCGCTGGTTTGAATCCTATCTCACCGGTAGGTCCTTCAGGGTGGCCTGGGGTGGGGAGGTATCCAAAGCACATCAACTGGTCACTGGGGTTCCTCAGGGATCGGTTCTTGGACCCCTCCTCTTCTCCACATACACTACATCACTGGGACCCATCATACAGGCACATGGCTTCTCCTACCATTGCTACGCCGATGACACACAGCTCTATCTCTCTTTTCAACCAGATGATCCAACGGTAGCTGCACGGATCTCAGGCTGCCTGGCGGACATCTCGGCATGGATGAAAGAACATCATCTACAGCTCAACCTGGCAAAGACTGAGCTTCTTGTCGTCCCTGCCACTCTGACTCTACAGCATTACTTCTCGATTCAATTAGGCACATCAATAATTACCCCATCAACTTCGGCCAGAAATCTTGGTGTAATCTTTGATGACCAGCTGACCTTCAAAGAGCACATTGCAAAGACTGCTCGATCTTGCAGGTTTGTGCTACACAACATCAGAAAAATCAGGCCCTTCCTGACAGAGCATGCTGCGCAACTTCTTGTCCAGGCCCTTATCTTTCTAGGCTGGACTACTGCAATGCTCTTCTGGCTGGTCTTCCATCAAACACAATCAAACCTCTACAGATGATTCAGAATGCAGCGGCACGACTGGTCTTCAATGAGCCCAAAAGAACCCATGTTACACCTCTCTTCATCTCACTGCACTGGCTACCAGTGGCAGCTCACATCAAGTTCAAGACACTGATGCTTGCATACAGAACGACCACAGGCTCAGCACCCTCCTACTTCCACTCACTATTACAAATCTACACCCCCTCCAGAAGTCTGAGATCTGCTAGTGAGCGACGCCTTGTGGTACCATCACAGAGAGGCTCAAAATCACTCTCCAGAACATTCTCATTCACCATTCCTGAATGGTGGAATAATCTTCCCACCCCTATCCGGAATGCTGGATCCCTGTCAATCTTCAAGCAACAACTGAAGACTCATCTCTTTCGGCACTACGTGACTTCATCCTAAACTTGTTCTTTAAAAAAAAAAAAAAAAAAAAAAAAAAAAAAAACACCTTTCCCTTTATCTTTCTCTCCTTCCCTTGCTAGCTTGTACTTATTTGAACAATGATGCTTTTGACCATACTATAGTAAAGTACTTGAATTAATTTGTTGTGGTAATTCTACAGTAGCTGTAGTAATGTAAACAAATTTTTACCTATACTGTACTAAGTGTTCTACAACTATAGGGTATATTATACAGTTTACTGTAGTAAAAACCAAAGTATACTACAGTATTTATTACAGTTTATCGCTATAGTTAATACTACAGTACTCTGCAGCATTCATTAACAAAGTGTTGTAATATACCCACATGAAAAAATACTATAGTAATTTATAGTAAATACTATAGTAAAGTGTATTTGTTATGGAACTGCCGGACACAAAGGTAAGTGTAGAAGAGGTTGAGTTTATTACAGGATTTGGTGAGACAACAGTGGTAAGAGTCTTTGCGTGAGGTAAGTGGCTTTCTTAGTAGTATTGTGGATAGTGCGCTGGGATTCTGACTGAGTCTCTAACCTTTGGCAGGTTTGTGGCGGATAGGAATCCTGGAGAGCCTGCGAGTCTCTAGAGTCCACAGATGAACAGGTATCTGGTGATGAGAGGGAAGACAGAGGGTGAGTATCATCAGGTAAGTAACACAGGTTAGTATACTCAGCTAGCAGTCCGCTGTAGAGAGTGAATTGTCCGAGTAGTATCCACAAGTCTCAGTGTCATGGCAGCTTAGTGACTTCAAGATCAGACAATGACTGGAGTGAGGAGTGTGCTTAAGTAGAGCAGCTGTGATGATGAGGAGCAGGTGTACATGATCATTAATCAGGTGCAGGTGAAGGTGATCAGTGATGGTGGAATATGGGCCATTCTGTAACAGTACCTCCCCCTCCCGGACGGCGCGTCCCGTAATAAAACCTGGGAGGGGGGGTGGGCGCCCTGGATGTCGGTGGAAGACATGGACACAGGGAAGGCATCCAGGGCGGAACCGGAGATTCAGGATGCCATGGCGGATCCGGGGCTTCGAGAGGCCATGGCGGAACTGGAGGCTCGGGAGACCATGGCCTATTTCTTTTTTGCGGCCATGGTGGGTCATGGATCTCCGTGGCCTTGGCTCTGGGCCCGGCCACCCAGGCAGAGGATATATAGCCCCCCCCCCAAAAAAAAATTTTCATGGGGAAGCTCCCCTCTGGTGGGCATTCTGGAGGAGCGGGCTCTTGAGGAGGCTCTTGAGGAGGCTCTGGAGGAGCGGGTTCTTGGAGGTGCTCTGGAGGAGCGGGTTCTTGGAGGTGCTCTGGAGGAGCGGGACACTAGGAGGCGCTCTGGAGGCGCGGGCCCTTGAGTGGGCTCTGGAGGAGCGGGCACTAGGGGATGCTCTGGAGGAGCGGGCTCTAGGGGATACTCTGGAGGAGCGGACACTAGGGGGCGCTCTGGAGGAGCGGGCACCAGGGGGCGCTCTTGCAGCACGGAATCAGGACGGCTGGGCGGAACCGGCGGGACTTCAGGACGGCTGGGCGGAACCGGCGGGACTTCAGGACGGCTGGGCGGAACCGGCGTGGAGCAGCCACTGGAGGGCACTGGCGTGGAGCAGCCACTGGAAACCCTGTCATCCCCTCAAATTCAACCAGGACCCCCAAAGGCACGTGTCTCTCTGCCTTTGACGGGTCTGGGGAAGCCGCGGGCGGCGAAACCATCATCGCCGCAGACGGGAGCATCATCGTCGCCGCGAGTGGTGGAACCATCATCGTCGCTTCAGGCGGCGGAACCATCATCGCCGTCTCGGGCGGCGGAACCATCATCGTCGCTTCGGGCGGAACTCCGACTCGGGATCGAAGACTCTCGAGACATTTTCAATTCAATTCAAGTTTATTTGTATAGCGCCTTTTACGATACAATCGTTGCAAAGCGCTTTACAGGAAATTAAGTTTCTACAATATATTTATACATTGTAGAAACTTAATATATTAACTTATGGCAAAATTTGTTAATTCTGCATGTTGTTGGGGGATCAGAGGTTGGCATCCTCTGAGGTCCTCCGAGGGGTCGGCATCATCTCTTCTCAGGCGTTTGGTCATCTCAGATCATTTAAGGGCTGGATCCAGACTGAAGCTTGTGTAACTCCTAGTTACCACGGGATGTAAATCCCGTGGCAGAAACAGATAAACAAAGAGACATAATTAGCGTAGCTGTTGTTCCATTCAAGCAAAAAATTATTTGTTCAACCCAAGCTAAAGAATAATAATGTGCGTTTTGATCAGATATAACTGCAGTACAAGATTATGAGATGCATTATATGAATGCATTATATGAATGCTTGGCTAAAGAGATGTGTCTTTAATCTAGATTTAAACAGAGAGAGTGTGTCTGAACCCCGAACGTTATCAGGAAGGCTATTCCAGAGTTTGGGAGCCAAATATGAAAAAGCTCTACCTCCTTTAGTGGACTTTGCTATTCTAGGTACTACCAAGAGTCCAGAGTTTTGCGACCTTAGGGAGCGTGATGGATTGTAGCGAGATAGAAGACTAGTTAGGTACGCAGGAGAGTTAGGTACGCAGGAGCATCGAAGCATCGAAGACTCTCCAGACACTTGAAGACAGTCTCCTGCCAGGTAAGGCTGGAAGTGTCTGGGAGCGTCAAGGGGTGATGGGCTGTGATCCCGAGCCGGAACAAGATCTTGAGGGCTCGATCCTCTAGCGAGCTGGAGAGGGCGAATGGCACGAATTCCCTCACAAAGTCCAGCGGGTCGTGGATTGCATAAACCCTTGGTCTTGGTCTGATCTTCTGTTACGGAACTGCCGGACACAAAGGTAAGTGTAGAAGAGGTTGAGTTTATTACAGGATTTGGTGAGACAACAGTGGTAAGAGTCTTTGCGTGAGGTAAGTGGTTTTCTAGATGGATTGTGGATAGTGCGCTGGGATTCTGACTGTGTCTCTATCCTTTGGCAGGTATGTGGCGGATAGGAATCCTGGAGAGCCTGCGAGTCTCTAGAGTCCACAGATGAACAGGTATCTGGTGATGAGAGGGAAGACAGAGGGTGAGTATCATCAGGTAAGTAACACAGGTTAGTATACTCAGCTAGCAGTCCGCTGTAGAGAGTGAATTTTCCGAGTAGTATCCACAAGTCTCAGTGTCATGGCAGCTTAGTGACTTCAAGATCAGACAATGACTGGAGTGAGGAGTGTGCTTAAGTAGAGCAGCTGTGATGATGAGGAGCAGGTGTACATGATCATTAATCAGGTGCAGGTGAAGGTGATCAGTGATGGTGGAATTCGGGCCATTCTGTGACAATATTATACTGTGTATATATTATAGTATTTACAACACTTTGTTAATGAATGCTGCAGAGTACTGTAGTATTAACTATAGCGATAAACTGTAATAAATACTGTAGTATACTTTAGTTTTACTACAGTAAACTTTATAATATACCCTATAGTTGTAGAACACTTAGTACAGTATAGGTAAAGTAATTACTACAGCTACTGTAGAATTACCACAACAAATTAATTCAAGTACTTTACTATAGTATGGTCAAAAACACTACAGTATTTACTATGAATTACTATAGTATTTGTTCACGTGTGTAGCTACAGTACAACACACTTTACTATAGCATGGGTCAAAAACACTATATTTACTATGAATTACTATAGTATTTGTTCATGTGTGTAGCTACAGTACAACACACTTTACATAGCATGGTTCAAAAACACTATATTAACTATAAATTACTATAGTATTTGTTCATGTGGGAAATGGTGCAGATGCACATAATCAAACCAGAGGTCAAAAGAGACCATTGGCTGTTCATATGAGAATAAAGCTAGATTTAAGTGCGTGAGATCTCCCAGCATGAGTGCTCCTGGATGAAGATGATGATGCTGGAGTCTGAGGGAGACACTAACACCTTTCATGCTGTGTTTGCTGTGTGTTGATGTTGTGTTGCTCTCCTCACCTCGTGCCCCGGAGCTGGCCGAAGGCAACACGTTCCCTCTGAATGTACACAACTGACAGAGACATCTTCCCAGCGCTCTGCTACTGTACGCTGGTTGTTTATTTCACTGTGTGAAACCCATCCAGCACAATTCAAATGAGACTGGGTTTGTCCAAAAGAAAATATTCACTATACAGCATTCACAAGCAGTGTTTGCTGAAGGAATGATTCCAGCAGACAGAGAAGGTTCTCTTAATGCTTCCATATGGTTCCTGTTCTGCAGTGTTTTTCAGTTTTTAAAGGAACAGTTCACCCAAAAATGAAAATCTGCTGAAAATGTGCTACAAACCATTCAAGATATATACCCGAGAGTTTGTGTCTTCATCAGGTTTGTAGAAATGTGTCTCTGCATCAGTGTCTCAGCAATGGATGCTCTGCAGTGAATGGGTGCCGTCAGAATGAGAGTCTGATAAAAACATCACAATAATCCACAGCACTCCAGTCCATCAGTTAACATCTGGAGAAGACAAAAGATGAGACAAATCCAGCATTAAGACGATTTTAACTCAAATACATAGAGTCCATAATCCATAATAACTCTTCCTCAGTGAAAAAGTGCATCTGCTGTTGTCTCTCACATCAAAATCCAGCCACATATTAGTTTAGAGCTGTTTTGTCTTGTAAACGCTGCTTGATCTGATGCAGAATTCTCTCCTGATTCAGACCAGAACACTTTATCACTGGAGGAAGAGTTATTATGGATTATGGACTATATTGTATTTTAAGTTAAAAACGTCTTAATGCTGGATTAGTTTCAGGTTTTGTCTTCTCCAGATGTTAACTGATGGACTGGAGTGGTGTGATGTTTTTATCAGACTCTCATTCTGACGGCACCCATTCACTGCAGAGCATCCATTGCTGAGACACTGATGCAGAGACACATTTCTACAAACCTGATGAAGAAACACACTCATCCTAATCTCTGATGAACTGAGGGTGAGGACATTCTCAGCAAATTTTCATTTTTGTCCGAATTTTTCCTTTAACAAAAACTACATGTCAATGATACCACAATAACACTATGTAGGGAAGCGCAGACGCACTGAATGACGTCTTTGGTGTTTTCTATAAAGACCGTGGGCATCTCAAAGCTGATTTGTGATTGTGACACACACACAAACTCATCTTAGTCGCACAAGGACACAAAAACTTTGCACTTAACAAGAAGCGGTGAAATTATGACACAGACGTCCAGAGAGTCGCAGCAGTCAAGGTTTAGCACACAGACGCCGCGCTCAGCATCTATTCATCTTCTTTTAAGAGCACAACAAAACAGCTTCTTTTCGCGGTGACATGCTCATCTTGTTGCAGGGACAAATTGCTCCTTAAATTACACTTTGAGCAATTTTGCAGTTTTATAGAAGTGTTTTCACTATCATACACGCTGACCTGACAAAGTTATGATTTGCCTTTTTCAATTCACTTCTTTACATCTTATAACAGATGCATGTCTGCTGTGAATTACGGCCTGATTTAGGCTCTTCTGTGAGGAAAAGCACATTCCAGGACGGACCGAACTCTCCCAGGAATAACTTCAGCTTCCTGCAGATTTACAGTATGATTGAGTCATAACTGCGAGTCTATTTACATCATCTGACATGTATTTCCTCGGCAATGGGAGCGCATTTGTAGCCGCACTTAAGGCAGATGTCTGCCCAGCCTCAAAAGTACCACAAAATCCAGATTGTGACTTTCAGAAGGAATCAGTTCAGCTCATAACTCTTCCAGCGGCCGCAAACACGCAGCAGATCTGTCTGTTCGGATGTCGTACATCTTCTTCTTTACAGATCCTCGTGGTGCAGTAAAGCCTGAGCGTTTGGCAGGCCGTGTTCTCCACGATCTTGCCCTCAAACACTGGACGCTGCATACTTATAATGCACTGCAATTACTTTTAGGTTTTAAAACATTCACCCGTCGAAATGTTTCTCAGTAAACAATAATCTGCAATGTTTAGAATTGTTACCTAATTCAAATTCATCTCTTTACAGTGCAACATCTCCACTGAGTGCTGTACAAAACTACAAATCACTGATCAACTCACACATATGTGACCCTGGACCACAAAACCAGTCATAAGGGTCTTTTTAAATTGAGATATATACATCAAAAATAACTCTCCATTGATGTATGGTTTGTTATGATAGGACAATATTTGTAAATCTGGAATCTGAGGGTGCAAAAAAATCTAAATATTGAGAAAATCATCTTTAAAGTTGTTCAAATGAAGTTCTTAGCAATGCATATTACTAATCAAAAATTAACTTTTGATATATTTACGGTAGGAAATTTACTAAATATCTTCATGGAACATGATCTTAATATCCTAATGATTTTTGGCATAAAAGAAAATGTATAATTTTGACCCATACAATGTATTGTTGGCTATTGCTACAAATATACCTGTGTTACTTATGACTGCTTTTGTGCTGCAGGGACACATATACACACTCCAAGCCCATATGGTAAAAAATAAAATAATTATAATGTATTATTACATATATTTTAAAATCTACAAAAATTGATTTGCTACAATATTTCCAAATATATTAATGTAAATATACACTGTTAAAAATAAAGGTTCTTTATTGGCTTCAATGGTTCCATGAAGAACCTTTAACATCCATAGAATATTTCTATTGGGCAAAAGGTTCTTTAGATTAATAAAATGTTCTTCACATCTAGAATATAATGTTTTTTTAATAACTGTTCACTCAAAGGTTCTTTGGGGAACCAAAAATGGTTCTTATTGCTGAAAACCCCCACTTTTTGAACCTTTATTTCTAAGAGAAGAACCATTTCAGGTTCCTCAAATAATCTCTCAGTGAACAATATACTCAAAAGAACCATTATTTTATAAGTTTGAAGAATATTTTATTAATCTAAAGAACCATTTTTCGTCTAGAAAGAACCTTTTTGTCTAATGGAAAGGTTCTATGGATGTTAACGGTTCTTCATGGAACCAAAAATACATTTTTGTCCATTTTTGTATATTTTTGAAAACACATTAATACATTAAAAACATAGGTATGTCAAAACATAGGTGTTAAAAATAAAAATATAATTTATAAAAACATTTAAAAATATATTTGCCCTCCATATATACAGTATATTTATGTTGAAAAATGTACATTCACATATATCACATTTGAAGAAAATCTTTATTTGTTGTCTGTCACATTTGAATAAAAATCAGCAAGGAACTTTACAATGTTCCAAAAAAAAATTGCAATATTACAATATATAGAAAGAATTAAGCATATTAAAAACATTATAAATCTAGTTTTGATGTCCAGTAGGAGATTTCATCTACATTTACATTTAGCCTAAAAGTAGAATAAAAAGTCAAATGTTTCTTGCCCCTGAAATTTTGTTATATGATAGTTGAAACTAAATATATTTTCAATTTAAAAATAGATTTCATTGAGCTTCACTGTTTAAAACATACAGTATATTTATCATTTTGTGCTGTGCAGAATAAATAAAATCATAGGAGAATGACATGAGATGGAACAAATGATGACAGAATATTAAATTCTGGGTAAATACTGTATCAATTTGATGTATGTACTGCATCTGTCTCATCAACATGCGAAAATGCATGTAATGCAATGGTGCATGATGAGGTTCTTCTATAAGGACTTGCCTTCAAATCACTCAAATCACTCTTGATTTGATGTCTTTGCTTGTGCTGGAATCACACTGAAGTTGTGAAGTTTCATCCAAAGGGATGTGATGCATTGTTTGACTTCTGAAGGCAGCTGAGAAGATTATCAGTTAATAACATCTGCAATTAGGTCTATTTCTTCAAACTACGCATCAAATGAAGACGCTTCTTTTTGAAGAGATGTGCATAGAATTATTCAAAATGATGATGATCCTAAATTCCTAAATTGCAGTTCATCTTAAAAGAGCAATGTGAACAAGTGCATCAACTCCATATTTGTTTTTATAAAAATTTTCAGGAAATCATATACAATTAATACATTTCAGTGACACACAGTAATTATCACATAGTAGCTGCAATGCATATTGTGATTGTGCATGCTCTTCAGCTGGCGAATACACAATAACATCAGTTTTTGCCTTTATAAATCCCAGCTAGTAAATGAAATCAACCCCTTAAATATTGCAGATCAGTGTTATGTAATGTGTCACACATACACTGCCCTCCAAAAGTGTGGAAACGCTCTAGAAAAGTGGGGTTTTGGACAATATTGGCATGAATCCTTTTTCATTTGTAATAATTTTGCACTGATAAGGGACAACACCAACTACGAAAACATATTTTATTACATAAACAGTTTATACATAGAAAAAAACTCAAATTTTAAATTTAATATTTGTAAACTATCTGACCTAAATTGTGTTCTAATTGGTTTATTGTATTCTAAACTTAATTGGCAATCAATTGTTGAAGCTATTAAGGTGTGCTGAGCCAAAAATCTGTTATAAATCTGGGCCAAGTTTAGTATATATTGCCATTATTACCTGTATGTAATCAAAATGAAAATTATGACAATGATGATGTCAAGTTACATCAAAATTTGCACCAAAAAATGATAAGGATTTATGCTGATATCATCCAAAACCACACTTTGCCAGGGGTGTTTCCAAACTTTTGGATGGCAGTGTACATTTAGCGATATTAAACCCTGTTTAAAATCAGCCTTGACCGCAAACCATGTAGAAATAACCAGCATCGCTTTCCTGCGGTGATCCTGTGTTTGTGTTACTGTAATACTCATTTTATCCAGCCGCTGGATAAGAAAGCTCCATCCATTTCAAGGCCGCTAAGCGAAGTGGGATGCTGTAATTAGGACGTCTGCTCTCTGATATACAATCCGAGGATGGTTGCTTTCTTGCCCGACAAACACAATCTTAATCCAGGAAATAGCTCGCAATCAGAATATTGGATCTGACATCAGAGGTAGCCACTGAGGCGGTCTTTCCCGAGCTTCAAAGCTGCGGTGGGGCCTGTTAGAGGTTTCTCCTGTGATCAAGTATGACACTCCACAAACACAAAAGCCCCAGCCCTCTCGTGTGCCCGCTTTGCTTTTCTTGGATCCTCCCCCCCGTCCGCTCGATGCCAAGTCATCTTGTGTGTTGTCAGCGTGTTTGTGTACGTCTGGACTGGGATGATGTAATCGAACACTCTAATCACAGGCACCTGTTCTGCATTCGGGGCACTATATGCGTCTGTCGGGGCCCGTGACTACTAGCGCGGCTCCGTCCCAGCTGCCTTTGGCTGCAATCAAGCCTTCGCTCATATCCCAGTGATCTTCGGTATTTGCACATGATTTAATCTGTTTAAGAAATCTGAATGAGATTACACTGGAGACACAGAAGGATTACAGTTACACCTTCTCCAGGGAAATGTTCGGCTGGTGGATATATGAACCACTTTTTTTTTTTTGGGTTTGTGAATCGTAGAAGATTTAAGAACATGGCTAAAGCCACTACTGTACTTTTGCAGTGTAGTGTGACTGTAGTTTAACTGGAGTCTAGAGGCTGTTGTTACAACTTTACACCAGTAGGTGGCGTTAATGAGCGAGTCAGTGAATCATGCATTCAACCAAAAGCGCTGATTTATTTGTGAGTGAAATTTTGGGTTCGATTTCCAGGGAATGTATGATAAAACAATGTAAGTCACATTAAATAAAAGCATCTGCCAAATTTAAATAAAGGGCCAGTTGCATAGAAGGTTTATCATCTATTTTTTTTTCTTTAAGACTGGTCATATATATATATTCTTAAATTCAGTTATATAAAAGCATAGATTAGTCTGATCCAAAGCTGAATCCAAAAATAAGACTGATTACCCTTTGGCTAACTGCTAGTCGGTCAAACTCGTACTTAAGACATTGTCTAAGTTTATGCACCTTGCCCAAAGTAACTGTCAGGATTGTGCGTGTTTTGTCATGTGTTTCAGTTCCTGTTTTGCCTTATTTGGTCTTGTTCCTGTCCTTGTTTAGTTTGATTATTAATTGATTCCCCGGCACCTGTCTGTCCCTCGTTATCCTGTGTTTATAAGCCCCAGTCTCTTAAGTTAGTGTTTGTCGGGTCTACTTGTTTCTACGTGTGTTTGCTCAGCTCCTATTGTGGATTATCTCCTGTGTTTTTCTTCATTAAAGACTGTGAATGCTACTCCGTGTCTCAAACGTTCTTCCCGCAGCAGTGTACCGTTACAATAACTGCCTTTATGAATGAGTCATTGAATTAATCACTATACCTATTTGTTCTGAAATGCTGTTTCATTCAGAACTAAATGAGTGAGTGAGTCATTGAATCAATCACTGAACCTGTTTGTTCTAAAACACTGGGCCTGTCTAAATACTCACACTTATGGTCTTGGCACGGACTGTCCCGGGTCTTAAAAGCACCAATGCCCCACAGCAATGCGTAATGCCCTTAATGCACACAAAATCCACACTCAAATACCTCAATATACCAATATATCTCAAATACCACTCTCGAATACCACCCATCATGCATCATGTTCTGGAAATAAATCCTGCGACTTTTAGCCGAGATCTTGCGAGATGTCACAGAAACCTTTCCAGTGTAAGTTAAATATTAATAATAATTAGATATTACATTTAATTTGGTAGTAAAACATAAAGTGTTGCTCATTTTATTGGTGCAAAGATGAGTTTGTGTATTTTGCACAACATTGGCAACTGCTTATTATCACTTATTAAACACAATTATTAAATTGTATCATGTTCTAAAGACTACTGAACAGACATTTAGAACACTCAGAAGTAAACACTTGAATTTTTATAACACTTCACTCTTAAAAATAAAGGTGCTTCACGATGCCACAGAAGAACCTTTTTGTCTAAATCAGGGGTGTCAAACTCAAGGCCCGCGGGCCTATTCCGGCCCGCCACATAGTTTTATGTGACCCGCGAGAGCATATGATTGTCTTACAAAAAAAAAACCTATGCTACTTTATATCATACATTATGAAAGTGCATATCAATATCACAAGTTTCTGTTTCTATTTGCCGTTCTATTTATACGCAGAAATTGAGTTTTTGTGTACGTATGATACGCAATGGTTTTTCCATTGATGATGTCTGCGTGGACGTCTCAAAGGAATAAAGCGGACCTCATCAAGTGCTCGAGCACCATAGACGGAAAAACACGATATTTTCCATTCATTTCACAAATTAAAAAATCGATGGAAGCTTTCAGACACGACTTTCTTCTCCTTTTTCTGTGGAGGTATTTTAATGACAAATGTCCAGAGCGCATTATAGCCTGCAAGAGTGCATCAAATGCGCGAGCGCAAACCTCTCCGCTGGCAGGTGGATTCCCATTCATTCACTCTCACAGAAAACGACACGCTCTCTACCGGTCAGACATTACATGTGTGCGCTCAAAAATGATCTTCTCTCCTGAATTTAATGTTGCCGTAAGTGTGGGCATGCACCGGCAGAAACCTAAATTGGCGCATATGCCAACGAATGTAAATCAGTATTTACACAGCATAACAGTATACATTTACCTATCTGTCTCGCACGTGTCCCGCATTGTCCAGTAAAATCACATCTACTGTCCTGAAACAGATCTATAGCAGGTGGTCACCCTAGCGCAGAGTAGTAAAATAATTTGAATCAGTAATTTTTAACGAAAAAATAAATACAGTATACTTTTTTAGTACTTTAGATTGTATTTATTTATTTATTTTTGGGTGCGGGAATGGGGTTGAGTATGGCCACTTCTTTTTTTTCTACTTTAAGCATTGATTGCATATCATATGCACGCCAAAATCAATTTCTGCATATAAATCGCACGCCAAATAGAAACAGAAAATTGTGCTATTGATATGCATTTTCATGAGACCGGGCTCGTTTGTTTTTATCTTAAATGCCATATCTGTCACACGTTCTTAGCAGCTCACAATGATTGGTTGTACCATAAATGTAACAAAAAAAGTTTTTAACAAAGTTAATGTTGAACCTGTGTTTGATGATACTTGTCTTTATTTACTTTGATTTATGAAGTAATTTGGATTTCTTAACCTGATAAATTAAAAGGATTTATGTTAAAATAACACAGAGCAATAACATATATTTTTACATCTATGCAAATGCACATGCAATATTTGTAACTTAAATAGAGACAGTTATTTAACAATATGTTAAGGAGTAGTTAGTAACATTTGTACAGTCTTACAGTTTCAACCGGCTCTTTGATGGCAGCCATAATGTTGAAGTGGCCCTCGGTGAAAATGAGTTTGACACCCCTGATCTAAATGGTTCCATAAAGAACCTTCAACATCTGAAGAACCTTTCTGTTTCACAACAGCTTCTTTGTGGTGAAAGAAGGTTCTTCAGATTATAAAAAAAAAAAATCGGGAAAGCCGATTAGTCACCAGAAGAGAAGGACGGCAGCTCGCGTAAGTGTTGTAATACTTTTTCGCAGTTCTGTTGTTTAAATTATTTACTTGCTGCTAGAAAGGAATACTTCGTTTCCTACCTATTTCTATTGTGCATTTTCGTTGAGGTTTATATTTTTGATTGCACTTGCTGGCAATTAGAATAATTTGCACCTCAGCTAAGAACGAGCCTGTGTGATTGTGCGAAGTGTTTAGTTTTGTATACAGCAATTAGCAGTCCTTTAAGGTTATTGGCTGTGCTGAGCAGAAGCCGGCCTCAGCTGTTTTCACTCTAGTCTCCTAGACCGTATTTATTTGATGTCAGAGCGCTGACACGGAAGCGTCTGCGGAAGCGCTCAGCCATCGTGCTCAGCCTCCTCGTGTGAAGACCAACGAGTGTAAAGACAGACGACTTTTCCTGCGCGACTTTAACCGAGCAACGACACCGAGCACACACTTAAGTATCATTTCTATCTTCCCTCACACACTCTCCTTCCCTATCCTCTATCCCTCCACCTCTATCATGTGTTTCCAAACCATTCCGGTTCTCTCTCAACCACGCTCTAAAAACACACGCAGACGGCAACGTAATCCTGCTAACCTGCGCCCGATCGCTACATCTTCTACTACACCTCTTTCTTTCTCTGTGGGTCTTTGGAATTGCCAGTCAGCGGTCAACAAAGCTGACTTCATTTCTGCTTTTTCCTTACAATCCACTCTCAGCATCTTGGGCTTGACTGAGACCTGGATTCGTCCAGAAGACTCCGCTACCCCGGCTGCTCTCTCTCACAATTTCTCTTTCTCTCACACCCCAAGGCAAGTTGGCCGGGGTGGGGGCACTGGTCTGCTCATTTCAAACAATTGGAAATACTCAACCCACTCTCCCCTGGGCAATCACAACTCATTTGAATCTCATGCGATTACTGTAACGGCTCCTATAAAACTCCAGATAGTAGTAATCTACCGTCCCCCTGGCCAAATTCTAGCCACCTTCCTAGAGGAGCTGGATGGCCTGCTGTCCTCTTTCATGGAGGATGGCACTCCACTCTTAGTCTTTGGCGATTTCAACATTCACCTAGACAGGCCTTATGCTACAGACTTCCATTCAATCCTAGCTTCATTTGATCTCAAACGCCTTACCACTACTAGCACGCACAAATCAGGCAACCAACTTGATTTAATTTACACACGCAACTGTACTACAGATAACATTCTGGTACAACCACTACATATCTCTGACCATTTTTTCATTACATTTACCTTACATTTTACTACCCAGGTGCCACCAGCTCCCTTACCGGTTACTTTCAGACGTAACCTACGCTCCCTTTCCCCCACCCTTCTTTCCTCTGTAGTATCCTCCTCTCTTCCCTCACCTACCCATTTCACATCTCTGGATGTGAATGCAGCTACTGACACTTTATGCTCTACCTTAACCTCTTGTCTAGACGACATTTGTCCTCTCTCCTCCAGGCCAGCACGGGCTGCCCCTTCTAACCCCTGGTTATCCGATGTTCTTCGTGAGCATCGGACCAAACTCAGAGCGGCAGAGAGAAAATGGCGCAAATCAAACGATCCGTCGGACCTGACTAGGTATCAGTCTTTGCTTTCGTCTTTCTTTACTGAAGTCCACACTGCCAAATCCTCACACTTCCACAACAAGATCAACAGCGCTCCAGACATGCGTGATCTCTTCAGAACATTTAATTCTCTCCTCTGTCCCCCTCCACCACCGCCCACCACTTCTATAACAGCTGACGACTTTGCCACTTTTTTCACAGACAAAACTAGAACAATCGGTAACCAGTTCTCAACTCCACACACACAGGACCTCCAACCAACCACATCCACTGCTCAAACTCCGAGGCGGAAGTATCCAAACTTCTCCTCTCCATCCTACAACATGTCCTCTTGACCCAATCCCCTCTCACCTTCTCCAAGCAATCTCTCCCACACTCTTACCGGCACTCACACACATTATCAACACATCTCTCCACACTGGCATCTTCCCCACAGCATTCAAGCAGGCCCGGGTAACCCCACTGCTCAAAAAACCTACATTAAACACTTCTCTTTTAGAAAACTACAGACCTGTCTCTCTCCTTCCATTCGTAGCGAAAACACTCGAACGAGTTGTCTTCAACCAGCTCTCACTGTTTCTTACCATTTTAATTCCACAACCTCCGAATATGGACCTGGACCACAAAACCAGTCATAAGGGTCTTTCGAAATTAGATTTATACTCATCTGAAAGCTGAATAAATAACTTTCATTATGTATGGTTTGTATGTAGGACAATATTTAAAACCGGATCTGGGTGCAAAAAAATCTAAATTTGAGAAAATCACCCTCAAAGCTGTTCAATGAATTCTAGCATGTTTCTAATCAAAATTAAGTCTGAAATTTACAGAGGACATTTACAAAATTCCTCATGAACATTCGTGTACTATCTATGTCTTTGGTAAAGAAGTCAATTTTGCCATACAATTTTTGGCCTTGCTACTACATACCTCGATTAGACATGGTTTCCGGTTCAAAATCTTAATTTCTCTGGCTAAGGATTAAGTTACACTGCTCCGGTAAATTTCGGCTGTGACAAGAACCACATTTTTTTTCCGTTTAATCGTGAAGATTAAGAACTGGCTAAACCAATACTGTACTTTCAGGTATGTACTTGTTTAACTGTAAGAGGCTGTTTTACAACTTTCCCAGTAGCTTATGACGAGTCAGTGATCATGATTCAACAAATGCTATTTCTGTCAGGGAATTGGACAATTTCAAGGGCATGTATGTAAAACAATTAAGCACATTAAGAAAAGCATCGCCAAATTTAAATAAGGGCCATTGCATGAAGTTTATCTCTAAATTCTAGACTGTTCATATATATATTCTAAATAGTTATATAAAAGCTAATTATCTGATCCAAACTGTCCAAAAATAGACTGATTCCTTTGGTAACACAGTCGGTCAACTCTACTTAAGAATGTTAATTTATGGACCTTGCCAAAGTAACTGTCAGATTGTATCTTTCAAGTGTTCAGATCCTTTTGCCTTATGGTTTGTTCCTGTCATATTAATTTTTCAATTATTCCGGACTTCTGTCCTCGCTATCCTGTTTTTCAACCCTATCTCTAAGTAGGTTCTCGGGTCTATGTTCTAGTTTCTCAGCTTCTTTGTGGATTATCCTGTTTTTTCATTAAACGTATGCTACTACTGTCTCAAAGTTCTACCGAGCATGTACCTTTACAGTACTGCCTTTATAATGAGTCATTGAATTAACACTATCCTTTTTTCGAAATCTGTTATTCAAAGTAATGAAGAGTGAGTCTGGATCAACACTAACGATTGTTCTAAAACACTGCTCTAAATACTGACATTATGGTCTTGCAAGGAATTACGTCTTAAAGCACCTTCCGCAATGTAATCCCTTAATGCACCAAAATCCAAATCAAATACTCAATATGCCAAATATTCAAATACCATTCGAATCCACCTCTTGACATTTCTGAAATAAATTCTCACTTTTAGCCGAGATCTCGATGTACAACTTTCCTTGGAAGTAATATTAATATATAGTATTACTTTAATTGGTCTAAACTAAATGTGCTCATTTATTGTGCAAAGATAATGGTATATTTTGAACATTGGCAACTGCTTGTATCACTTATTAAACAAATTTAAATTTACAGTTTAAGTAGAACACTTTAGAACATGAAGTAACACTTGAATTTTTATAACACTTCATTTAAAAATAAAGTGCTTAATGCAAGAAACTTTTATTAAATGGGGTTAAACTCAAGGCTCACTGGACTATTCGGCCGCAATATTTTATGACCGCGAGAGCATATGATTACTTAAAAAAAAATAACCTATCTAGTTTAAACGCAGAAAAGCTATAATACCCAAGTTTCGTTTCTATTTCAGTTTCTTAACAGAATGACTTTTGTGTGCGTATGATACGCAATGGTTTTTCCATTGATGACTCTCGTGGAGGCTCAAAGGAAAAAGCGGACCTCATCATGCTCGAGCACCATAGACGGAAAAACACGATATTTTCCATTCATTTCACGAATTAAAAAATCGATGGAAGCTTTCAGACACGACTTTCTTCTCCTTTTTCTGCTGAGTTATTTTAATGACAAATGTCAGAGCGCATTATAGCCTGCAAGAGCGCATCAAATGCGCGAGCGCAAACCTCTCCGCTGGCAGGTGGATTCCCATTCATTCACTCTCACAGAAAACGAACCCTAATGCAAAGGCCGATTAAAATAAAGTCCTATTCCGAACTTTCACTGTTGATTACACGTCAACTCAGATCCTCCGTCCACCTTTCATGCTGGCACACGGATTCCACTTCCCATGTTTGTCATATCCTAGTCTTCAAGTACTTTCTGTGGTTTCCTGCCTTTCTTGTACTGGCTTCTCGGGGAACCCTCCTGGCCCCTCTTTCGTTCAATACCCAACGGGATCCGTCATAGAGCAGACGGTCTACCAGTTTCTCCCATTACTTGTCTACTTTTTTACCAGAGCAAGTCACAAGGATTCAAACCTGACTCATCTTGAGCACAAAGAATACATAACTAACCTGGCAATCAGATTAAATAATCACTAACACTCATCTAACTGATTTTTTATAATAGACATGAATAATTAAATCATACTTGATATTTTGGTTTAATCTTATGCTTCTACTAAAATCACTGCACAATGCTTGACATGCTAGCTCGCTCACACTCAAGAAATGCTTCCTAAGACATTCTACACTCAATCAGACTTAACGATTTATCTGCTCATCTGAATATTATCTATTACATCAATAATTAAATCCTACTTATGCCGAGACTGCTTCATATTACACTAAATAAATATTAACTCTCTAATCTACCTTTGTACCGTAAATACTGAATTTCTTATAGGTGATAGAAATTAGACATGAACAGCACGACTATTAATCACTCATTAACACATTCATTAATTATCATGATCTAAGATATGAACACTTTGACAGCTCAGAACAACACATTCATTTCAAACATTCTCTTTAAAAATAAGGATGGTAAGTAGCTACCACAAAAACTAATAAATAGCCTGTCAAACTAAGGCCAAACAATCAACCCAGGCATACTTTGACTTCCTAACTATGTTTCTTACAAAAAAAAAAAAATAGAAACATTTAAAAATACCTTTGCATTTCATATCAATCCCAACCTTTTGTACTATTAACTCAACAAGCGAGATGAATTGTGTCGGCGTAAGCTTCTTTCATATGAACTTCAGTGGACGCTTAAGATTACAACGACCTCACTGTCCACAGCGTGCGAAAAACAATGTAAACAATGTCAGAAAAAGTAAGAAAGAAGTTTCGAACGAGTGTCTTCTCCTTTTTCTGCTGAGTTATTTTAATGACAAATGTTCAGAGCGCATTATAGCCTGCAAGAGCGCATCAAATGCGCGAGCGCAAACCTCTCCGCTGGCAGGTGGATTCCCATTCATTCACTCTCACAGAAAACGACACGCTCTCTACCGGTCAGACATTACATGTGTGCGCTCAAAAATGATCTTCTCTCCTGAATTTAATGTTGCCGTAAGTGTGGGCATGCACCGGCAGAAACCTAAATTGGCGCATATGCCAACGAATGTAAATCAGTAGGCTATTTACACAGCATAACAGTATACATTTACCTATCTGTCTCGCACGTGTCCCGCATTGTCCAGTAAAATCACATCTACTGTCCTGAAACAGATCTATAGCAGATGGTCACCCTAGCGCAGAGTAGTAAAATAATTTGAATCAGTAATTTTTAACGAAAAAATAAATACAGTATACTTTTTTAGTACTTTAGATTGTATTTATTTATTTATTTTTGGGTGCGGGAGTGGGGTTGAGTTTGGCCACTTCTTTTTTTTCTACTTTAAGCATTGATTGCATATCATATGCACGCCAAAATCAATTTCTGCATATAAATCGCACGCCAAATAGAAACAGAAAATTGTGCTATTGATATGCATTTTCATGAGACCGGGCTCATTTGTTTTTATCTTAAATGCCATATCTGTCACACGTTCTTAGCAGCTCACAATGATTGGTTGTACCATAAATGTAACAAAAAAAGTTTTTAACAAAGTTAATGTTGAACCTGTGTTTGATGATACTTGTCTTTATTTACTTTGATTTATGAAGTAATTTGGATTTCTTAACCTGATAAATTAAAAGGATTTATGTTAAAATAACACAGAGCAATAACATATATTTTTACATCTATGCAAATGCACATGCAATATTTGTAACTTAAATAGAGACAGTTATTTAACAATATGTTAAGGAGTAGTTAGTAACATTTGTACAGTCTTACAGTTTCAACCGGCCCTTTGATGGCATCCTTAATGTTGAAGTGGCCCTCGGTGAAAATGAGTTTGACACCCCTGATCTAAATGGTTCCATAAAGAACCTTCAACATCTGAAGAACCTTTCTGTTTCACAAAAGCTTATTTGTGGTGAAAGAAGGTTCTTCAGATTATAAAAAGGTAAGAAAGAGATGTTCTTTGACTGAATGGTTCTTTGTGGAACCAAAAATGGTTCTTCTATGGCATCGCTTGAAGAGCCTTTTGAAGCACCTTTATTTTTAAGAGTGTATAAGTGTGTCCCATCAGATAATGAAAGGTTCTTCACACACTTGTGGTCTTTACACAAACTTGAACACTTTGGCCAAATACAGGAAATGTATCATGTAAGTAGACTAGTGCTCAAGTGCAAAGACATCAAGTGTGAGTATTTGGACAAGCCCAGTGATTCATTCAGAACTAAATCAGTGACTGAGTCAGTGAATCATTCACTCAACCAGTTTGTTAAAAAATTGTTGATTTTCATTTGCGAATGAAACTGGACTACCGTGTGTTGCAGTGGTTCTGCTGTGGCTTTGTTCGGAACTAGATCAAACACAGACTAACACCACTGTGACAATATTAAAACAAAAAGATATTCTGAATTATTGAATATTAAACCATTGTATGCTCTACCTTCTTAATTCTCCAGCAACCTCTCTGTAATATGTGACCCTGGACCACAAAACCAGTCATAAGGGTACATTTTTCGAAATTGAGATTTATACATCATCTGAAAGCTGAATAAATAATCTTTCCATTGATGTATGGTTTGTTATGATAGGACAATATTTGAAAATCTGGAATCTGAGGGTGCAAAAAAATCTAAATATTGAGAAAATCACCTTTAAAGTTGTTCAAATGAAGTTCTGAGCAATGCATATTACTAATCAAAAATTAAGTTTTGATATATTTACAGTAGGACATTTACAAAATATCTTCATGGAACATGATCTTTACTTAATATCCTAATGATTTTTGGCATAAAAGAAGAATCAATAATTTTGACCCATACAATGTATTTTTGGCTATTGCTACTAATATACCCCAGCGACTTAAGACTGGTTTTGTGCTCCAGGGTCACATATTGCTTAATTTATGCTCTGGTCTTTTCTTTAACATATTGAATTTGTTGTTGGTTTTACACACACACACACACACACACACACACACACACACACACACACAGTATATACAGAGTAGTGCAACTGTAGTTTAACATCTTAAAATGCAGCTCCATAACAGTAGCTTGTATCTTGTCAAACTACAGTTTAAAAGTAGTTTCCTGAAACCATTGTGGTCCTGTAGTTTATAACCACGGCCGCTTCTCCACACGAGTCAACAGGGACTCGATAAACTCCCTCCACGGGGGACGAGACAAATCTGTTAAAACCATGAAGAGAGAGAACACAAAGGCAATGAAGAGAAGAGCGATTCCAGAGCAGAACATGAAGACTGACTTCTCGCACACATCCGGGTCCTTCTCAGAAATACACGAACTGCTTCAGAAAGCAGCTGCCACATGGGAAACATTATTTCCCCCAATCAGAGTTATTATCTGAACCAGCACCCTTTGAAAAGATGTCATAGACAAAGACAACATAGACAACGCTCTCTTAAATGCTATAATAGCACTTAAAATACTGGATGTGACTATTTGAACTTTTAATGTTTTTGAATCCAAAGCTCTGGCCTTGAAGATCTAACACGGCCCAGATGTGAGTGTTGAAAAGAAGACAGTTATTTCCCATTGTCTTGTCTAAAATCTCCCTACCTTTGACAATTGTAATTTTCCGCTGTGTTTTCGCCGTGCCTGTCTCCTCTCCAACATGTCCTTTGCATGAAAACCCACACATGCTTCTCTTTTTCAGTTCAGATGTAACCCAAGCGCAGATCCAGGGTCATCAGAGCAAACAGGTCACTCAGTTTCTCATCAACATTACTTTTGGAGTACGAGACTTAATTCAAAACAGAGGAATGATCCAACAGAGGACTGTCCAAAACCTGAACTCTATGCATTTACACACAAGTGCATAAACATGTACTGTATCTGGCACACACTCAGCAAAAAAAACACTTAATCACTGAATCATTAATTCAACTGATTTATTTAAGAAAGCTTATTCATTTGACAATGAAACAGAAATACTGTATATTGCAGATGTTTTACTGTGGATTTAGAACTATTTTCATCAGCAGAGCAAATGCAGACTGACAATATTGTCTAAAATGTTAGCCTACTATGTATTAACGTCTTGTTTGTTGAACTATTGTACGTCCTACATTCTTATTACTGCAATTGCAATTTCTCTGTGATCTTATTTTTTGCTCAATTTGGAATATTATTATTAACATGGTAGCACTTTATTTTACAGTCCTGTTCCTCATGTACATACTATGTACTTATTATAGTGATTACAATAACTGGGTAATATCTAGGTACTAACTCTGAACCTACCCCATGTCGTTATCTTATATTACCTGTACTTTCTTAGGTAGGTACACTGTAAGAACACTGTAAGTACATGTAAGTGCACGAACTGTAATATAAAGTGCAACCATTAACATTATTATTATTATTATTGCATGAAATAGCAATAGATTAACATTATAGCATTAGGTTTTGTTCCTGGCACTTTGGGTGCATGAGTTAGGAAAATATGTTTTTGAAAAATCATAAGTAGCATGACATTGAAAAACATAAAAAAATAAGCATTCCTAAGACTGGCTGTCATAAACGGCAGAGAAAGACCGATGTAATACTTTCAGACGGTTTCTATCTCAAGCCTTCTCTGCACTTGATTAAAGTGGTGACCGTTTAAAAATACCGTGTGTCGTTTCAAGCAGACCTCAACCTGTGATGAACCATAAAAACACACAACCCAAGGCCTCGCTGTGAATCCTGGCCGACGCGTTAACAGCTACGCTTCATATGAGAAACTGTATACCGCTCAGGACGTGACCTAGAGTTTACGACCCAGACCTGTTGCTCCACAGCGATTGATTGTGGGCAGAGAAAACAGCAGCGCTCCGTCCCAGCAGTATGTGAGGAAGAAGGGCCCTGAGAGGCCCGTCGGCGGATCCTCAGCCCGCTCGTTTTATTGGTGGATTCCATTCACTGGTCCAATCTCCCGTGCTGTAGGACTTCTGTGATTAAAGTGTATAAAAAGCAGGGTGCTCCACTAAACCGGCGTGATTTACGCAGCTGTCACCTCTGCGCAGGCCAACCGGGCTTTCAGGCCACGCTGGAGAACTAATGAAAATGAAAGAAGGAGGAGGGAGAGCACAAGGCCATGTGTTCACTGAGTGAACGACGGCTCTCTGACGATCGAGTCCATGATGCACCATTCATCCGTTTACAGACATGTGTCTGGTAACACTTTAGAATACTGTTCCATCAGCAGGGTTGAGTACTCGAGACCATATTTTAATGGTCTTGGTCTTGTCATGAACTTGTGTGCATTTTGACTTGGTATTGACTCGTACTCGGACATATTAGGAATCTGACTTATTCCCGAGTCCACTCGAGTCCCAATCAAAATATTTCATGATTATTACTGTATGTTAATATTACTTTAAATTAATGTTTGATTGACACGTCCAATGATTGGTGATTTTCTTGTTGTGTTTTTAGACAAAAAATGTTTTTTTTAGACAAGAGCACTTAAGCTTAAAGGGACAGTTCACCCAAAAATTAGAATTCTGTCATCATTTACTCACCCTCAAGTAGTTCCAAACCTGTATGAATGTGTTTGTACTGCTGAACACAAAGGAAGATATTCTGAAGAATGTGGGAAACAGAGCAGTTCTGGGGCACCATTGACTTCCATAGCATTTTTTTTCCTACTATGGAAGTCAATGGTGCCCCAAAACAGCCTGGTTACAAACTTTCTTCAAAATATCTTCCTTTGTGTTCGGCAGAACAAAGAAATTCATACAGGTTTGGATCTACTTGAGGATGAGTAAATGATGACAGAATTTTCATTTTTGGGTGAACTGTCCCTTTAAGGGTTAAAAGTTATGTAAAAGTTGTTACAGTTGAACATATACAGGTATAGTGGAGCAGTATGTGTACTAGAAATGTTATGTGAATGTTTATAGTGGTACAACGATGTTATGTGGACAAAAGCACTAAATACTGACAAGTAACAAGTCATAATTGCAATAAAATTACCTTTACACCACCTTACTTCGTGGCCTTTTTACCCTTAACTGATAATATTTTTTAACCCAATATCACTCTAAGTAAATAAAATACAGTGTACATGGCATGGTATATTTGATGTACTGTATGAGTATGGTGCTGTTTTATTGTTTCCACCAAACATTTGACATATTCTTGAAGATTTCTTTAAGTCTTGTCTCAGACCCAACCTTATGTGGACTTGGACTTGTCTTGGACTCCAACCTCTCTGAACTCGGTCTTGACTCGGACTCGAATGAGCTGGTCTCGACTACAACACTGTCCATCAATAATTAATAACTTCAAAGGGATAAATGGCTAATGCACTTTTAACTTTCTACAACTACTACACTGTAAAAAATCAAAAGCTGAGAAAACTTAAAAGTTTAAGGCAACCAGCTTCAGGAGATTTTTTGAGTTTTCTCAACTTTTTGTTGTATAAACTGAAAACAATAAGTTGAGAAAACTCAAAAATCTGCTGAAGCTGGTTGCCTTAAACTTTTTTTACTAACAAGGAACTCTGATTATTGATTTAGTAAGTAATAGTGCTCAGTTGAGACTGGTAGCTCACTATTAGCTAATCAATAACTACTATTTTTTTCATATGTCCTGGAGAAGTGTCATATACAGGTTCATAATTAATGTGAATTATGCATAATGTATAATTAATTCTAAAGTGAAGATCATGGTAATTCACTAGTAATGACTCAATAATTACCAAATTCTTCTAAAGGAGCTACTAATTACTTGGATCAGTTTCTAAAATGAAAAGCATGACAACTCCCTAATATTGGCTGATATCATTAAGCTTTTTGAGATATATGTAAGGTTTTGGATAGTAATGACTTAAGTGTTACTGCATTCTTCTGAAGAAACTACTAATTATTTGGATCAGTTTATAAAGTGAAGATCACGGTAACCCACTAGTAATGATTTAAGAGCTACCAAATCTAGCAAAATGAATTATAACCAGAATCTTACAAAAACCTCAAAAGTTTACAATGATTTCAGTAATTATAGGGAGTTATCACGATCTTCACTTTAGATTACTGATACAAATAATCAGTTATTCATTCTGAAGAATTTGGTAATACTTGAGTCATTACTAGTGGGTTACCATGACCTTCACTTTAGAATTAATTACACATTATGCATTATTCATATTTATTATGCACCTGTATACAGTAGTTCTTAGTAGTTCTTGGGGAGGTATGAAAAAAATAGTTACTGATTATTAGCTAAAAGTGAACTACCACATTCAGCTAAGCACTATTACTTACTAATACATTAATCAGAGTTTCTTGATAGATACTAGTAGTTAGAGTGCTAATATTGCATTACACATGTGTTCTTGTTATTCATTAATGATGGAACAGTGTTGTAAAGTGTTACCTCTAACGCTCACACACTCGTATACTGTATATAAACACCACACCTCTGCCACTAGCCTCTGGCTCACCTCGGTTCACGGCCGGTTCATGGACTCATGCCAGTAAAGATCGCTCTCACAAGCTTCCACACGCTGTTTATTAAAACTCAACAAAACCAGGGGTATTTCAGACATGATGCAGATGTCTCGTGTCTGCATGTTTGTTTCAGAGCAAGAATAGACGAGCGGAGAAAGTTCATGCTCAAAAGTCAACATTGTCATTATTTGGCTGAGCAATGATAGTGAACTCCAAATAAAGGACCGTGAAAGCAGTGCAGCAGACTGAACTTTTCCAGAAAGAGGCTTTATGTCACTTGTAGTTAATGTGATCCATCCAGAAGATTACTGGAGTACCTTTACAAGAAAATACTATTTCAGTCTTTCTACTTCAAAATGTCACTTTAATTCAATGTGTTACATGCCTTTTCTTTGTTATTAATTGTGAAATTTACTAGCAATTTCTGAGTGAAAATTGTTTTAAAGTTTTTCCAGTTATAGTTTTAGTCTGTTTTCTGTGTTCTGGCTCATGTCTTTTATTTTGAAATCTATTCAATTCCTGTTTTCTGTGTATTTGTACACTGTAAAAAAAAATCTGTAGTTTTTACAAAATAATTTTGGCAGCTGTGGTTGCCAGAATAATTTTGTAAAAAATACAGAAAAAACTGTAAACACATTTACGGCCAAAAACTGTAAATTTTACAGTATAAAACTGTAATTTGCAAACAAGAAAGCTCATCACAAGTAGCTTCACCACAAGCAGAAGTATATACTAATATACAGAAGCAGAAGTATATACTAATATATAGAAGCAGAAGTATATACTAATATACAGAAGGTGAAGTATATACTAATATATAGAGGCAGAAGTATATACTAATATATAGAAGGTGAAGTATATACTAATATACAGAAGGTGAAGTATATACTAATATATAGAAGCAGAAGTATATACTAATATACAGAAGGTGAAGTACATTTACATTTACATTTAGTCATTTGGCAGACGCTTTTATCCAAAGCGACTTACAATTGGGGAGTACATAAAGCCATTCATCTTGAAGAGGCAATCAGACAGAGGAAGTGCTCGTAACACCAAGTCTAAGTCATTGTTCAAAATAAGTACAAGCTAGCAAGGGAAGGAGAGAAAGATAAAGGTTTTTTTTTATTTATTTTTTTTATCAAGTTTAGGATGAAGTCAAGTAGTGCCGAAAGAGATGAGTTTTCAGTTGTTGCTTGAAGATTGATAGGGATCCAGCAACCCGGATAGGGGTGTATATACTAATATACAGAAGGTGAAGTATATACTAATATATAGAAGGTGAAGTATATACTAATATAAAGAAGGTGAAGTATATACTAATATATAGAAGGTGAAGTATATGCTAATATATAGAAGGTGAAGTATATACTAATATATAGAAGGTAAAGTATATACTAATATACAGAAGGTGAAGTATATACTAATATATAGAAGGTGAAGTATATACTAATATACAGAAGGTGAAGTATATACTAATATACAGAAGGTGAAGTATATACTAATATACAGAAGGTGAAGTATATACTAATATACAGAAGGTGAAGTATATACTAATATACAGAAGGTGAAGTATATACTAATATACAGAAGGTGAAGTATATACTAATATACAGAAGGTGAAGTATATACTAATATACAGAAGGTGAAGTATATACTAATATATAGAAGCTGCATAAGAGTCGTTCATGCAAACACTAAACACCATCATGATAACACACACGATACTTAAATAATGCAATAAACTTTCATTAAACAACAGAAGATGTAACATAAGACACAAATGTACATAACTGATAACAAAAACATGATTATTTAAACAAAATACTTTAAAATGTGGAGGGAATTCTGGGAATATCAGTTTACAGTTTTTGACTGTAAAATTTACATTGATTTGTTCTTTTTTACTTCTAAAAACTGTACAGTTAACAGTTTTTTACTGTAAAATTACATGGAATGTCTGGTTAGATCTTTTACAGTTTTTTCCTGTATATAGTACGGGAACTTACTGTTAACCTATTAACAGTTTTTCCCCTTAGTATTTTTACAAAATGTTACAGTTAAAATTGATTATCCTGTTATTGAATGCAGTTGTGTCTTGTTTGCTCATTTGTGCCTTATATAAACCCCAGCGTTTTCTGTGTTGATTGTCGAGCAATATTTTTACTGACAGAGTCGATTTATATTTGCAAACCTCAAAGTCTTGACTCCAAAAAAAAGTAACACTTAATTTTAAAGTAATGCAGTTACACATTATGACTCAATTGTGCATTACAACCAACTAACCCTAAACCCAATACGGTCACACTTTCTTTTACAGTGTCTTTGTTATAGAGCAATTAAGTACTGAGTAAAATTAACAACATGTACTTACTATAAGGTTAGGGTTAGCATTAGTGTTTGGGTTACTGCATATAATTATGCATAATTTACTGTTTTTACTATGGCAAACATGTAACATGTTACAAGGACACTAAAATGTGTTACTGCAAACCTTATTTGTGTAATTACACTGTAACAATATCACCTTAAAATAAAGTGTAACTAAATAAATAATAAATACATGCATGCATGCATACATACATAAATAACGTTTTCACTATAAAAAAATTGTAACTTAAAATGTTTTTAAGTCAAAAATATTCTTTAATATTGCTGAATCAAGCTACATGAATTCATACAAACAAAACAGGGTTAAATCAAGTAGAAATAGCTCTTAAAGTAACAAAATCAGGAGCAGCAGAGACACTTCTAGTGTAACGAATGGATGGAAGTGAATTAAATGGCCATTATTAAGCACTTATGAGTGTATGTCAATTATCTGTGCCATTAACTCAATAATACAGCAGTGCAGTTTAACAATCAGTGCCGCAGCTCATTTCACCTCCTACTAAAACTCTTCTTTAAAGAACATTTAATTCCTTTCTATTTAATGAAGTGGTTCTGGTCATTTGCAGCTCTGCTCTCTGCACAAAGATGATTCATTTGTTAATAAGGTACATTAAATATACGCTTACTAAAGGCCTCGTGTGAAGCAGCTCATGATAATTGTGATATTAATGACGTGATCACTCTCTCATCACCGCTTGATGAAAGTGATGGTTTGGGGAAACCGGTTTAACTGCTGTTAGTGTTCATAGAAATGATTCAGGACTCGTCCAAATGATTCTGTGTCGACTTCATCATGTGTTTAATCCGGGAAGCGTCAAGTTCAAGTTCATTTATTTATAAAGCACATTTAAAAACAGCCACAAGACTGACCAAAGTGCTGTACGCAAAAATCAAACCATAAACACATAAAACAGAAATAATAAAACATATGAATTTAAAAACAAAAGGAATGACAGATAAACATTCTGAAGACAGAGTAATAATCAAGACCATAATGCAATGTTATAAGAATGGGATATTAGTAGGCCAGATTGAACAAGTGTGAAAATGGATAGGGAAGGTGCCACTCTAATCTCAAGCGGCAGATTCATAATCCATAAACACAATCCATAACCGACCACCACAGAAAACGCTCGATCCCCTCTGTGTTTAAGTCTGGACTGAGGAACTAAAAGGAGATTCTGATCACTGGATCTTATAAAAATGCAGATAACTAGGGGCTTGGTTATGTAAAGATTTGTACACCAGCAAGAGAACGATTCTATATTGAATAGGCAACTAATGGAGGGCCCTCAGTATAAGGGTGATGTGGGCACATTTGCGACTATTTTGAAGAAATCTAGCAGCAGCGTTTTGGACCAATTGTAGGCGAGTAATTTGTGACTTTGAAATACTGCAATATAGTGAGTTGCAATATTCTAAGCATGAAGTAATTAAAAGCATGGACAGCCATTTCCAATGTCGTAACATTTAAAAAGTGTTTGATTTTAGACAGCAAGCGGAGTTGTCAAAAACTGGAACCAAGAAGAGATATGTTTATCCAATTTCATCAAAATGGACACCCAGATTTCGCAAACGAGAAGATCTGAAGGCCAATAAGCCGCCCAGATCTAGGCTGGTAGCCTGGGAATGATCAGTAGGACTGAAAACAATCACCTCCGTTTTATCTTCAGTTAACGTAAAATTTTGAGCTAGCCAGATTTTGACCTTGTCTAAGCACCTCAGTACTAAGTGCTGAAGGATCATTTGTCTTAATAAGTAAACAAATCTGGGTATCGTCAGCATAGAAATTAAAAGACACCCCATGCCTTCTTAGAGTGGAACCCAGAGGAAGCAAGAACAGGGAAAAAAAGGAGGGTGCCAATATCGAGCCTTGAGGGATGCCACAGGTGAGATGAGCAACAGAGGAAGAGAAGTTACCTAGATTGACAAATCATTTTTTGTCAGATAAAAATGACTGAAACCACTCCACTAATGCTTCATATGTGGACAAATCAACCAAGAAACAGGGACATTTGCCAAATAAATGATTAGACAAAAAACAGGCCTCGTGCAACTTGTTTTTGGTATTTTTCATTAATGATTGATTGACTGATTGATCATTTTGGTTATGTTAATGCAAAAAGCATAATTTGTATTTTTAATGGAATTTTAATTTTTCAACTTCTTCCTTTCCTTTCAGAAATCTATTTCAGGATCTTAAGGAAAAAAATGTCCCCATTAAAACCCATTAAAACAGCAATATTTACCATAAAATCATGCATTCTTTATTAATAGGCCTTCATTTTGTTGGCAAGGCTTTAATATTTATTTATTTGTTTGTTTGTTTTTACTGTTTTCCACCTGATTGCACTATTTTCTCAGGTTTGGCCTCTGGAGCAAAAACTCTCTTTTCTCCTGTTTTCTTCTGATTATGATTATCAGAGTGTGGTTTATATGTGTGTACTGAGAAATTTGAGACTGAATGGTATTTATTTTTGTTTTGTTTTGTTTGTAATCAGGCACTGCGGAAAAAAATGCATCAAGATTAATGTTATTTTTAATTATTAACTAATCTTTTTTTTTTTTTTTGCATAAGAACAACAGTGGCATTATGTAAACAAACTGGCCTTTAAAGGGTTAAAATATTTTTTGGTAGTTATGATCGGGACTGATGTTGGTTTGAAAAAAACAAAGTCAGTGAAACCTATTTTTCACATCTAAGGACCTTCTGTGCAACTTTTTAAATGAATGCAATGGTTAAAGTTCTCCTGTTGCTGGTTTATAATTGAACTTGTAATTGTGACGCACGAAAATGGTTCGCTCTTAATGCAAATTGCTTGAGATGTTCCTCATTTGTAAGTCAAAGTGTCAAAGATTGGACCAAAACAATCAGTTATCCTTATTATCAATTAGTTGTTTTGATCAGTCTTGCTCCTACTCAAGCCTTTTTCTTCTACTCCATCTTGAGGTCAGTTTATTTTTATTCATAAAAATTGTGTTTATTTTAATGTTTATTTTTTCTGAACTCTATTCAGACTGAACTTTTGACATCAGGGCTGCAGAAATATGTCTCAAGCGCTTGAGGAATCTGGGTTTGTCCCTGAGGAAACAGATGATCTGATGATCTGAGATCAGAGATCTACAATAGGCGGACAAAGAACAATCAGAGAAAAGGAAGGACAGGAGCCAAGAACACACAGACAGATTTATGAATGCATGGAGGGCTCTATTTTAAACCTGATTCACTGTCACATCAGACGTGTGTCTGTATTCTGCATCACTGCACCACACTGAAAAAAGCCAAATGACCATTGCATTTAATTAAAGTGCATTTTTAAATAAGTCTAATCAAAACTTATGGTTTCCTGTTTAAACTGTAATTTCCTTCAGTTTGTCTAAAAGCAAATAACACTCATTAACCCTAAAAGGGGCGACGTATCCAGGTGGATACAAACATCTGAGAAGCAGAAAGTGTATATGTCTTATTTCTTGGTTTCAGTTTGAAAGGGTGTTTATTGTGAATATTTAGATGAGGTGAATTTTGTTTCTACATTCTTCGTTTAGCTCATAGGAAGCATTTTAAACTGCATGACCACCTGTCACCCTCCGATAAAAGTTGATCTAGTTCACATATTTACACATGTTGGAGGGACTTACCTGATTAAAATGAGCTTATTGGGTTTACATTGAAATATTATGAATTAAATGCTTACATTTTTTGTAATCTGTCTCTAAATGTTTGTATCTCAGAGGATACGTCGCGCTTTTAGGGTTTACTACCACTACTTAACTAGGGATGAAGTATTTGGGCTAGATGTGCAGAATAGAAATATATATAATTTCTATTATATATAATAGAAATATCATTTCACATATAGAAATTATTCTGGGTTTTATTAATTTCCCTGCTGTTTTTTTTGTACATAACTGAAAATATGATGAAAAAGTATTTGAATAAAATAAATATTGAATCAAATATTTGAAAAAGACATCACAATAGACATTAATATTTTCCAGTGTTGCCTTTATAGGAAGAAAATGAAACATTGACTAACAAAATGATTTAGTTTTATCTGAAGTGACAATTACTTCATATTATAGCACATTTAGATTTTGTTTATGGGGAAATAACATTATATAACCCCCCCCCCCCCCCAAAAAAAAAAATAAATAATAATAATAATAAAAATAATTTATAAAATATATATATTTTTTGATTATTTATAAATTAATTCATTACAAATAACTGTAAATAAATCACCTTATAAATAATTGTATATGGTCAATATTAAATTATATGAAATACATTTATGCTTTATTTAGTCACTAAGCAGATGCTTTTATCCAAAGTGAATAATTATTAATATTACATTTGAACCAAACCATAAATATGAGGGGGAAAAAATAAAGTTGGTCAAAAGTAAAAAAAATGTCTGTATATGATTTGATCTTTTGAAGAGTTGCTCATCATTTTCTCATCAGTATGTTGTTCCACATGTGATTTTCCTTCTTCTGTGAAAACAGAAGGAGATATTTGTCAAAGCGTCTCGGCTGTTCTGTTCCATCAGGGAGTTTGTTTATGATTTGTGCATCATATTCCACATCTTCTGAAGTTATAAAACAGCGGTGAGATCTTTAACATTCACAAATGGTGTTTAAAAGTCTTTGACTTTGGCGTAAAGTGGGCAACATTTCTGCGGTCTAGTTTCTATGAAATGAATGAATGATGCATTTGTATAGTGCTTTATTGTGTATTGCTGTACACTTCACAATCATGTGAAAGACATGACTGAGTAGTAGGCTACTGTAGATGACACCGAACACAGATCTGTAGGTTTGGAGTGATCTTTGTGCTCTGGCACTGAAGCAGGAGTTTCTCCGAGCGCTTTAGCGAGCAATCAATTGCAGATCACAATCTTGTTTGCTGTTTTTCCGTACTTCTCATTAGCGCTGTGCATTCCTGCAGTAATTGACAGCAGCGGTGGTCGCCCATCTGCTGCTCTCCGGCCCGTAGAGGCCTGCATTAGCAGCTGCTGGCCGCGGCCCCGCTCCATTCCGCCATGCAAAACTGTGATTATGGAAGCTGATTGCCGTGTCTGTGATGACGATAAGAAGCCGACGGCGTGCCAAGCCATTTCAGAGCATGAGGAGTAAAGAAAACTGCGAGGAGAATTAATGGCGCTTCAAACACTCGCGGCTTTTTATATTGACCTCCATACGGAGCCGTTTGCTACAATCGGTGGCATATGGTGCTGCGTTCAGCGTGAAGGCGACTAGAACCTCTTAACGATTACCCAGCCAGCTGAGCTCATGCACACAAATTAAGGAATAATGCAAGCGTGCATTTTCAAATTCACGTGTTTTGAATATTATTTTCAAATGCACTTTAAATCACAGCAGCTTCAGTAACGATATGTTTAAAGTCTTTGACACATATTTACAATGCACTGAAAAAAATTATTAATTGAATTTGCTAAAAAAAAAAAATTAAGGTAAGTGGTTGCAATCAATTTATTTTAGTTACATTTAAATAAACAAATTTAGCTGACTAACTTTAAAAATATATATATTTAAATGTAGCTAAAATAAATAGTTTGCAACCACTTACCTTAAAAAAAATAGTATATATTTTTTCTATAGTAGTATAATTTTTTTCAGTGTGTTTGTGCAGCTGCAAGCTACATTGAAAAAAATGATAACCTCTAAATAAATAAATTGAAAAATAAGTCATAAATCACTCAATCAGCCTAAGTACATAAATTGATATAAACAAAACTAGTTAGTTAAATCTGGTTTTAATAGTTCTTTAAGGCAACATTTGAAGGTTACAATGCACTGAAAAAAATTATACATTTAAGTACCGAGTAACATTAAAACCCATTTAATCCCAGCGGCCACAATAATGACTGTAAACAAGGTTTTCATTTAAAGCTCTAAAACCTTACTGACTGATGTTTTAGTGACGTCCTGCAAAAAAATGAAAAAATAAAGGGTCTCCATTAAATATGTACAGTTTCTCATGATTAGTGCAGATTGTCACATGACCAGAACAGAATCTTGAGATGATGATAACTGCATCAAAGCTCTGAAACAAAAAGCTAGTAAAGTATGATAACATAAAGATATGACAAAGATTTTTGGTACACATGATCTTTAAGGTGTCTAGTATTAATATATGAATTCACATATATTTAGTTTTGTGGAGTGTGGTCATAGAATGAGTACATGTTGATGGTCACAATAGTGGGATTTAGGTATAACATATAAATCCAGTTGCAGTTGTTAGTGAAGATTGCACTAAAATGTTGCAATGACAAAATATTGCACTAAATTAAAAGTTCAAATGTTATAAACAAGTTACAATATTGATGTTGAAATACTGGTAGCACTAATATAAAAATGTGATGATTATATATATATATTTGTCTTTTATCTCAGTATTCATGTCAGTGTTGTATAAGTTTTTTTTTAATGCATAATAGTAACCCTAGAATGTGATCAAACAGTTCAAAATAGCTGTGCTAAAATACATGTATATTTTTAAAAAATTATGACTGCAGAAATATGTTAATTCAGTACACACATTATCCCGTGACCGACCATAAAACCATACAATTTTTCACACACTTAAAAAAAAAAATAAAAAAAAAAAAATATTTCAAAGAGTTACTAATGACACATGATTTGGATATTTTCATGTCCGGGAAAAAATTGGGATTAAACGAGATTAACTACATGTACTTACTATATGCTTTGGGTTTGGTTTAGGGTTACTTGCATGTAATTATGCATAAATTATTGTTATTATAACAGTAAGTACATGTAACATGTGTAACAAGGGCAACTTAAATTAAGTGTTACCAATTTATTTATTTATTTTCTATTGGGAGTGTTATTTGCTTTAACAACACTGGTTTAAAACTGATTTTGATTAGAGCAATGTAAACCTGAAATGAAAGCCACTGCTGCTTGACTTCTCTCAGTGTGCGCTCATAACCCTGAGCCGGATCAGATCTGAGTGAAGGTGTGTGAGACCTGTAACTGTCTGAGAGTCTGCAGATCTAACACAGAGCCGTGAAGCTGCTCTTTTGACACGTGCACGCAGGTAAGCTGCGCCTGCGGTGGTCTCTCACGCCAGCAGGGTTTGGAGGGGATGGTTTTTGCCTGAACCCTCGCTCAAGGCAAAACTCGGCCGTCTCCGCGGTCGCTCCCAGAAGCCCTCGCCGGCCAGCTCCGCTTTATTCTCTCTCTCTGATCCTCTAGGCATTCAGGTTGAAGCCTATTGCCGCGATCAGAACGGATAAGTTTTTGGCAGACGCGCGCCTGAGGATAAGGGCAGCGTTGCCCAGGGCCGGCTTCCAGAAGAGCCTTCCCCGAGTCCAGCGCCGGAGTGGATCTGACAGGTGAGATGATGCTGCTGCAGGGCAAGGTGTGCGGCGGACGCCGACCAGACCCAGAGTCAGATCTATAAATCATAGCGATCGGGCCACTGGGTGAAGAACGCTGCCCTTCATGTGGGATAGAGACCAGGAGAGCGAAGAAAACTGAGCCAAAATCATCTTCTGGAGTCGTGGGATAATTCTGTCATCAATGGATGGAAAATTAACCATCATTGCTGCTCACAAATCATGTGATTTATAACACGTTTGAATATGTGCAATTAGTGTTGTCCCATTACCAAAACTTCAGGTAACACTTTATTTTAAGGTGTCCTTGTTACACATCTTACATGTAGCCTACTTACTATTATAATAACAATAAATTATGCATAATCACATGCAAGTAACCCTAAACCAAACCCTAACCATATAGTAAGTACATTTAGTCATTTAGCAGACGCTTTTATCCAAAGTGACAATATAAGCAAAACCAACAAAAGAGCAATAAAATGCAAGTGCTATGACAAGTCTAGTAATAAAATAGAGAAAGCTAGTATCAGAGGGATAAAATAGCATTAGAATAGAGTCAGAGGGTCAAATAAAGATGCAAGAGAGTGCATGCAGTTAATAAATATTACTCAGTACTTAAATGTATAATTACACTGTAACAATGACACCTTAAAATAAAGTGCAATCCTTAATTTTAAGGTGATGTAATCACTCATATTTCATGTACTTACTCCAGTAATAACAGTAGAGTATTCATAAACTTAAAACTATTGTCAGCACATGTAGTTCATTAGTATTAGGCTACTCAGTACTAATTACAGTGTAATTATACTGTAATAACATCATCTTAAAATAAAGTGTAACCATGTTTCTGTAGTCTGTGCCAACACCGGAATAATTTAACGGTTCCTGGTAACAATTTCACTGCCATAGCAAAAGCTATTGTATTTTAATAGTTTCTATTTGAAAATAGAAAAATAGTTAAGTAAATAATGCATTAAATGTTAGCATGTAGCCTTTAAAAAAGCATGTTTCACTTGAGTAAACATCGAAGAGCAAATTAAATCAAAGAAACACATTACATGTTATAGAAGAGGTGGGAGGTCTATTGCATTCATACTGCATCTATTTTGACATATTGCATTGTGGTTATTATGCCAATCATTGTGATTTCAGATACAACCCCACATTTGAATACGGTTGTCACTCCTGAAACTTTGCAGCATGAAAAATAAAACTTTAATTCAAATTGTGAATGGCTTATAAACAGAACAGGAGCAAAATACACCTTTATAATCACTGACGATATCAATCATAGGAGTTCTGCACTCTTGCAAAAACTCCTGTTATAATTTAAAAAAAAATTACTCTGAACAATGCATATCTTATTAACATTGTGTTTATACTTTGTTGGTAATAACAAAGAAATCCAGCATTTTGATAGTGTATTCTAGCCTAAACACATCTGATTGGCTGTTGCGTTCACATGCTCAACAGACATGTCTGTGATTGGCTATAATGCTCAACATGCAAAAATTCTCAAAATGCTCTTCAGAGAGTGCTCATATAATAATACACGGGTGCGTTTGAATTTAGCCATCGATCAGTTGTGTATAATGTTATTAACCCATTCAATCCTACCGGTCACAATAGTGACCGTAAAAAAGGTTTTCATTTATAAAGCTCTAAAAATCTTACTGATTGATGTTTTAGTGACTTCCTGCAAACATGGAAACAATAAAGGGTCTCAATGAAATATGTGCAGTGTGTCACATGATTAGTGCAGTGTGTCACATGACCAGAGCAGAATCTTGAGATGATGATAACTGCATCAAAGCTCCGAAACAAAAGGCTAGTAAAGTGTGTTAACATACAGATATGACTAAGATTTTTGGTGCACATTATCTTTGAGGTGTCTAGTATTAATATATGAATTCACATATATTTAGTTTTGATGAGTGTGGTTATAGAGTGAGTAAACATGTTGATGGTCACAATAGTGACCGGTGGATAACAGTGAGTTTATGAATACAATATAATCCAATGGCAGTTGTTAGTGAAAATTACAATAAAATGTTGCAATGACAAAATATTGCACTAAATTAAAAATATGTTACAAAAAAATGTACAACAATGATGTTGTAATACTCGTAGCATTAATATAAAAATTGAATTGCTATATTTTACAAAAATTAACAAGTTTGAAATGCGGGGATGGTTGAATTTTTTTGTTTTTCATCTCAGTTATCAATGTTGTATATGGTTTTTTATGCATAATAGTAACCTGTGATCAAACAGTTTAAAATAGCTGGGCTAAGATATATAACAATTTTTATGACTGCAGAAATATGTTATTTCAGTATACACATTATCCCACAATTGTGACCGAACATAAAACACAATTTTTCGCACACTTTTCCAAAAAAAAAAAAGGTTTTTTTTTTTCTTAAAATCAATAATTTTTTTTTCATTATTTCTTAATCAATAAAAAATTATTGATTATTTCAAAGGGTTACTTATGACACATCATTTGGATATTTTCATGTCTGGGAAAAATTTGGAATTAAACGGGAAAAAATGGCTTATTTGTCATTCTGCTTCTCAAGCCAACCAGACTGAATCTTCTATTTCTTCTGTTGTGTTCCACGGAGGCCAGAGTGTCACATGACTTAGTAAACATGACTCAAGGACCCTAGTAAAACATACATTTATTTCATACTAAGTATAGTTCAAATCTATTAACATATTTACTGATATATCGCTTGAGACTTATTTGGAGTACTACTTGTGCACAATGCACATTTCTTAATATTAAGCCTAAAATGCATTTTAATGTCACTATTGATGAGGATTGTATGATCTTTAAATGCAAGATAAGTGTACCTGGAGCGTACTTGCAATAGTTCCACTTTAGCACAATCAAATATACATCAGTATATCTTTAGTTGGACTTCAGCACAATTAAAGTGCATTAAGCACAAAATCAGTTGTTCCAGTTTAGCAGACTTTGTTTAGTACACCAAAAGTACAGTTGCAAGGTATTTTTATTAAGCACATAAATATGTAAATGTATTTGTAGTATACTTAGCATTAAATAAATGTATTTCAAACATATTTTAGTATATTTATTTTTCACTTGGGGATGCAAAGTTAGGCAAGTTAGCAGAGTCCAGTTGATCCTTGCTGGTTCTGTGGATTTTATTACTACAAACTACAAATTCTTTGTTTTTCGGAGTGTGTAGTTGTCACAGTTATGGTATGTTTTGGTTTCGTTTTCCCTGTGTTTCCTTATTTGGTCATTTTCCTGTGCTTGTTTAGTTTGATTAATTAATTCAGTTCCAGCTGTGTGTGGTTAATTTACCCTTGTATTTAAGTTCATGCCTGTTCAGTTTCTCTTTTGTCTGGTCTACTTGTTACTCCTGGTGTTCCTGTGTGTCTGCCCTGCCTTGTCTGGCCTTGCCTTGTCTATATTAAAGACCAAACTGGTCTCATAAAAATACGTACCTCTGTGCACTTTCTGTGTGACACCGTTTTACGTACCTTACTGCACGTTTCGCCGCAGTTTCAAAGAGAAATGTCCACTGAGTGGCGCTAAAACACAGGTTAAATACGTGAACCCTGGCACGTTTTTATTATGTTGTTATAGGTACGTATTGCTGTGTTTTATTATGTTGATATAGGTACGTATTGCTGTGTTTTATTACGTTGATATAGGTACGAATTGCTGTGTTTTATTACGTTGATATAGGTACGTATTGCTGTGTTTTATTACGTTGATATAGGTACGTATTGCTGTGTTTTATTACGTTGATATAGGTACTGTTAAGGTAAGTAGACTGGACACAGATGAATGTAATAACAATGCCGTATATTTATTGATTCAGCAATGGAGGGAGCAGGGATGAATGGTGAGTAAGAACTATAGTAGTTTGACGAGTGAGTAAAGGATATACTGAAGATACTTGTCTTGTCAGGAACTTGTGAAGGACGAGGAGAAGCACACACCCCAGATCCAAGGCGGCCGGCTGACAGACGAGGGGAGACAGACGAGGCAGACACAGGAACCCACGAGGAGGAGGAACAGGAGGTAAGTCTCTGAATAGGTAAGTAACAGGTAGGTCGTAGCATGTAGCTGGAGAGTCCACTTCGTATAAACGAGATCGGACAGAGTGCTGGAGTTGGGTGTGTGCTTTTATGGTGCTGGGTGATTGGGTAATTAACGAGATGCAGGTGACGTGAATCAGAACTCAGGTGATTGAGATCGTAGTGACGGATTGGTGTTGGAGCCTGGCTGATCTGTGACACTACCCCCCTCTCCACGGCCCGCTCCCGAGGGCCGGGGGGCCCGACGACGTGGTGGTCTACCCCTGGCTCTAGGTGCTGGACGATCAGGGAATTGGGAATGGAACTCCTCCGTTAGAGCCGGATCCAGAATGTCGTCCCTGGGAATCCACGATCTTTCCTCAGGACCAAATCCTTCCCAATCTACGAGGTATTCCAGCCTACCACCACGACGTCGGGAATCCAGGATCGCTCTGACCTCGTAGATGGCTCCATCCTCTTGGATCAGCGGGAGAGGGGTTTCCATGATCACGCCAGGCTCTGTGGAGGAAGAAAAAGGAGAATGGTAAGGTTTGAGGAGTGAAACATGGAATGTGGGGTGAATTCTGTATTGTGGAGGTAGGTCTAGCTGGAAGGTGACCGGGTTGATCTGCTTTTGGATGGTGAAGGGGCCAACGAATCTGGGAGCGAGCTTCTTGCAGGGCAGGCGCAATCGGATGTCACGGGTTGACAGCCAGACCTTCTGTCCAGGTTGGTATGATGGAGCATCGGACCTTCGAAGGTCTGCTGTCATCTTGCGCCTGCGTAAAGCTCGTTGAAGGTGATGGTGTGCTTCGTCCCAGACCCTCTCGCTCTCTCGGAACCAGTAGTCCACCGCAGGAACATCCGATGGCTCCCCATCCCAGGGGAACATGGGTGGCTGGTACCCGAGTACGCACTGGAAGGGAGTGAGTCCAGTAGATGATTGCCGGAGGGAATTCTGAGCGTACTCGGCCCAGCCAATGAACTGGTTCCAAGAGTGCTGGTGGCCGTGGCAGAAGGTTCGTAAGAAACGTCCAATTTCCTGAATCTTTCTTTCCGTCTGCCCATTGGTCTGAGGATGGTAACCAGACGATAAACTTATGGTCACTCCTAGGAGTTTGAAGAAGTTCTTCCAGACCCGTGAGATAAACTGAGGTCCACGGTCAGAGACAATGTCTTCGGGAATACCAAAATATCTGAATACGTGGTTGAACATTAGCTCTGCTGACTCCATGGCTGTGGGTAGACGCTTGAGAGGAATCAGACGGCAGGACTTGGAGAATCTATCCACCACTACCAGAATGCAAGTGTTACCATCAGAGGCTGGTAAATCTGTGACGAAGTCTACTCCTAGGTGTGACCACGGTCTGTTGGGGATGGGCAGCGGAAAGAGTTTCCCTGCAGGAAGGTGGCGAGGGCTCTTGGATTTTGCACACTCTTCACAACCCTGGACGAACCTTCTCACGTCCCTAGCCATGTTCGGCCACCAGTAACGATCTTTCAGTAGCGAGAGGGTAGCGTTGGCCCCAGGGTGGCCAGTGCCCAGTGATGAGTGAGCGGAGTGGATGAGAGGGGTGCGTTGAGTCCTAGTAACGTACTGTGCTCCAGGTGGACAGCCCGGCGGAGTGGTCTTGGAGGCATTGGAAGAAGGAGCGGATTCCGGGTTCCATTGAATGGGACAGACGAACATATTTTCGGGGATGATGGATTCAAGTGGTTCTTCCTCCTCAACTGGAGCGTGAAGGCGAGACAGAGCGTCTGCTTTGATATTCTTATGGCCTGGATTGTACGTGATGGTGAAATTGAAACGAGTAAAGAATAATGCCCAGCGTGCCTGGCGTGGGTTTAGCCTCTTTGCCTCTCTCAAATATTGCAAGTTTTTGTGATCTGTCAATACTGTAAAAGGATGTTGAGCTCCCTCAAGCCAATGTCTCCATTCCTCTAGAGCCAATTTGATAGCGAGGAGCTCCCTATTCCCGATGTCATAGTTGCGCTCCGCCGGGCTGAGCTTACGTGAAAAGAAGGCACATGGATGGAGTTTCACGGGGTTCCCCTGCTGCTGTGAAAGGATCGCTCCTACTCCCGTAGTCGAAGCATCCACTTCCACTATGAATGGTCTATCTGGTTCGGGATGTACAAGGATTGGAGCCCGGGTGAAAGCTTCTTTCAGTTTCTCGAAAGCCTCTTCAGCAGCTGGGGACCAGGACAGAGACTTGGGCTTATTACGGAGGAGGTTGGTGAGTGGACTGGTGAGGGTACTGTAGTTCTGAATGAATCGACGGTAGAAGTTTGAAAATCCCAAGAATCGCTGGAGTTCCTTGATGGTGGAAGGTTTGGGCCAGGTCTTGATTGCCTCCACCTTCCCCTCGTCCATCCGGATGCCACTACTGTCAATATGATAGCCTAGGAACTGTACGGAGGATTGGTGAAAGGAACATTTCTCTGCCTTGAGAAATAGCTGAAATTGACGGAGACGTTGAAGGACCTCTGCAACGTGGTGGCGATGTTCGGCCGAGCTCCGAGAGTAGATCAGTATGTCATCGATGTAGACCAAAACGAAGCGATGGAGGTACTCTCGGAGCACCTCATGCATAAAATCCTGAAATACGGAGGGAGCGTTGACTAGTCCATATGGCATGACCAGATATTCATAATGACCGGTAGGAGTCACGAAGGCTGTCTTCCATTCATCCCCCTCACGTATCCGGATGAGGTTGTAGGCGCTGCGGAGGTCCAGCTTGGTGAAAATGGTGGCACCACGGAGATGTTCCAGGGCTGCTGGGACGAGGGGAAGGGGATAACGGAACTTTACAGTGATGTTATTTAATGGCCGGTAATCTATACATGGTCTCAAACCTCCGTCCTTCTTGGAGACAAAAAAGAAGCTGGAAGCAGCAGGGGACGTGGAAGGGCGGATGTATCCCTGTTGGAGAGCTTCCTCAATATACTCCTCCATGGCCTTCTGTTCTGGGAGTGAAAGTGGATAAATCCTTCCCTTGGGCACTGACTCACCCGGTAGCAGATCGATCGCGCAGTCCCATGGCCGATGAGGTGGTAGTTGTGAGGCTTTCTTTGGGCAGAAGACGTCACTGAAGTGAGAATAGCATTCGGGGATTTCAACAGATTGTTTCTCAATGGGACTTTCGATGGAGGTAGCATTTATGGACAGGGTCTGGGAGACTGGCATTGATGGTCGTGGCAGGTTAGGGAAACAATCGGGAAAGCATTGGTCACCCCACTTCAGGACGTCTCCAGTACGCCAGGATATTTGGGGTTCATGAAGGACTAGCCAGGGTCGTCCAAGGATGATATCCGTGTTAGCCTCCTCCAGAACCAGCAATTCGATGTCCTCTTCATGAAGATTACCAATGCGAAGTTTTATGGGTTCAGAAATGAGTCTGACATCATGGCGGCTAAGGGCTCTTCCAGTTATGGATTGGACTTGGTAAATCTTGGCGTTAGCCGTGGTGCGGATCTTGAGCTGGCGGCAGAGGTTCCCCGATATGAAGTTCCCGGCTGATCCCGAGTCGAGGAGGGCATGGACTGGAATAGAAAGATCGGGTACAATCAGCGTTATCACCATAGTGAGAGGTTGCATGTTCTGAGGGATATGTCGAATAGCACTCACCCATAGACGAGGTGGTCGAGTGGGGCATGTTGTAATCACATGCCCTCTGCCTCCACAGTAAAGACATAATCCCTTAGCGATTCGCCTCTGCCGCTCAGCAAATGAGAGATGCATATTCTCCGTCATCATGGGTTCTGGTTCTGGTTCTGGAGGGGAATAACTCACTGGGGGCTGTTGAGAAGGAGTGCAACGGTAAAAAGATGATTCATCAAAACAGGATTGCATTCGTGACGAACACCGGATGGAATGTTGAATCAAGTTCTCCAATCCATATTTGTCATCATATCCAGCTAGCTGTAGTCGAAGCCTGGGCTCTAATCCCTGTCGATATGTGGTGAGTAGTGATTGTTCGTTCCAGCCACTAGCCGCAGCAAGGGTTCTGAATCTCAGCGCAAATTCCTTGATGGGTAAGGACCCCTGCCGGAGATGGTACAACTGGTCACTGGCTGATGGATCACCACACGGACGTCCGAAAATTTCCCTGAAATGAGCGACAAAGTTATCAAATGAGTGAATTATGTTACTGGATTGAGCCCAGATCGATTCAGCCCACTGTAAAGCCTTGCCCGAGAGGAGTGAGATGATGAATGAAATCTTTGATCTCTCCGTTGAATAGAGATGTGGTTGCATTTCAATGAAGAGGGAACACTGCAGAAGAAAACCGTTGCACTCCTCCGCCACACCAGAGAAGGGCGCCGGTTGGGCCATGGGACTAGCGATCATAGGCGGCGAAGAAGTAGGGATGGTGGATACGGAAGTGGTAGATGTGGTGGCTGGCATCATGCTGAATCACACTGTTTGTAGGTCCGATCTTCTGTTAAGGTAAGTAGACTGGACACAGATGAATGTAATAACAATGCCGTATATTTATTGATTCAGCAATGGAGGGAGCAGGGATGAATGGTGAGTAAGAACTATAGTAGTTTGACGAGTGAGTAAAGGATATACTGAAGATACTTGTCTTGTCAGGAACTTGTGAAGGACGAGGAGAAGCACACACCCCAGATCCAAGGCGGCCGGCTGACAGACGAGGGGAGACAGACGAGGCAGACACAGGAACCCACGAGGAGGAGGAACAGGAGGTAAGTCTCTGAACAGGTAAGTAACAGGTAGGTCGTAGCATGTAGCTGGAGAGTCCACTTCGTATAAACGAGATCGGACAGAGTGCTGGAGTTGGGTGTGTGCTTTTATGGTGCTGGGTGATTGGGTAATTAACGAGATGCAGGTGACGTGAATCAGAACTCAGGTGATTGAGATCGTAGTGACGGATTGGTGGTGGAGCCTGGCTGATCTGTGACAGGTACGTATTGCTGTGTTTTATTACGTTGATAAACGTAATAGACTGTAAAGACTGTACCATCTGCGACAGCTGAGGAAATTCAGGGTCTCACCAGCAATCCTGAAAACTTTCTATTCAGGGGCCATAGAAAGTGTATTGACTCAGTGCATCTCAGTGTGGTACAGTAACGCCACAAAACAGGACTGCAAAGCTCTGCAGAGAGTCGTGCGCTTAGCTGAGCGCATCTCTGGGTCTGCCCTCCCCTCTCTGCAGGACATCTACCTCAAACGCTGCAAAAGCAGAGCTGCAAAAAGAATCAAGGACTCAAATCACCCCGGTAACCATCTTTTCATCTCACTGCCATCTGGCAAGCGCTTCAGAAGCATGATGGCAAAAACTGAGAGACTGAGGAGGAGCTTCTATCCACAGGCCATCAGGCTCCTGAACTCAGTCTCCTAACATCTACAGGACTCATTTAATTAACTGTAACACCCATCTTTCTCCATCTTCCGCATTGCTGCTATGTGTACATACCTGGTACAACCTGTTTGCACATTCCTTGCTCATCCCATTCCTCTTGCACATCCCTGGTTATATTAATATTTATTAAATCCACAGTAGACTGTATTGCACATTTTAGTTCATTGCACATTTCACTCATTTTATTTTATTGTTTTTACTTATTATTATTTTTTTTATCTTATTCCTACCTATATTTAAATATTTGCTCCTGTGTCATCTTTTATTTTTATTTTCTTGCACTGTCCATTGAGCGGACCTGTCCTGACCTACATTTCACTACTGATTATACCCTGTATGATTGTGTATGTGACAAATAAACAAGAACCTTGAACCTTGAACCTTGAACCTTGATATAGGTACGTATTGCTGTGTTTTATTATGTTGATATAGGTACGTATTGCTGTGTTTTATTACGTTGCTTCAGGTACGTATTGCTGTGTTTTATTATGTTGATATAGGTACGTATTGCTGTGTTTTATTACGCTGATATAGGTACGTATTGCTGTGTTTTATTATGTTGATATAGGTACGTATTGCTGTGTTTTATTATGTTGCTTCAGGTACGTATTGCTGTGTTTTATTATGTTGATATAGGTACGTATCGCTGTGTTTTATTATGTTGATATAGGTACGTATCGCTGTATTTTATTACGTTGATATAGGTACGTATTGCTGTGTTTTATTATGTTGTTATAGGTACGTATTGCTGTGTTTTATTATGTTGATATAGGTACATATTGCTGCGTTTTATTATGTTGTTATAGGTACGTATTGCTGTGTTTTATTATGTTGATATAGGTACGTATTGCTGTGTTTTATTATGTTGATATAGGTACGTATTGCTGTGTTTTATTATGTTGTTTTATTATGTTGTTATAGGTACGTATTGCTGTGTTTTATTATGTTGATATAGGTACGTATTGCTGTGTTTTATTACGTTGATATAGGTACGTATTGCTGTGTTTTATTATGTTGTTATAGGTACGTATTGCTGTGTTTTATTATGTTGTTATAGGTACGTATTGCTGTGTTTTATTAAGTTGTTATAGGTACGTATTGCTGTGTTTTATTATGTTGTTATAGGTACGTATTGCTGTGTTTTATTATGTTGATATAGGTACGTATTGCTGTGTTTTATTATGTTGTTATAGGTACGTATTGCTGTGTTTTATTATGTTGATATAGGTACGTATTGCTGTGTTTTATTATGTTGCTTCAGGTATGTATTGCTGTGTTTTATTATGTTGATATAGGTACATATTGCTGTGTTTTATTACGTTGATATAGGTACGTATCGCTGTATTTTATTACGTTGATATAGGTACGTATTGCTGTGTTTTATTATGTTGTTATAGGTACGTATTGCTGTGTTTTATTATGTTGATATAGGTACGTATTGCTGTGTTTTATTATGTTGCTTCAGGTACGTATTGCTGTGTTTTATTATGTTGATATAGGTACGTATTGCTGTGTTTTATTACATTGATATAGGTACGTATTGCTGTGTTTTATTATGTTGCTTCAGGTACGTATTGCTGTGTTTTATTATGTTGATATAGGTACATATTGCTGTGTTTTATTACGTTGATATAGGTACGTATCGCTGTATTTTATTACGTTGATATAGGTACGTATTGCTGCGTTTTATTATGTTGTTATAGGTACGTATTGCTGTGTTTTATTATGTTGATATAGGTACGTATTGCTGTGTTTTATTATGTTGATATAGGTACGTATTGCTGTGTTTTATTATGTTGTTTTATTATGTTGTTATAGGTACGTATTGCTGTGTTTTATTATGTTGATATAGGTACGTATTGCTGTGTTTTATTACGTTGATATAGGTACGTATTGCTGTGTTTTATTATGTTGTTATAGGTACGTATTGCTGTGTTTTATTATGTTGTTATAGGTACGTATTGCTGTGTTTTATTATGTTGTTATAGGTACGTATTGCTGTGTTTTATTAAGTTGTTATAGGTACGTATTGCTGTGTTTTATTATGTTGTTATTAGGGGTGGCACGGTTCAACTTTTTCACGGTTCGGTTTGTATCACGGTTTTAGAGTCACGGTTTCGGTATGGTTCGGTATGTTTAGGGAAAAATTATACTGTCAAATAAAAATAGAAAATAAGAATAATCTGTCTAACTTCAAGCAACAGCACACAAAAAATACAATAGAGTAAAGATTCAAATAAAATAAACAGTGATTTTCAGTTTTTTTTTAGGTAGGTCTATAGCATTAGTTTTTAGGTACAGAAATTGAATAAAGTAATCAAATGTAAAACAGCATTGCATATTTGACTGTATAAATTAAAGATTAATCTTTATTAAAGTTACAAAAATACAAAGCGATTCAATCAAGAGCAGTGAGTGATTTCTTAGTTGTTGCTGTTTGATTAATATTAAGAAAGTGCTGTCACTTTAAGAGAATGCACTGATACTGTACGTTCAGCCGGCTATGTCTGGTATAGGATACTTACCAAGACGGGCATTCTGACAGAATTGTTGTGTGAATTTGTCCATTCAAACACAATACTTCAGAGAGAGCTTAATATTTGCACGCGTTCTGAGGTGCGGTAGATGCGTGCACGCACAAATCTTCTCATTGCGCGCGCGAGCTCGCGTCCTCTGGCTCTTAAATGTTTAAACTGGCAAAGCTTACATGAGTGTCTCACCTGTGCACGCACTATCAGCACCCGGGTGATGATGAAATAAATGACAGCTCATAATCCAGCATACGGCACTCGCATTGAACAAGAGAGAATGGTTTGTCCACTTTTTTTTTCTTTTCATCGCTGTTATTGTAATGTACTGGGAAGCCAGAATGCGCATCCATTAAAAGAAACATACATTAGCCGAACCCTGTTTGTTTTACATGTTATTTATAACAAACCATATTACACATGCGTTGTCAGATTTAAGTTGAACCGCGGTCCTAGCGCGTGCCGAACCGTGTGTGGAGAACCGTTCGGTTCGGTTTTTTTCCGTGAACCGTGCCACCCCTAGTTGTTATAGGTACGTATTGATGTGTTTTATTACATTGATATAGGTACGTATTGCTGTGTTTTATTACGTTGATATAGGTACGTATTGCTGCGTTTTATTATGTTGATATAGGTACGTATTGCTGTGTTTTATGTTGATATAGGTACGTATTGCTGTGTTTTATTATGTTGTTATAGGTACGTATTGCTGTGTTTTATTACGTTGATATAGGTACGTATTGCTGTGTTTTATTATGTTGATGTAGGTACGTATTGCTGTGTTTTATTATGTTGCTTCAGGTACGTATTGCTGTGTTTTATTATGGTGTTATAGGTACGTATTGCTGTGTTTTATTATGTTGATATAGGTACGTATTGCTGTGTTTTATTATGTTGTTTTATTATGTTGTTATAGGTACGTATTGCTGTGTTTTATTATGTTGATATAGGTACGTATTGCTGTGTTTTATTACGTTGATATAGGTACGTATTGCTGTGTTTTATTATGTTGATATAGGTACGTATTGCTGTGTTTTATTACGTTGATATAGGTACGTATTGCTGTGTTTTATAATGTTGATATAGGTATGTATTGCTGTGTTTTATTACGTTGTTATAGGTACGTATTGCTGTGTTTTATTACGTTGATATAGGTACGTATTGCTGTGTTTTATTACGTTGACATAGGTACGTATTGCTGTGTTTTATTACGTTGATATAGGTACGTATTGCTGCATTTTATTATGTTGATATAGGTACGTATTGCTGTGTTTTATGTTGATATAGGTACGTATTGCTGTGTTTTATTATGTTGTTATAGGTACGTATTGCTGTGTTTTATTACGTTGATATAGGTACGTATTGCTGTGTTTTATTATGTTGATATAGGAACGTATTGCTGTGTTTTATTATGTTGATATAGGTACATATTGCTGTTTTTTATTATGTTGTTATAGGTACGTATTGCTGTGTTTTATTATGTTGCTTCAGGTACGTATTGCTGTGTTTTATTATGTTGTTATAGGTACGTATTGCTGTGTTTTATTATGTTGCTTCAGGTACGTATTGCTGTGTTTTATTATGTTGTTATAGATACGTATTGCTGTGTTTTATTATGTTGATATAGGTACGTATTGCTGTGTTTTATTATGTTGTTATAGGTACGTATTGCTGTGTTTTATTATGTTGATATAGGTACGTATTGCTGTGTTTTATTACGTTGATATAGGTACGTATTGCTGTGTTTTATTATGTTGTTATAGGTACGTATTGCTGTGTTTTATTACGTTGATATAGGTACGTATTGCTGTGTTTTATTATGTTGCTTCAGGTACGTATTGCTGTGTTTTATTATGTTGATATAGGTACGTATTGCTGTGTTTTATTACATTGATATAGGTACGTATTGCTGTGTTTTATTATGTTGCTTCAGGTACGTATTGCTGTGTTTTATTATGTTGATATAGGTATGTATTGCTGTGTTTTATTACGTTGATATAGGTACGTATTGCTGCGTTTTATTATGTTGTTATAGGTACGTATTGCTGTGTTTTATTATGTTGATATAGGTACGTATTGCTGTGTTTTATTATGTTGATATAGGTACGTATTGCTGTGTTTTATTATGTTGTTTTATTATGTTGTTATAGGTACGTATTGCTGTGTTTTATTATGTTGATATAGGTACGTATTGCTGTGTTTTATTACGTTGATATAGGTACGTATTGCTGTGTTTTATTATGTTGTTATAGGTACGTATTGCTGTGTTTTATTATGTTGTTATAGGTACGTATTGCTATGTTTTATTATGTTGTTATAGGTACGTATTGCTGTGTTTTATTAAGTTGTTATAGGTACGTATTGCTGTGTTTTATGTTGATATAGGTACGTATTGCTGTGTTTTATTACGTTGATATAGGTACGTATTGCTGTGTTTTATTACGTTGATATAGGTACGTATTGCTGCGTTTTATTATGTTGATATAGGTACGTATTGCTGTGTTTTATTATGTTGATGTAGGTACGTATTGCTGTGTTTTATTATGTTGCTTCAGGTACGTATTGCTGTGTTTTATTATGTTGTTATAGGTACGTATTGCTGTGTTTTATTATGTTGATATAGGTACGTATTGCTGTGTTTTATTATGTTGTTTTATTATGTTGTTATAGGTACGTATTGCTGTGTTTTATTATGTTGATATAGGTACGTATTGCTGTGTTTTATTACGTTGATATAGGTACGTATTGCTGTGTTTTATTATGTTGATATAGGTACGTATTGCTGTGTTTTATTACGTTGATATAGGTACGTATTGCTGTGTTTTATAATGTTGATATAGGTATGTATTGCTGTGTTTTATTACGTTGTTATAGGTACGTATTGCTGTGTTTTATTACGTTGATATAGGTACGTATTGCTGTGTTTTATTACGTTGACATAGGTACGTATTGCTGTGTTTTATTACGTTGATATAGGTACGTATTGCTGCATTTTATTATGTTGATATAGGTACGTATTGCTGTGTTTTATGTTGATATAGGTACGTATTGCTGTGTTTTATTATGTTGTTATAGGTACGTATTGCTGTGTTTTATTACGTTGATATAGGTACGTATTGCTGTGTTTTATTATGTTGATATAGGAACGTATTGCTGTGTTTTATTATGTTGATATAGGTACATATTGCTGTTTTTTATTATGTTGTTATAGGTACGTATTGCTGTGTTTTATTATGTTGCTTCAGGTACGTATTGCTGTGTTTTATTATGTTGTTATAGGTACGTATTGCTGTGTTTTATTATGTTGCTTCAGGTACGTATTGCTGTGTTTTATTATGTTGTTATAGATACGTATTGCTGTGTTTTATTATGTTGATATAGGTACGTATTGCTGTGTTTTATTATGTTGTTATAGGTACGTATTGCTGTGTTTTATTATGTTGATATAGGTACGTATTGCTGTGTTTTATTACGTTGATATAGGTACGTATTGCTGTGTTTTATTATGTTGTTATAGGTACGTATTGCTGTGTTTTATTACGTTGATATAGGTACGTATTGCTGTGATTTATTATGTTGCTTCAGGTACGTATTGCTGTGTTTTATTTTGTTGATATAGGTACGTATTGCTGTGTTTTATTACGTTGATATAGGTACGTATTGCTGTGTTTTATTATGTTGCTTCAGGTACGTATTGCTGTGTTTTATTATGTTGATATAGGTACGTATTGCTGTGTTTTATTACATTGATATAGGTACGTATTGCTGTGTTTTATTATGTTGCTTCAGGTACGTATTGCTGTGTTTTATTATGTTGATATAGGTATGTATTGCTGTGTTTTATTACGTTGATATAGGTACGTATTGCTGCGTTTTATTATGTTGTTATAGGTACGTATTGCTGTGTTTTATTATGTTGATATAGGTACGTATTGCTGTGTTTTATTATGTTGATATAGGTACGTATTGCTGTGTTTTATTATGTTGTTTTATTATGTTGTTATAGGTACGTATTGCTGTGTTTTATTATGTTGATATAGGTACGTATTGCTGTGTTTTATTACGTTGATATAGGTACGTATTGCTGTGTTTTATTATGTTGTTATAGGTACGTATTGCTGTGTTTTATTATGTTGTTATAGGTACGTATTGCTGTGTTTTATTATGTTGTTATAGGTACGTATTGCTGTGTTTTATTAAGTTGTTATAGGTACGTATTGCTGTGTTTTATGTTGATATAGGTACGTATTGCTGTGTTTTATTACGTTGATATAGGTACGTATTGCTGTGTTTTATTACGTTGATATAGGTACGTATTGCTGCGTTTTATTATGTTGATATAGGTACGTATTGCTGTGTTTTATGTTGATATAGGTACGTATTGCTGTGTTTTATTATGTTGTTATAGGTACGTATTGCTGTGTTTTATTACGTTGATATAGGTACGTATTGCTGTGTTTTATTATGTTGATATAGGTACGTATTGCTGTGTTTTATTATGTTGCTTCAGGTACGTATTGCTGTGTTTTATTATGTTGTTATAGGTACGTATTGCTGTTTTATTATGTTGATATAGGTACGTATTGCTGTGTTTTATTATGTTGTTTTATTATGTTGTTATAGGTACGTATTGCTGTGTTTTATTATGTTGATATAGGTACGTATTGCTGTGTTTTATTACGTTGATATAGGTACGTATTGCTGTGTTTTATTATGTTGTTATAGGTACGTATTGCTGTGTTTTATTAAGTTGTTATAGGTACGTATTGCTGTGTTTTATTATGTTGTTATAGGTACGTATTGCTGCGTTTTATTATGTTGATATAGGTACGTATTGCTGTGTTTTATGTTGATATAGGTACGTATTGCTGTGTTTTATTATGTTGTTATAGGTACGTATTGCTGTGTTTTATTATGTTGATATAGGTACGTATTGCTGTGTTTTATTATGTTGATATAGGTACGTATTGCTGTGTTTTATTATGTTGCTTCAGGTACGTATTGCTGTGTTTTATTATGTTGTTATAGGTACGTATTGCTGTTTTATTATGTTGATATAGGTACGTATTGCTGTGTTTTATTATGTTGTTTTATTATGTTGTTATAGGTACGTATTGCTGTGTTTTATTATGTTGATATAGGTACGTATTGCTGTGTTTTATTACGTTGATATAGGTACGTATTGCTGTGTTTTATTATGTTGTTATAGGTACGTATTGCTGTGTTTTATTAAGTTGTTATAGGTACGTATTGCTGTGTTTTATTATGTTGTTATAGGTACGTATTGCTGCGTTTTATTATGTTGATATAGGTACGTATTGCTGTGTTTTATGTTGATATAGGTACGTATTGCTGTGTTTTATTATGTTGTTATAGGTACGTATTGCTGCGTTTTATTATGTTGATATAGGTACGTATTGCTGTGTTTTATGTTGTTATAGGTACGTATTGCTGTGTTTTATTATGTTGTTATAGGTACGTATTGCTGCATTTTATTATGTTGATATAGGTACGTATTGCTGTGTTTTATGTTGTTATAGGTACGTATTGCTGTGTTTTATTAAGTTGTTATAGGTACGTATTGCTGTGTTTTATTATGTTGTTATAGGTACGTATTGCTGTGTTTTATTATGTTGATATAGGTACGTATTGCTGTGTTTTATTATGTTGTTATAGGTACGTATTGCTGTGTTTTATTATGTTGTTTTATTATGATGATATAGGTACGTATTGCTGTGTTTTATTATGTTGATATAGGTACGTATTGCTGTGTTTTATTATGTTGTTATAGGTACGTATTGCTGTGTTTTATTATAAAAGACAAAATTTTCATGGGGAAGCTCCCCTCTGGTGGGCATTCTGGAGGAACGGGCTCTAGGGGGCGCTCTGGAGGCGCGGATTCATAGGGGCGAACAGGACGGCTGGGCTGAACCAGCGGGAACTCGGGACGGCTGGGCTGAACCAGCGGGAACTCGGGACGGCTGGGCTGAACCAGCGGGAACTCGGGACGGCTCTTGCGTGGAGCAGCCACTGGAGAGCACTTGCGTGGAGCAGCCACGGGAGGGCACATGCGAGGATCACCTCTGGAGGGCACATGCGTGGAGCAGCCACTGGAGGGCACTTGCGAGGAACAGCCTCTGGAGGGCACTTGCGAGGAACAGCCTCTGGAGGGCACTTGCGAGGAACAGCCTCTGGAGGGCACTTGCGAGGAACAGCCTCTGGAGGGCACTTGCGAGGAACAGCCTCTGGAGGGCACTTGCGAGGAACAGCCTCTGGAGGGCACTTGCGAGGAACAGCCTCTGGAGGGCACTTGCGAGGAGCAGCCACTGGAGGGCACTTGCGTGGAGCAGCCTCTGGAGGGCACTTGCGAGGAACAGCCTCTGGAGGGCACTTGCGTGGAGCAGCCACTGGAGGGCACATGCGAGGAACAGCCTCTGGAGGGCACTTGCGTGGAGCAGCCACTGGAGGGCACTTGCGAGGAACAGCCTCTTGGGGGTGCTTTTGAGAGCTGGACGGAACCAGCAGGGGCTCTGGAGAGCTGGACGGAACCAGCAGGGGCTCAGGCAGCGAAAACTCTCTGGGGCGCTCTGGCAGCAAAAGCTCTCTGGGGCGCTCTGGCAGCGCGGAGCTGGACAGGACCAGCGGGAACGAAGGAGTGCTGGACGGGACCAGCGGGGACATAGGAAGGAGCTTGCGTGGAGCGGACACAGGAGGATGCTGTCTCGGAGTAGGCACAGGAGGGCGCTGTCTTGGAGCAGGTTCGGGGGAGAGGACAGGAGCCAAGAATCCTGGGGGTATCGCCTCATCCAGGAGCTCCTGATTAAACGCGGGCGGTAGCCCATACTTAACCGCGGCCAGCGAAACCCTCATAATCGCGGGCGGCGGTAGCATCATCGCCGCGGGCGATGGAACCATCTTCGTCGCGTGCGGCGGCATCATCATCGCCGTGGACGGCGGAATTATCATCGCCATCTCGGGCGGCGGAACCATCATCGTCGCTTCGAGAGGCGGAATTATTCTCGATGAGGTAAACGGCAGGTTGCCGATCCCCGAACCTCCCTTTCGGGGAACCAGAATTAGCCGCCTCCTCATCTTCGGTAATTGGTCGGATCTTCTGTAACGGAAACTGCCAGACACAAAGGTAAGTGTGAAGAGATTGAGTTTATTACAGGATTTGGTGAGACAACAGTGGTGATAGTCCTTGCGTGAGGTAAGTGGCCTTCTTAGAAGTATTGTGGATAGTGCGCTGGGATTCTGACTGTCTCTGTCTCTTGGCAGGTTCGTGGCGGATAGGAATCCTGGAGAGCCCGTGAGTCTCTTGAGTCCACAGATATATAGGTATCTGGTAGTGAGAGGGAAGGCAGAGGGTAAGTATCTTCAGCTAAGTAACACAGGTAAGTATACTCAGCTAGCATTCCGCTGTAGAGTGAAGGTCCGTGTAGTATCCACAGGGATAAACGTCATGGCAGCTTAGTGACTTTAAGATCCGACTCTGACTGGAGTGAGGAGTGTGCTTAAGTAGAGCAGGGGTGATGAGCTGTGATGATGAGGAGCAGGTGTACATGATCATTAATCAGGTGCAGGTGAACGTGATCAGTGACGGAGGAATACGGGCCATTCTGTGACAGGTACGTATTGCTGTGTTTTATTATGTTGTTTTATTATGTTGATATAGGTACGTATTGCTGTGTTTTATTATGTTGTTTTATTATGTTGTTATATGTACGTATTGCTGTGTTTTATTATGTTGTTTCATTATGTTGATATAGGTACGTATTGCTGTGTTTTATTATGTTGTTTTATTATGTTGTTATAGGTACGTATTGCTGTGTTTTATTATGTTGTTTCATTATGTTGATATAGGTACGTATTGCTGTGTTTTATTATGTTGTTTTATTATGTTGATATAGGTACGTATTGCTGTGTTTTATTATGTTGTTTTATTATGTTGATATAGGTACGTATTGCTGTGTTTTATTATGTTGTTTAATTATGTTGATATAGGTACGTATTGCTGTGTTTTATTATGTTGTTTTATTATGTTGTTATAGGTACGTATTGCTGTGTTTTATTATGTTGTTTCATTATGTTGATATAGGTACGTATTGCTGTGTTTTATTATGTTGTTTTATTATGTTGTTATAGGTACGTATTGCTGTGTTTTATTATGTTGTTTTATTATGTTGTTATAGGTACGTATTGCTGTGTTTTATTATGTTGTTTCATTATGTTGATATAGGTACGTATTGCTGTGTTTTATTATGTTGTTTTATTATGTTGTTATAGGTACGTATTGCTGTGTTTTATTATGTTGTTTCATTATGTTGATATAGGTACGTATTGCTGTGTTTTATTATGTTGTTTTATTATGTTGTTATAGGTACGTATTGCTGTGTTTTATTATGTTGTTTTATTATGTTGTTATAGGTACGTATTGCTGTGTTTTATTATGTTGATATAGGTACGTATTGCTGTGATTTATTATGTTGCTTCAGGTACGTATTGCTGTGTTTTATTTTGTTGATATAGGTACGTATTGCTGTGTTTTATTACGTTGATATAGGTACGTATTGCTGTGTTTTATTATGTTGCTTCAGGTACGTATTGCTGTGTTTTATTATGTTGATATAGGTACGTATTGCTGTGTTTTATTACATTGATATAGGTACGTATTGCTGTGTTTTATTATGTTGCTTCAGGTACGTATTGCTGTGTTTTATTATGTTGATATAGGTACGTATTGCTGTGTTTTATTACGTTGATATAGGTACGTATCGCTGTATTTTATTACGTTGATATATGTACGTATTGCTGTGTTTTATTATGTTGTTATAGGTACGTATTGCTGTGTTTTATTATGTTGATATAGGTACGTATTGCTGCGTTTTATTATGTTGTTATAGGTACGTATTGCTGTGTTTTATTATGTTGATATAGGTACGTATTGCTGTGTTTTATTATGTTGATATAGGTACGTATTGCTGTGTTTTATTATGTTGTTTTATTATGTTGTTATAGGTACGTATTGCTGTGTTTTATTATGTTGATATAGGTACGTATTGCTGTGTTTTATTACGTTGATATAGGTACGTATTGCTGTGTTTTATTATGTTGTTATAGGTACGTATTGCTGTGTTTTATTATGTTGTTATAGGTACGTATTGCTGTGTTTTATTATGTTGTTATAGGTACGTATTGCTGTGTTTTATTAAGTTGTTATAGGTACGTATTGCTGTGTTTTATTATGTTGTTATAGGTACGTATTGCTGTGTTTTATTACGTTGATATAGGTACGTATTGCTGTGTTTTATTACGTTGATATAGGTACGTATTGCTGCGTTTTATTATGTTGATATAGGTACGTATTGCTGTGTTTTATGTTGATATAGGTACGTATTGTTTTATTATGATGATATAGGTACGTATTGCTGTGTTTTATTATGTTGATATAGGTACGTATTGCTGTGTTTTATTATGTTGTTATAGGTACGTATTGCTGTGTTTTATTATGTTGTTTTATTATGTTGATATAGGTACGTATTGCTGTCTTTTATTATGTTGTTTTATTATGTTGATATAGGTACATATTGCTGTGTTTTATTATGTTGATATAGGTACGTATTGCTGTCTTTTATTATGTTGTTTTATTATGTTGATATAGGTACGTATTGCTGTGTTTTATTATGTTGATATAGGTACGTATTGCTGCGTTTTATTATGTTGATATAGGTATGTATTGCTGTGTTATATTATGTTGCTTCAGGTACGTATTGCTGTGTTTTATTACGTTGATATAGGTACGTATTGCTGCGTTTTATTATGTTGATATAGGTACGTATTGTTGTGTTTTATTATGTTGCTTCAGGTACGTATTGCTGTGTTTTATTATGTTGATATAGGTACGTATTGCTGTGTTTTATTATGTTGCTTCAGGTACGTATTGCTGAGTTTTATTATGTTGACATAGGTACGTATTGCTGCATTTTATTATGTTGATATAGGTACGTATTGCTGTGTTTTATTATGTTGCTTCAGGTACGTATTGCTGTGTTTTATTATGTTGCTTCAGGTACGTATTGCTGTGTTTTATTATGTTGATATAGGTACGTATTGCTGTGTTTTATTATGTTGTTATAGGTACGTATTGCTGTGTTTTATTATGTTGCTTCAGGTACGTATTGCTGTGTTTTATTATGTTGCTTCAGGTACGTATTGCTGTGTTTTATTATGTTGATATAGGTACGTATTGCTGTGTTTTATTATGTTGTTATAGGTACGTATTGCTGCGTTTTATCATGTTGTTATAGGTACGTATTGCTGTGTTTTATTATGTTGATATAGGTACGTATTGCTGTGTTTTATTATGTTGTTTTATTATGTTGATATAGGTACGTATTGCTGTGTTTTATTATGTTGTTTTATTATGTTGTTATAGGTACGTATTGCTGTGTTTTATTATGTTGTTTCATTATGTTGATATAGGTACGTATTGCTGTGTTTTATTATGTTGTTTTATTATGTTGTTATATGTACGTATTGCTGTGTTTTATTATGTTGTTTTATTATGTTGATATAGGTACGTATTGCTGTGTTTTATTATGTTGTTTTATTATGTTGATATAGGTACGTATTGCTGTGTTTTATTATGTTGTTTTATTATGTTGTTATAGGTACGTATTGCTGTGTTTTATTATGTTGTTTCATTATGTTGATATAGGTACGTATTGCTGTGTTTTATTATGTTGTTTTATTATGTTGATATAGGTACGTATTGCTGTGTTTTATTATGTTGTTTTATTATGTTGATATAGGTACGTATTGCTGTGTTTTATTATGTTGTTTTATTATGTTGATATAGGTACGTATTGCTGTGTTTTATTATGTTGTTTTATTATGTTGTTATAGGTACGTATTGCTGTGTTTTATTATGTTGTTTCATTATGTTGATATAGGTACGTATTGCTGTGTTTTATTATGTTGTTTCATTATGTTGATATAGGTACGTATTGCTGTGTTTTATTATGTTGTTTTATTATGTTGTTATAGGTACGTATTGCTGTGTTTTATTATGTTGTTATAGGTACGTATTGCTGTGTTTTATTATGTTGTTTCATTATGTTGATATAGGTGTTACGGAACTGCCAGACACAAAGGTAAGTGAAAAAGAGATTGAGTTTATTACAGGATTTGGTGATACAACAGTGGTGAGAGTCCTTGAGTGAGGTAAGTTGCTTTCTTAGATGTATGGTAGATAGTGCACTGGGATTCTGACTGTCTCTGTCTCTTGGCAGGTTTGTGGCAGATAGGAATCCTGGAGAGCCTGCGAGTCTCAAGCGTCCACAGATGAACAAGTAACTGGTGGTGAGAGGGAAGACAGAGGGTAAGTATCATCAGGTAAGTAATGCAGGAAAGTATACTCAGCTAGCAGTCCGCTTGTAGAGTGAAGGTCCATATAGTATCCTCAAGACACAATGTGTTGGCAGCTATGTGACTTCAAGATCAGACGATGACTGGAGTGAGGAGTGATCTTAAGTAGAGCAGGCGTGATGAGCTGTGATGAGGAGCAGGTGTACATGATGATTAAACAGGTGCAGGTGAAGGCGATCAGTGATGGTGGATACGGGCCATTCTCTAACAGTACCTCCCCCTCCCGGACGGCGCGTCCCGCGACGTAATAACAAAACCTGGGAGGGGGGGTGGGCGCCGTGGATGTCGGAGGAAGACATGGATAACGGGAAGGCATCCATGGCGGATCCGGAAGGCCATGGCGGATCCGGGGCTTCGGGAGGCCATGGCGGATCCGGAGCGTCGGGAGGCCAAGGCGGATCCGGGGCTTCGGGAGGCCAAGGCGGATCTGGAGGCTCGGGATACCATGGCCTAATTCTTCTGTGCGGCCATGGTGGGTCATGGATCTCCGTGGCCTTGGCTCTAGGCCAGGCCACCCAGGCAGAGGATATATAGCCCCCCCCCAAAATTTTCATGGGGAAGCTCCCCTCTGGTGGGCATTCTGGAGGAGCGTGCTCTTGAAGAAGCTCTGGAAGAGCGGGCACTAGAGGGCGCTCTGGAGGCGCGGGCACTAGGGGGCGTTCTGGAGGCGCGGGCACTAGGGGGCGCTCTGGAGGCGCGGGCACTAGGGGGCGCTCTGGAGGCGCGGGCACTAGGGGGCGCTCTGGAGGCGCGGGCACTAGGGGGCGCTCTGGAGGAGCGAGCTCTAGGGGGCGCTCTGGAGGAGCAGACACTAGGGGGCGCTCTGGAGGAGCAGACACTAGGGGGCGCTCTGGAGGCGCGGATTCAGGACGGCTGGACGGAACCAGCGGGAATACAGGACGGCTGGACGGAACCAGCGGAAATACAGGACGGCTGGACGGAACCAGCGGGAATACAGGACGGCTGGACGGAACCAGCGGGAATACAGGAGGGTACTGGCGTGGAGCAGCCACAGGAGGGCACTGGCGTGGAGCAGCCACTGGAGGGCTCTGGCGTGGAGCAGCCACTGGAGGGCTCTGGCGTGGAGCAGCCACTGGAGGGCTCTGGCGTGGAGCAGCCACTGGAGGGCTCTGGCGTGGAGCAGCCACTGGAGGGCTCTGGCGTGGAGCAGCCACTGGAGGGCACTGGCGTGGAGCAGCCACTGGAGGGCACTGGCGTGGAGCAGCCACTGGAGGGCACTGGCGTGGAGCAGCCACTGGAGGGCACTGGCGAGGAGAAGGCACTGGAGGGCACTGGCGTGGCGCTGCCACTGGAGGGCACTGGTGAGGAACAGCCTCTGGGGAGATGACAGGAGCAAGGAATTCTAAGGGGATAGCCTCATCCATTATCTCCTGCTTTATCACGGGCGGTAGCCCATACTTCACCGCGGCCAGCGAAAACTTCCTCATCGCGGGCGGCGGTAGCATCATTGCCGCGGGCGACGGAACCATCTTCGTCGCGGGCGGCATCATCGCCGTGGACGGCGGAACCATCATCGTCGCTTCTGGCGGCGGAACCATCATCGCCGCTACGGGCGGCGGAACCATCATCGTCGCTTCGGGCGGAACTCCGACTCGGGATCGAAGACTCTCCAGACACTTGAAGACAGTCTCCTGCCATGTGAGGCTGGAAGTGTCTGGGAGCTTAAAGGGGTGATGGGATGTGATCCCGAGCCGGAATAAGAGCTTGAGGGCTCGATCCTCTAGTGCGCTGGAGAGGGCGAAAGGCACGAATTCCCTCACGAAATCCAGCGGGTCGTGGATTCCATAAGCCCTCGTGATAAAAGCTGCCGCCTCCATTACGCTGTGGTCCGCACACTTCTTCAGTCTTGGTCTGATCTTCTGTTACGGAACTGCCAGACACAAAGGTAAGTGAAAAAGAGATTGAGTTTATTACAGGATTTGGTGATACAACAGTGGTGAGAGTCCTTGAGTGAGGTAAGTTGCTTTCTTAGATGTATGGTAGATAGTGCACTGGGATTCTGACTGTCTCTGTCTCTTGGCAGGTTTGTGGCAGATAGGAATCCTGGAGAGCCTGCGAGTCTCAAGCGTCCACAGATGAACAGGTAACTGGTGGTGAGAGGGAAGACAGAGGGTAAGTATCATCAGGTAAGTAATGCAGGAAAGTATACTCAGCTAGCAGTCCGCTTGTAGAGTGAAGGTCCATATAGTATCCTCAAGACACAATGTGTTGGCAGCTATGTGACTTCAAGATCAGACGATGACTGGAGTGAGGAGTGAGCTTAAGTAGAGCAGGCGTGATGAGCTGTGATGAGGAGCAGGTGTACATGATGATTAAACAGGTGCAGGTGAAGGCGATCAGTGATGGTGGATACGGGCCATTCTCTAACAATAGGTACGTATTGCTGTGTTTTATTATGTTGTTTTATTATGTTGTTATAGGTACGTATTGCTGTGTTTTATTATGTTGTTTTATTATGTTGTTATAGGTACGTATTGCTGTGTTTTATTATGTTGTTTCATTATGTTGATATAGGTACGTATTGCTGTTTTATTATGTTGATATAGGTACGTATTGCTGTGTTTTATTATGTTGATATAGGTACGTATTGCTGCGTTTTATTATGTTGTTATAGGTACGTATTGCTGTGTTTTATTATGTTGATATAGGTACGTATTGCTGTGTTTTATTATGTTGTTTTATTATGTTGATATAGGTACGTATTGTTGTGTTTTATTATGTTGATATAGGTACGTATTGCTGTGTTTTATTATGTTGTTTTATTATGTTGTTATAGGTACGTATTGCTGTGTTTTATTATGTTGATATAGGTACGTATTGCTGTGTTTTATTACGTTGATATAGGTACGTATTGCTGTGTTTTATTATGTTGATATAGGTACGTATTGCTGTGTTTTATTATGTTGATATAGGTACGTATTGCTGTGTTTTATTATGTTGTTATAGGTACGTATTGCTGTGTTTTATTACGTTGATATAGGTACGTATTGCTGTGTTTTATTACGTTGATATAGGTACGTATTGCTGTGTTTTATTACGTTGATATAGGTACGTATCGCTGTGTTTTATTATGTTGATATAGGTACGTATTGCTGTGTTTTATTATGTTGTTATAGGTACGTATTGCTGTGTTTTATTATGTTGATATAGGTACGTATTGCTGTCTTTTATTATGTTGTTTTATTATGTTGATATAGGTACGTATTGCTGTGTTTTATTATGTTGATATAGGTACGTATTGCTGTCTTTTATTATGTTGTTTTATTATGTTGATATAGGTACGTATTGCTGTGTTTTATTATGTTGATATAGGTACGTATTGCTGCGTTTTATTATGTTGATATAGGTACGTATTGCTGTGTTATATTATGTTGCTTCAGGTACGTATTGCTGTGTTTTATTATGTTGATATAGGTACGTATTGCTGTGTTTTATTATGTTGCTTCAGGTACGTATTGCTGCGTTTTATTATGTTGACATAGGTACGTATTGCTGCGTTTTATTATGTTGATATAGGTACGTATTGCTGTGTTTTATTATGTTGCTTCAGGTACGTATTGCTGTGTTTTATTATGTTGCTTCAGGTACGTATTGCTGTGTTTTATTATGTTGATATAGGTACGTATTGCTGTGTTTTATTATGTTGTTATAGGAACGTATTGCTGTGTTTTATTATGTTGCTTCAGGTACGTATTGCTGTGTTTTATTATGTTGCTTCAGGTACGTATTGCTGTGTTTTATTATGTTGATATAGGTACATATTGCTGTGTTTTATTATGTTGTTATAGGTACGTATTGCTGCGTTTTATCATGTTGTTATAGGTACGTATTGCTGTGTTTTATTATGTTGATATAGGTACGTATTGCTGTGTTTTATTATGTTGATATAGGTACGTATTGCTGTGTTTTATTATGTTGTTTTATTATGTTGTTATAGGTACATATTGTTGTGTTTTATTATGTTGATATAGGTACGTATTGCTGTGTTTTATTATGTTGATATAGGTACGTATTGCTGTGTTTTATTATGTTGTTTTATTATGTTGATATAGGTACGTATTGCTGTGTTTTATTATGTTGTTTTATTATGTTGTTATATGTACGTATTGCTGTTTTTTATTATGTTGTTTTATTATGTTGATATAGGTACGTATTGCTGTGTTTTATTATGTTGTTTTATTATGTTGATATAGGTACGTATTGCTGTGTTTTATTATGTTGTTTTATTATGTTGTTATAGGTACGTATTGCTGTGTTTTATTATGTTGTTTCATTATGTTGATATAGGTACGTATTGCTGTGTTTTATTATGTTGTTTTATTATGTTGATATAGGTACGTATTGCTGTGTTTTATTATGTTGTTTTATTATGTTGATATAGGTACGTATTGCTGTGTTTTATTATGTTGTTTTATTATGTTGTTATAGGTACGTATTGCTGTGTTTTATTATGTTGTTTTATTATGTTGTTATAGGTACGTATTGCTGTGTTTTATTATGTTGTTTCATTATGTTGATATAGGTACGTATTGCTGTGTTTTATTATGTTGTTTTATTATGTTGTTATAGGTACGTATTGCTGTGTTTTATTATGTTGTTTTATTATGTTGTTATAGGTACGTATTGCTGTGTTTTATTATGTTGTTTCATTATGTTGATATAGGTACGTATTGCTGTGTTTTATTATGTTGATATAGGTACGTATTGCTGTGTTTTATTATGTTGATATAGGTACGTATTGCTGCGTTTTATTATGTTGTTATAGGTACGTATTGCTGTGTTTTATTATGTTGATATAGGTACGTATTGCTGTGTTTTATTATGTTGATATAGGTACGTATTGCTGTGTTTTATTATGTTGTTTTATTATGTTGATATAGGTACGTATTGTTGTGTTTTATTATGTTGATATAGGTACGTATTGCTGTGTTTTATTATGTTGTTTTATTATGTTGTTATAGGTACGTATTGCTGTGTTTTATTATGTTGATATAGGTACGTATTGCTGTGTTTTATTACGTTGATATAGGTACATATTGCTGTGTTTTATTATGTTGTTATAGGTACGTATTGCTGTGTTTTATTATGTTGTTATAGGTACGTATTGCTGTGTTTTATTACGTTGATATAGGTACGTATTGCTGTGTTTTATTACGTTGATATAGGTACGTATTGCTGTGTTTTATTACGTTGATATAGGTACGTATCGCTGTGTTTTATTATGTTGATATAGGTATGTATTGCTGTGTTTTATTATGTTGTTATAGGTACGTATTGCTGTGTTTTATTATGTTGATATAGGTACGTATTGCTGTGTTTTATTATGTTGTTATAGGTACGTATTGCTGCGTTTTATTATGTTGTTATAGGTATGTATTGCTGTGTTTTATTATGTTGATATAGGTACGTATTGCTGTGTTTTATTATGTTGATATAGGTACGTATTGCTGTGTTTTATTATGTTGTTTTATTATGTTGTTATAGGTACGTATTGCTGTGTTTTATTGTGTTGATATAGGTATGTATTGCTGTGTTTTATTATGTTGATATAGGTACGTATTGCTGTGTTTTATTATGTTGATATAGGTACGTATTGCTGTGTTTTATTATGTTGTTTTATTATGTTGATATAGGTACGTATTGCTGTGTTTTATTATGTTGATATAGGTACGTATTGCTGTGTTTTATTATGTTGTTTTATTATGTTGTTATAGGTATGTATTGCTGTGTTTTATTATGTTGATATAGGTACGTATTGCTGTGTTTTATTATGTTGATATAGGTACGTATTGCTGTGTTTTATTATGTTGTTTTATTATGTTGATATAGGTACGTATTGCTGTGTTTTATTATGTTGTTTTATCATGTTGTTATAGGTACGTATTGCTGTGTTTTATTATGTTGATATAGGTACGTATTGCTGTGTTTTATTATGTTGATATAGGTACGTATTGCTGCGTTTTATTATGTTGTTATAGGTACGTATTGCTGTGTTTTATTATGTTGATATAGGTACGTATTGCTGTGTTTTATTATGTTGATATAGGTACGTATTGCTGTGTTTTATTATGTTGATATAGGTACGTATTGCTGTGTTTTATTATGTTGTTTTATTATGTTGTTATAGGTACGTATTGCTGTGTTTTATTATGTTGATATAGGTACGTATTGCTGTGTTTTATTATGTTGATATAGGTACGTATTGCTGTGTTTTATTATGTTGATATAGGTACGTATTGCTGTGTTTTATTATGTTGATATAGGTACGTATTGCTGTGTTTTATTATGTTGATATAGGTACGTATTGCTGTGTTTTATTATGTTGATATAGGTACGTATTGCTGTGTTTTATTATGTTGATATAGGTACGTATTGCTGTGTTTTATTATGTTGTTATAGGTACGTATTGCTGTGTTTTATTACGTTGATATATGTACTTATTGCTGTGTTTTATTACGTTGATATAGGTACGTATTGCTGTGTTTTATTATGTTGATATAGGTACGTATTGCTGTGTTTTATTATGTTGATATAGGTACGTATTGCTGTGTTTTATTATGTTGTTATAGGTACGTATTGCTGTGTTTTATTATGTTGTTTTATTATGTTTGTTACGGCTGCTTGCTGTAGAAAAGGCTCGAGACGAAGGGGTTGAACAAAACAGGAGAATTTAATAAAATACAGCACATAAACCAAAATAACTTTAAACTCAGACAAAGACAAGGGGAGAACTCAAGACTTATAAAGGGACAAACCAATGAGCTAAACCAGATGATTAATAAGACACAGGTGATACGACTTAACGATAATTAAAACACAACAGGTGACAGGAGTAAACGATAATGACTAAAGACAGGAAACAGACCAAATAAGGTAAACCAGGAACTGAACAGAAACTGACATGTAACAGTTATCTCCCCCTCCCGGAAGGCGCGTCCCGCGCCGTAATAGCAACATCGATGGAGGGGGGGCGGGCGCCCTGGAGGCTGAAGCAGATCCCGGATGTGGAGGAGACATAGGAAGCCTCCAGGGCAGGTCAGGGGACCCCAGGAACCATGGCGGGACTGGAGGCTCGGGAGGCCATGGTGGGTCCGGGATCTCCGTGGCCTTGGCTCTGAGCCCGACCACCCAGACAGAGGATCTCTAGCCCCCCCAAAAAATTTTCATGGGGAAGCTCCCCTCTGGTGGGCATTCTGGAGGAACGGGCTCTAGGGGGCGCACAGGACGGCTGGTCGGAACCAGTGGGAACTCGGGACGGCTGGGCGGAACCAGCGGGAACTCGGGACGGCTGGGCGGAACCAGCGGGAACTCGGGACGGCTGGGCGGAACCAGCGGGAACTCGGGACGGCTGGACTGAACCAGCGGGAACTCGGGACGGCTGGACTGAACCAGCGGGAACTCGGGACGGCTGGACTGAACCAGCGGGAACTCGGGACGGCTGGGCTTAACCAGCGGGTTTTCAGGACGGCTGGACGGAACCAGCGGGACTTCAGGATGGCTGGACGGAACCAGCGGGACTTCAGGACGGCTGGACGGAACCAGCGGGAACTCGGGACGACTCTTGCGTGGAGCAGCCACTGTAGAGCACTTACGTGGAGCAGCCACGGGAGGGCACATGTGAGGAACAGCCTCTGGAGGGCACTTGCGTGGAGCAGCCACTGGAGGGTACATACGAGGAACAGCCTCTGGAGGGCACTTGCGAGGAACAGCCACTGGGGGGCACTTGCGAGGAACAGCCTCTGGAGGGCACTTGCGTGGAGCAGCCACTGGAGGGCACATGCGAGGAACAGCCTCTGGAGGGCATATGCGTGGAGCAGCCACTGGGGGGCACTTGCGAGGAACAGCCTCTGGAGGGCACTTGCGTGGAGCAGCCACTGGAGGGCACATGCGAGGAACAGCCTCTGGAGGGCACTTGCGTGGAGCAGCCACTGGAGGGCACATGCGAGGAACAGCCTCTGGAGGGCACTTGCGTGGAGCAGCCACTGGGGGGCACTTGCGAGGAACAGCCTCTGGAGGGCACTTGCGTGGAGCAGCCACTGGGGGGCACTTGCGAGGAACAGCCTCTGGAGGGCGCTTTTGAAGCGCGGACACTCGGGTGAGCTCGGGAGAACTGGACGGAACCAGCGGGGCCTCTGGAGGATAGGACACTCGGGGGTGCACTGACCACGCTACCTCCCTGGGGCGCTCTGGCAGCGCAAACTCTCTGAAACGCTCTGGCTGCGCAAACTCTCTGGGGCGCTCTGGCAGAGCGGAGCTGGACGGGACCAGCAGGAACACAGGAAGAGGTTTGCGAGGAGAGGGCACAGGAATGCGCTGGCGTGGCGCTGGCACAGGAGGGCGTAGTCGAGGAGCAGGTTCGGGGGAAAGGACAGGAGCCAGGAATCCAGAGGGGATAGCCTCATCCATGAGCTCCTGATTCCCCACGGGCGGTAGCCCATACTTCACCACGACCGGCGAAACCCTCATAGTCGCGGGCGGCGGTAGCATCATCGCCGCGGGCGACAGAACCATCTTCGTCGCGGGCGGCGGCATCATCTTCGCCATGGACGGCGGAATTATCATCGCCATCTCGGGCGGCGGAACCATCATCGTCGCTTCATGCGGCGGAACCATCATCGTCGCTTCGAGAGGCGGAATCATCTTACCCTCTTCTGTCTTGGTCTGTGTTTCTGTTACGGCTGCTTGCTGTAGAAAAGGCTCGAGACGAAGGGGTTGAACAAAACAGGAGAATTTAATAAAATACAGCACATAAACCAAAATAACTTTAAACTCAGACAAAGACAAGGGGAGAACTCAAGACTTATAAAGGGACAAACCAATGAGCTAAACCAGATGATTAATAAGACACAGGTGATACGACTTAACGATAATTAAAACACAACAGGTGACAGGAGTAAACGATAATGACTAAAGACAGGAAACAGACCAAATAAGGTAAGCCAGGAACTAAACAGAAACTGACATGTAACAATGTTGATATAGGTACGTATTGCTGTGTTTTATTATGTTGATATAGGTACGTATTGCTGCGTTTTATTATGTTGATATAGATACGTATTGCTGTGTTTTATTACGTTGATATAGGTACGTATTGCTGTGTTTTATTATGTTGATATAGGTACGTATTGCTGTGTTTTATTATGTTGCTTCAGGTACGTATTGCTGTGTTTTATTATGTTGATATAGGTACGTATTGCTGTGTTTTATTACGTTGATATAGGTACGTATTGCTGTGTTTTATTACGTTGATATAGATACGTATTGCTGTGTTTTATTACGTTGATATAGGTACGTATTGCTGTGTTTTATTATGTTGATATAGGTACGTATTGCTGCGTTTTATTATGTTGCTTCAGGTACGTATTGCTGTGTTTTATTATGTTGCTTCAGGTACGTATTGCTGTGTTTTATTATGTTGATATAGGTATGTATTGCTGTGTTTTATTACGTTGATATAGGTACGTATTGCTGTGTTTTATTATGTTGCTTCAGGTACGTATTGCTGTGTTTTATTATGTTGCTTCAGGTACGTATTGCTGTGTTTTATTATGTTGATACAGGTACGTATTGCTGTGTTTTATTACGTTGATATAGGTACGTATTGCTGTGTTTTATTACGTTGATATAGGTACGTATTGCTGTGTTTTATTACGTTGATATAGGTACGTATTGCTGTGTTTTATTACGTTGATATAGGTACGTATTTCTGTGTTTTATTACGTTGATATAGGTACGTATTGCTGTGTTTTATTACGTTGTTATAGGTACGTATTGCTGTGTTTTATTACGTTGTTATAGGTATGTATTGCTGTTTTTTATTACGTTGATATAGGTACGTATTGCTGTGTTTTATTATATTGTTTTATTATGTTGTTATAGGTACGTATTGCTGTGTTTTATTATGTTGATATAGGTACGTATTGCTGTGTTTTATTACGTTGATATAGGTACGTATTGCTGTGTTTTATTACGTTGATATAGGTACGTATTGCTGTGTTTTATTATGTTGTTATAGGTACGTATTGCTGTGTTTTATTATGTTGATATAGGTACGTATTGCTGTGTTTTATTACGTTGATATAGGTACGTATTGCTGTGTTTTATTATGTTGTTTTATTATGTTGATATAGGTACGTATTGCTGCGTTTTATTACGTTGATATAGGTACGTATTGCTGTGTTTTATTACGTTGATATAGGTAAGTATTGCTGTGTTTTATTATGTTGTTATAGGTACGTATTGCTGTGTTTTATTATGTTGTTATAGGTACGTATTGCTGTGTTTTATTACGTTGATATAGGTACGTATTGCTGTGTTTTATTATGTTGATATAGGTACGTATTGCTGTGTTTTATTATGTTGATATAGGTTTTGTCGAACCGTGATTACACGGGATTCGATCCGGAGCTCCTCGCCTCCGAAGTACGTCTCCGTACTCCGTGAACAAACTTACCGTCTATGAAAACCCATAGATATGACGCTGGATATGTGCGATGCTAACATTCATCAGTTTTCAAATCTCCCAGCATATTAATATTGTTTTGAAGTCGTAACATGATATTCCTAAAGTAATTGTGCGAAAAATACGCTTTATTAATCAAAACTCTGTAAATTTGTGTGAAAAGGAGTAAAAGGTGTCGGAGTTTTATTGCCTCTAGTGTTTGTTTCTTTTGGAAACTGAAACTGCAGTAATATGTAGTTATTGGTACGTATTTCGTGTCTCGCTAAAAAGTGCACCCAGGTACATAAATGCCATGAGACTAGGTTGTTAAAGACTGTTATTTTGAGTTTACTCCTCGTCTCATGTTCCTCGTTCCTCCCTGCTGTGTGCACCGTGACAGTAGTAGTCTTCAGTGGACCCTTTTTCACATGGTTGGGTAAACTTCAATAGCTGTGAACAGAAACTAAATTTTTACATTTCCATTTGCTCCAAAATCAAAAAAACAAAACAAAAAAATCCATAATAGTGTTTCTATTGCCTTGCAAAAGAGGAAAACAGTATTAGAAATACTCACATGGCAGCAGTTAACAAATTTTCTGAAATGTAATGCCAAAATATAGCGCTATAAATGTACATTACATTTAGTATAAATGAAAATATAAGATTTACAATGTTAGAGGGATAGTTCACCCAAATATAAAAATTCTTTTAATTTCATAATTTACTCACCCTCATATTGTTGCAAACTTGTATCAGCTTCTTTTTTGCTGTTGAACATAAAGGAAGATATTTTGAAGAATCATGGTAACCAAACAGTTAATGGTAGCCATTGACTTTAATAGTATGGGGAAAAAATGCAGTAGAAGCCAATGGCTACCACCAACTGTTAGCGTAAATTCATTTCTGGGTGCGCTGTCCCTTTAATAGCTGTGGGAATGTGAATAATCAGTCTGTGAATAGTCCATTGGTCCAGTCTTCAATCTGTGACGTCACTAGTGAAGTGTGTTGTTGTGATGTCACCATGACATCATTCTCCTCATTGGTCA
>CM041808.1:38113444-38138444 GCA_023376895.1 Aspiorhynchus laticeps
GAACGTGTTTTTTTTAAATGTTATGACTTGTTTCAGAATGTTCCAAGAAAATTCAAAAGTAACATTCCCATAAAATGGAATGTTCTCTTAATGTTCCCTTAATCTGGTGTTTTGAATAAGAAATAATGTTTTCATAATTTAATGGGAACATTGGCTAAATGTTTTTAGAATATACTTGTGTTAGCTGGGTTCATGAGAAGTGTTCTAGGGTTGCTATCACATCAATGTTATTGAATATTTCATCTACTGCAATGAATTAATTCCAGGAGAGATAGAACCGTAAGACCTTATTAACTCATGATTTAAGCTGTGAGATATTTCCTGATGCGCGCAGAAATCTAGAATATTTAACACTGTGGATTATAAGCACGTAAAATCCAGATTAACCTGACTTTATCAAAGTGCCCAGGAATTTGTGCTGGTATTAAAGTGAAATATCTCATATGTTAATACTGACAGACATAAATCCAATGAATGCACATCCACAGCCAATACACTTTCATAGGATATAGAGGTTGACAAGGCAGATAAAACAGGGTTAGACTTCTCAAGTATGAAAATTAATGTTGAACTAACCTTGACTTGAATATCTGCCACAAATACAAGTCAGCAGCTCATCATGAAATAACCCTTTATACATTGTTTGTAGAATGCTTTTTAAAAACTGCACATTTTGAACATTCATAAAGAAATGTTTTCATAACAAAAAGTTCTTAGAATGTATTTTTGTTAGCTATTGATTAGAGATGAATCCTTTTATTGTTTGAAGAAAAACATGCGATTTGAGGATTGAATTCCTCCTTTCTGTGTTCAGAAACCTCACTTTGACTCTGAAAAACATTGTGAGTGATATAAATTTCCTGGATGTCCCTGTCACTTCGATCAAGAGGATTTTCCTCATTTAAGTTTCTTCTCAGGCTCTCGACGGCTTCTCAGAGGCGTTCACACAGAAATGCAAACAGCAGAGTTCTGGGAAGGAGTTTTTGGACGGCTCCTGCGTCTCATCACTGAAATAGAGGAAATTAATGCATAGTCTCTACAGATCTGGATGCTGATTACTCCCTAATTTGGTCTTCTGCTGGTCGTTCAGGCCCTCACTTCCCATGAAAATCTGGCCTAGAGTTGTTTGGAGGAAAGAAGGGTTGAGAGGAGACATGAATGAACTGAGACAAGTGGCTCTTTGAGAGGTATGTCTGTGATGGACGGACGCCAGAGTTATATGTGGGAGTTTCCTGTGGAGTTCATGACTGTTTGTGTGTGTGTGTGTGTATGTGTGAGAGTGAGTGTGTGTGTGTGTGTGTGTGTGTGTGTGTGTGTGTGTGTGTGTGTGTGTGTGCGGGTTTATGTGGTTTATGAGGACACAAATTTGTTTAATGACATGGGTATGACAGAGGTATTACAATATGAAGGTGTTTTATGAGGACACTGCCTATGTCCCCGTAATTCAAAAGGCTTAAAAAACATACTAAATGGTGATTTTTTTGAAAATCTAAAAATGCACACAGTCTCCTGTGAGGGCTAAGTTTAGGTGTAGGGTTGGTGTAGGGCAATAGCACACACAGATTGTTCAGTATAAAAACCATTACGCCTATGGAGAGTCCCCATAAACCACAAAAACCAACATGTGTGTGTGTGTGTGTGTGTGTGTGTGTGTGTGTGTGTGGTTAACTGACCAAACGCAGGCACATATATGGAGATTATCAGCCGCGGGTTGACGCTGAGAAAACAGGTCTGAGAGCCTAAAGGAGGAATCTGTGTGTCACATACATACCAACTGAAATCACGCTCTGATTTGAGATATAGACAATCTGGTGCCATATATTGCTTTCTCTTGCTGTTACAGTCATGTCGATTATATTCAAGTATACATATAACCATTAGATGAATATCGTATGTAATTTACACAGCAAAAACAGCATTTATTTGACCGAAACTTCAAAATCATCAACAACCTATCTAAATAATGCATTGAATGTTTACACAGTTGTTACCAAATGTGATATTATAATTTATTCCAAATCTTTTGGATAATGCAAAATTGGCTAAAGTCCATAATTCATAATAATGCTTCCTCAGTGAAAAAGTGCATCTCCTGTCGTCTCTCACATCAAAATCCAGCCACATATTAGTTTAGAGCTGTTTTGTCTTGTAAACGCTGCTTGATCTGATGCAGATTTCTCTCCTGATTCAGACCAGAACACTATCACTGGAGGAATTATGGATTATGGACTCTATGGTATTTTAGTTATAAACGTCTTAATGCTGGATTTGTTTCATCTTTTGTCTTCTCCAGATGTTAACTGATGGACTGGAGTGCTGTGGATTATTGTGATGTTTTTATCAGACTCTCATTCTGACGGCACCCATTCACTGCAGAGCATCCATTGCTGAGACACTGATGCAGAGACACATTTCTACAAACCTGATGAAGAAACAAACTCATCCTAATCTCAGATGAACTGAGGGTGAACACAAATCCACAATTTTTTATTTTTGGCTGAACTATTCATTCAATAAGACTTTCTCAAGACCTAGGCAAGAATGAACCGGGTGAATCTTGCTCTTTCAAAGCACTTGAGCCTGACAAGCTCCTGTTTCAGCCCAAATCAAACACACCTGAAGCAGCTAAATATTCATGAACGTTTGACCAGTTCTCCAGGAATCGTTCATGATTTTGTATATTGAGAAAGCTTATGGTTACAGATTGTTGTATTTCCAGTTGTCCGCAGTGGGTGTAGATCTCAAACCAGGCTCCTGTCCCTTACGCAAAAGAAGTTTATTCAAGTATGCTATTAGTATACTTCTTTAAAACTAAAAATCGGAAAGTATACTTTTAGTCTACGTTTTATGTACTTCTCAGAAATATACTTAAAATGACATTTAAGTATACTTGACTTAAAAGTCTAAATATATTTGAGCTATACTTGTGCTCCGTGTTATCATTGTTATACGGTAGGAGGCGCTAGAACACATCTACTGTACAGAATTACCACAAAACACAAGTGAAGAAGAAACCGAAACAACAGATGCTTCACATGTAATCAAACACATCATCAGACATAAAACAGCATCATAACTGTAACGTTATGAATAAAATATCACCAATGAAGAGGTAATAATGACTGTCAAGCTTTGGGGTGTTGATCGACTCCATCTACGTTTTGATTATCATTCTGAATCATATTCATATCAGCTTTTTGTTGAAAATGTTGTTTATTTCTTTATTTATGAAACTTACCAACATTCAAGTGTTTAAAAAAGATGCATGAAGCTATAATAAAATGTTTTTGTTTACAAGCAGATACTCTGTTCTTTCTTTTGATGTTTTGTATGTTCAGATATTCATATTCATATTGTGTAGTCAAAATTTACTACTTTTATACTTAAAGTATACTTTTATATACTAGAAAGTGGGCCAATTTAGTCCCATGGAGTATTGAAATAGAAGTATACTACTAGTACACTGATATTTGTATACTTGCTACATAAAGTATACTTAAAAATATACTTGAACTTTACTTAAGTATACTTAATAAAGTAAACTTGAAGTATACTACTTTTTGGTAAGGGGTAGCAGATCATGAGTGTGTGTGAAGCGCTGGACTTCATCTCTGGACGGGTTAATGTGAAAGTGTGCTGTCTATGTAAAGCAGCGGCGTCTTCATACTCAGCTCAAATGGCTTTCTCGTGTTTTGCTGTCTCTTAATTCTGAACGTTTCTGCACTTCGACACTTTTCAAAAGCTCATGCATTTTTTATCAGCGGCACATATTGTATTTTTGGTCGGCTGTCTGGCTTTATTTATTTTGTATTTTGCAGGGAAAACTTTCGATCCTGGTACACTCCGATCCGTGGTATATTGAGAGCTGTCAGTCACCGAGGCATCACATGTGTTGAGCGTTATGAAACTGATATGACATGAATAAGTCAAAAGGTGTATTGACAGTTATCCTATATGAGTTATGCTGATCGGTGCATTTAATGCAGCAGCAGAGATGCATGACATGCTGGAGAAGCTTTGTGTTTTCTGTCTTCACATTCAGCGCAGGTTCATGTTTGCATCATTGTTTGTGAAGTGTGTCAATACACCATTCAAACACTAGGTTTAATCAAACACTCTTTCTGGATGAGGTTACACAGGTTATGTTTCTTAATAATGCTGTTAATATAATCCTTCTGACCCATATGACATGCATGAAGCTCTTATGCATGTTTTTTAAAAGTTATATATAAATGTTAGGACAAAACATTCTTAAAGTTATGTTTATGCAACATTCTTATAACTTTATTAATATAAATATAATCCTGCTGACCCATATGACATGCATGAAGCTCTTATGCATGTTTTTTTTTATTATATATAAATATTTAGGACAAAGCATTCTTAAAGTTATGTTTATGCAACGTTCTTATAACTTTATTAATATAAATATAATCCTGCTGACCCATATGACATGCATGAAGCTCTTATGCATGTTTTTTATAAGTTATATATAAATATTTAGGACAAAGCATTCTTAAAGTTATGTTTATGCAACGTTCTTATAACTTTATTAATATAAATATAATCCTGCTGACACATATGACATGCATGAACGCTCTTATGCATGTTTTTTTTTATTATATATAAATATTTAGGACAAAGCATTCTTAAAGTTATGTTTATGCAACATTCTTATAACTTTATTAATATAAATATAATCCTGCTGACTCATATGACATGCATGAAGCTCTTATGCATGTTTTTTAAAAGTTATATATGAATATTTAGGACAAAACATTCTTAAAGTTATGTTTATGCAACGTTCTTATAACTTTATTAATATAAATATAATCCTGCTGACACATATGACATGCATGAAGCTCTTATGCATGTTTTTTAAAAGTTATATATGAATATTTAGGACAAAACATTCTTAAAGTTATGTTTATGCAACGTTCTTATAACTTTATTAATATAAATATAATCCTGCTGACACATATGACATGCATGAACGCTCTTATGCATGTTTTTTTAAAGTTATATATAAATATTTAGGACAAAACATTCTTAAAGTTATGTTTATGCAACATTCTTATAACTTTATTAAAATAAATATAATCCTGCTGACACATATGACATGCATGAAGCTCTTATGCATGTTTTTTTTTATTATATATAAATATTTAGGAAAAAGCATTCTTAAAGTTATGTTTATGCACCATTCTTATAACTTTATTAATATAAATATAATCCTGCTGACTCATATGACATGCATGAAGCTCTTATGCATGTTTTTAAAAAAATTATATATAAATGTTAGAACAAAGCATTCTTAAAGTTATGTCCACAATATAAATATAAATTTGTGGATAATGATGATTAATAAATACGTTAAATACTTTTATCCCATTTTACAGTTCAAATGTATTATTAATTAATTTTGTTTGTTTAAATATTTTGTTCATAATTTAACAACAACAATGTTCATACTGTATTGGTTCTATATGGAATCTAAGGTGACGTTTTCCTCCACATCATCCAAGAAACCCACATTTTAAAGCTGATATTTAAACAAGTTCTTCTCAGGATGCATGCAAGGGACCCCTGATGAGACTGCATTTCATACAATGATAACAGCTGTGATGATTTTCTGACAGAGCAGACCGCTTCTGAAGGCTGAGGTGTGTCTGATGGGGGTCAGTTTGTCTGACAGGTCACTCGGGGAACAGATGTTGGAGGAGACGTGACAGGAGAGGGTAGTGGCTGGTAATTACACGCCGTCCCCCGGGAGAGCCATGACACGAGGATCACAGGGGCGTAATTAAAACCCCAGAAACAGTTGTTAATAGGCCAGAAGATGAAGGTAGCAGCAGCAGGAGGGGTCCGAGAGGAGACGTGCGCCGTCACCTTCACAAAAACAGGGGATTTAGAAGAAATTAAGATGCATGGAAATCTCTATAGTCAATATACTTTTTTCTAGTTATGATCAGATCTACGAAAATTGCTCTTTGTGAGTTTGCAGTCTGTATAAAATGGTTAAATTACACACACAGCCAGGGTTATTATAGTTAACTAACACTGAAACCATTAAAACAAAATTGTTACCTGAAATCAATATTATTTTAGTGTCATTGAGAGTATTGAAGTTTTTATTAATACTTTTTTTTGTTATATTTTCCTGTTATATTTTATGATTTCATTTAAATTTTAAAGTAATAGCTTAGTATGTTTAGTCATTTTATTATGTTTTTGTCATTTTTATTCATTTTTTAATAGGTCTGTATGGTTATTATTAATTTGATTTCAGTTTTATTTTAAGTTATTTTAGTTCATCAAGTTAAACTAAATGAAAGTGAGAATGCATGCCTTTTTTTTTTTGTATAATAAATGTATGACTTTATTTATTTCATAATATAAGCTTTACTTATTTTACTTCAGGTAGTGTCCAAGAAAACATGTCTGATTTTTATTTAGTTTAACTTGATCTACTAATGTAACTAAACAAAGAATTAAAATGTGTAGTTATATTATATTATAAAATGTATAATTATAGTTCTGAATGGTTGCCAGGATGTTCTGAGAGGTTTTCAGGGTGTTGCTAGGGTGTTATGAATTGTTGCTATGTGGATGCTAGAGTGTTCTAGTTGCTAGGGTGTTATGAATTGTTGTTATGTGGATGCTAGAGTGTTCTAAGTGGTTGCCAGGGTGTTGCTAGGGTGTTATGAATTGTTGCTATGTGGATGCTAGAGTGTTCTAAGTGGTTGCCAGGGTGTTGCTAGGGTGTTATGAATTGTTGCTATGTGGATGCTAGAGTGTTCTAAGTGGTTGCCAGGGTGTTATGAATTGTTGCTATGTGGATGCTTGCATGTTCTAAGTGGTTGCCAAGGTGTTGCTAGGGTGTTATGAATTGTTGCTATGTGGATGCTAGCGTGTTCTAAGTGGTTGCCAGGGTGTTGCTAGGGTGTTATGAATTGTTGCTATGTGGATGCTAGAGTGTTCTAAGTGGTTGCCAGGGTGTTATGAATTGTTGCTATGTGGATGCTTGCATGTTCTAAGTGGTTGCCAAGGTGTTGCTAGGGTGTTATGAATTGTTGCTATGTGGATGCTAGAGTGTTCTAAGTGGTTGCCAGGGTGTTGCTAGGGTGTTATGAATTGTTGCTATGTGGATGCTAGAGTGTTCTAAGTGGTTGCCAGGGTGTTATGAATTGTAGCTATGTGGATGCTTGCATGTTCTAAGTGGTTGCCAAGGTGTTGCTAGGGTGTTATGAATTGTTGCTATGTGGATGCTAGAGTGTTCTAAGTGGTTGCCAGGGTGTTGCTAGGATGTTATTAATTGTTGCTATGTGGATGCTAGAGTGTTCTAAGTGGTTGCCAAGGTGTTGCTAGGGTGTTATGAATTGATGCTATGTGGATGCTTGGGTGTTCTAAGTGGTTGCCAGGGTGTTGCTAGGGTGTTATGAATTGTTGCTATGTGGATGCTAGAGTGTTCTTAGTGGTTGCCAGGGTGTTGCTAGGGTGTTATGAATTGTTGCTATGTGGATACTAGAGTGTTCTAAGTGGTTGCCAGGGTGTTGCTAGGATGTTATGAATTGTTGCTATGTGGATGCTAGAGTGTTCTAAGTGGTTGCCAGGGTGTTATGAATTGTTGCTATGTGGATGCTTGCATGTTCTAAGTGGTTGCCAAGGTGTTGCTAGGGTGTTATGAATTGATGCTATGTGGATGCTTGGGTGTTCTAAGTGGTTGCCAGGGTGTTGCTAGGGTGTTATACATTGTTGTTATGTGGATGCTAGAGTGTTCTAAGTGGTTGCCAAGGTGTTGCTAGGGTGTTATGAATTGATGCTATGTGGATGCTTGGGTGTTCTAAGTGGTTGCCAGGGTGTTGCCAGGTGGTTAATAGGATATTATGCATTGTTGCTAAGTGTTTTGTTCCTGGCTGGTTCCTGGCTGGCTGGTTGCACTCTCATGTCTCTGTGATCTTCTGGTCTGTAGATGTGACTCGAGTTCCTCTTCAGTGTTTATCTGTGAGATTACTGTTTCTGGTGAAAATGGTGTGTCTGATCACTGAATGTAATGCAGTATCAGCACACTCTCCTCATCAACACACACCATTGACCTCATTACTCTCAGCACTAGTACTAGTCTGCCAATAATCTTTTGCTATTGAGAAGCACAAGTAGGAAGGTGTCCAGGTCACAGAATGTCACGAGTACTCAGAGATGAACGGCAGCGTGCAGTATGGCTGTCTAATTAGAGCTGGAGTCACAGCAGTGTGCAGCGAGACGTTGAGGCTCAGATAATGCCTAACTTCAGCAGTAAGTGCTACTTCCGCCGCCGAGGAGAGTCCCGCTGAGCATCACACTCAACACCCACCCAGATAAATGGAGGGGTCTTGGCAGGACATATTTTTAGCATTAACTCGCTGACCCAAAAAAATGACGTCTGCAAAATGAAAGCCCACGGGAAGCTCGGGGAGGAGGATACATTTGCTTTTTCTCTGTGAGAATCAAAGAAAGAACCCTAATTATCAATGACTGCTCTAGAGTCGGCTAAAGATAGGGACGCTGGTGCATGTGTCTTTAAGCTGAATTACCCATCAGCTCTTGCCAATCCACATGGAAAACAGAAACACGATACTAGCTGCTCACTGTCCAGTACATACTACATACTGCACACTGGCTTTAGAGACAAATGCAATCAGAAGCGTGCTTCACTGTCATACGACCTCATCCCATCCCATCTTACACCATCTCACAAATAAATATACGTATATAGCAATGCTTTATGTAATAAAGAGGCGATAAGTACTGTGATTTACCATGAATGTGGAGAGATTTCTAGCTTTTATGAAACTGCAACTACAGCAATATTATACAATGGCTCATAATTGTCTGTTTTAATAAATGATAAAAACTCTGATCAAACAGTGAGTGGGTTATAAATGTTTTTCTTCTGTTACAGACGTAGGGTGTTGCTAGGTGGTTGCTATGAGGTTGCAAAAGTGTTCTGAAGGGTTCCCAGGGTGTACTCAGTTGTCACTAGGCAGTTTCTAGGGGTTCGTAATGGTTGCCAGAGTGTTGCTAGGTGGGTGTTCTGAATGGTTACTAGAGTGTTGCTAGGGTGTTCAGATTGGTTACCAGGGTGTTACTAGATGGGTGTTCTGAATGGTTACAAGGGTGTTGCTAGAATGTACTGAGTGGTTGCCAGGGTCTTGCTAGGTGGGTGTTCTGAATGGTTACTAGAGTGTTGCTGGGGTGTTCTGAGTGGTTGCCAGGGTGTTACTAGGTGGGTGTTCTGAACGGTTACTAGAGTGCTGCTAGGGTGTTCTGAGTAGTTGCAAAGGTGTTATTAGGTGAGTGTTCTGAATGGTTACTAGAGTGTTGCTAGGGTGTTTCGATTGGTTGCCAGGGTGTTAATAGGTGGGTGCTCTGAATGGTCACTAGAGTGTTGTTTGGGTGTTCTGAGTGGTTACCAGGGTGTTGCTAGGTGGGTGTTCTAAATGGTTACTAGAGTGTTGCTAGGGTGTTCAGAGTGTTTGCCAGGGTGTTGCTAGGTGAGTGTTCTGAATGGGTACTAGAGTGTTGCTAGGGTGTTTCGATTGGTTGCCAGGGTGTTAATAGGTGGGTGCTCTGAATGGTCACTAGAGTGTTGTTTGGGTGTTCTGAGTGGTTACCAGGGTGTTGCTAGGTGGGTGTTCTAAATGGTTACTAGAGTGTTGCTAGGGTGTTCTGAGTGGTTGCCAGGGTGTTGCTAGGTGGGTGTTCTGAATGGTCACTAGAGTGTTGCTAGTGTGTTCTGAGTGATTGCCAGGGTGTTGCTGGGTGGTTGCAATAGTGTTCTGAATGGTTTCCAGGTTATTGTTTAGAGGCTCCAATGATGTTTTGAGTGGTTACTAGGTGGTTGCTAGAATGTTTCAAGTCATTTCCATTGTGTTGCTAGGTGGTTACAAGGGTCCTTTGAGCGAATGGTTGCTAGGGTGCTCTGAGGGTGTTGCTAGGCAATTGAAAATACTATTTCAGTTTTTCTAAGTTTCACATTTAATTCAATGTGTTACTTGCTGTTTCTTTGTAATTGTTTGTGAAATTTACTAGCAAATTCTGAGTGAAAATTTTTCTACACCAATCTCTTCTTGAGTGTAGTATGAGCAGAATGTTTGTATGTTATTCTGAATGCAGCCACGGTCACCTCAACATTTAGTCCTACAGTAAATATGAGTAATTCAGTCATTGCAGCTCCATCAGATCATCAGGCTGTGGGTGAATCACTGAGCAGTACGAATATCTACACTTCTCCTGTTGTACATCATCTCTATTTTCATGACTTATTTACTGTTTTGTGAGGTGTAAATATTTCATGTGGGAGACAGACAGTTTTCCCAGACTCTAACGAGAGCCTGTGGATCGCGGCTCAGCCGTCTTCCTCGACGTTTGATGTGATCGCATTTCATTTTCCAAAGGGTCCACAGGGTCAAGGATGCACAGCGCTGAAGAAATTCTGAGGGTCAACCGGTCAGGTGTGGGTCAGAATCCAAAACACACAGCGTGCTTCGGGTCAGGGATACAGACCGGCGGCGCAGGCCGATCAAACTTTGACAGGCCGGCCTCAGCAAGCCTTCATAAGCGCTCACTCAGTCCACTTTAACACAGCGCTAGCTCATTATGCTCACGTGCATTTCTCAGCCTTTAGCCGTATTAACACACTCTGATGTGGGTGTCTAGCTGAATCGCCCTCCTTTTGTTCTGGCTAATTTTGTCGAATCAATACGAGCTTCCCCTTGAGCGGAAACAGGCTGCATAATCAATGTGAATAATAATTGATAAGCGTTCTGTGATGTGTCGATTTCAGCGTGCAGATCCATGTCAAATGAGGCTAATTGGATCAGGTTGTCGGGGTGAGGGTTAACAGGAGCGGGGCCCCTGAGGGCCCGACCGGCTACAGAGTATTACCCACGGCCCTCGAGAGCCAAAGCATGTGGAAAACACAGCAGCGGAGCGGCAGAGCTGAGGTAAATGTATTCTATAGGCGAGAGGTGAGCGCTTCCACATTAACAGGGGGATTGGACAACATTTCAATCATGTGATGCTCACGGCTTATACTTACACTGCACTAAACGGGCTGATATACACATTCTTTGACATTTCAAAATAATTCCTGACTCAACAAAACCTCACCAAAATACTATATACTAAATATGTAGTATTACACTTATGTGCTAAGAGGCTATGCTGAATGGTAAATAGTACAGCACAACCTCAAGAGCCTTAGTGATGTTATAAAACAGATATATTTTAAGGACAAATGTGTTGCTGACCAGCTGTTACTACAATACAGGTCAGAAGTTTGGAATAAATAAGATTGTTTTTTTCCCTTCTGCTCATCAAAAGAGTGTATTTATTTACAGTAGTCTAAATACAGTAAAAAGAGTAACATTGTGAAATATTATTGTAATTTAAAATAACTGTTTTCTGTGTGAATATATTTTAAAATGTAATTTATTGGTGTGCTTTCATTTATGTTGAAAACAGTTTTTGCGGAAACTATCATTCAAAAGTTTATGGTAAAATAAAATAAAAAATTAAATTAATACTTTTATTCATCAAGGACGCATTAAATTGATCAAAAGTGCCAGTAAAGACATTTATAATGTTACAGTAGATTTCTATTTCAAATAAATGCTTTCTTTCTATTCATCTGTGAATTCTGAAAAATTAAATGTATCACGGTTTCCACAAAAATATTGTGCAGCACAACTGTTTTCAACATTGATAATAATCAGAAATGTTTCTTGAGCAGCAAATCAGCATATTATTTTGATTTCTGAAGAATCATGTGACACTGAAGACTGCAGTAATGATGCTGAAAATTCAGCTATGAATAAATTACAGTTTAACATAATTTTTTTTCTTTAATTAAATAAATGCAGCCTTGTTCAGCAGAAGTTAAACAATCTTAATTATTCCAAGTTTTTTGACAGTAGTGTAGATCACCACTGGAACACAACTGACCAATCAGAAGGCAGCAGCGGAATTATGTGCATTATTGTGCTCTGAAAAATGTCTCTGATGGCTGTTTAAGGTGTATTTCAGATACGAGATTCACATGTATGTGTCGTGCATGGTCAGTGCTTTTATTAGCGAGTCATTGTTGTGTTCCTAAACTGCTATGGCATGTTTCACGGGTGTTGACATGATGAAATATGGCTCTAGGTCGGGTACGTGCCAACGCTTTAGGGAAGTAATTAACAGAACGTAGAAGCTTTTCACCCCCAGCGGTGATTTCACCGCATCCGGCCCGCCTCAGATGACATGTACATGAGCGGCTCCGCGTGCTGCGATGCATTGATGGATCGGGGAGATAAACAGACAGGCTTCTGCCTCGTGACCAGGTGAGCGGGTCGAGAAAGACGACTGACTTAAAGATGGGCAGCAGGTGACCTTTTGAGAAAGCGTGGCACGAGCCTAACTAAGGTACTGTTTATTTATAGACGGTATTTATAGAAGCGATTTTCCCGAGGTGACGCTGAACGAGACGCCACTTCTCATTACCAGCAGACGACTGGCTGCGGTTCATTTTACAGCTGACTGAACGCAGGGCCCCATGTGCTCTGACTCCTGTGCATGGGCGGCCCCTATAATCATCTCAATTATGCATTCATCTCTGCTTTATGTAATTTAGCATTTACTTTTTTTTCCAGTATTTTCTGATTATTTTGGGCACTGTAAAAAATAAGTGTGATTTTAACTGTACAATTTTGTAAAAACGCTACAGAAAAAAACTGTTAATAGGTTAACAGTAAGTTCCCGTACTATATACAGGGAAAAACTGTAAAAGATCTAACCAGACATTCCATGTAATTTTACAGTAAAATGCTGTTAATTGTACAGTTTTTAGAAGTAAAAAAGAACAAATTAATGTAAAATTTACTGTAAACAGATATTCCCAGAATTTTAAGTGTTTTGTTTAAATAATCAGTTTTTTTAATAGTTTTTGTTATCAGTTATGTACATTTGGGCTTTATGTTACATCTTCTGTTGTTTAATGAAAGTTTATTACATTATTTAAGTATCATGTGTGTTATTATGATGGTGTTTAGTGTTTGTGTGAATGACTCTGTGCAGCTTCTGTGTATTAGTATATACTTCACCTTCTATATATTAGTATATACTTCACCTTCTGTATATTAGTATATACTTCACCTTCTGTATATTAGTATATACTTCACCTTCTGTATATTAGTATATACTTCACCTTCTGTATATTAGTATATACTTCACCTTCTGTATATTAGTATATACTTCTGCTTCTATATATTAGTATATACTTCTGCTTCTATATATTAGTATATACTTCACCTTCTGTATATTAGTATATACTTCTGCTTCTATATATTAGTATATACTTCTGCTTCTATATATTAGTATATACTTCACCTTCTGTATATTAGTATATACTTCACCTTCTATATATTAGTATATACTTCACCTTCTGTATATTAGTATATACTTCACCTTCTATATATTAATATATACTTCACCTTCTGTATATTAGTATATACTTCACCTTCTATATATTAGTATATACTTCACCTTCTATATATTAGTATATACTTCACCTTCTATATATTAATATATACTTCACCTTCTGTATATTAGTATATACTTCACCTTCTATATATTAATATATACTTCACCTTCTGTATATTAGTATATACTTCACCTTCTATATATTAATATATACTTCACCTTCTGTATATTAGTATATACTTCACCTTCTGTATATTAATATATACTTCACCTTCTGTATATTAGTATATACTTCACCTTCTGTATATTAGTATATACTTCACCTTCTATATATTAGTATATACTTCACCTTCTGTATATTAGTATATACTTCACCTTCTGTATATTAGTATATACTTCACCTTCTATATATTAGTATATACTTCACCTTCTATATATTAATATATACTTCACCTTCTGTATATTAGTATATAATTCACCTTCTATATATTAGTATATACTTCACCTTCTATATATTAGTATATACTTCACCTTCTGTATATTAGTATATACTTCACCCTCTATATATTAGTATATACTTCACCTTCTATATATTAATATATACTTCACCTTCTGTATATTAGTATATAATTCACCTTCTATATATTAGTATATACTTCACCTTCTATATATTAGTATATACTTCACCTTCTGTATATTAGTATATACTTCACCTATATATTAGTAGAAACTTCACCTTCTGTATATTAGTATATATTTCACCTTCTATATATTAGTATATACTTCACCTTCTGTATATTAGTATATACTTCACCTTCTGTATATTAGTATATACTTCACCTTCTGTATATTAGTATATACTTCTGCTTGTGGTGAAGCTACTTGTGATGAGCTTTGATTCTTCTCTTTTATCACCTGCATTATTATGGTGTTAAAGGTACAAAACAGATTTTAATAGCAGTGTGTGTTGTTGAATTTACTGGTTTACATTCAAATTTTCTTGTTTGTAAATTACAGTTTTATACTGTAAATTTTACAGTTTTGGGCCATAAATGTGTTTACAGTTTTACTGTATTTTTTACAAAATTATTCTGTCAACCACAGCTGCCGAAATTATTTTGTATGTGTTTTCACAGTGGGTGTTATAAACTCCTGAACATATAGAGCCGGTGAACATTCTGGATCAGCGCATCTACAACTGATGCACTTCAGAAGATGTGCGAAGCCTAGAATCATAAATCACACTGTTTTTGTTTATTTAGGCCAGAAGAGAACTGGTCTCCTGGTTCCTCCTAAGGTTGTTTTTTTCTCGATTTCTGTCATCTGCTGGATTTTAGGATTTCTTGCCACTGTTTCAATTAATATTCAGTAATATTATCAATGCAACTGCACTGACACTATGAACAAAACTTGAACAGAACCTGAAATGAATAATGACACTGACTCTGCAAACATGAGCGCTTTTATTGAACTGAAATGAATCAAAATTGAACCGCAGAGCTGCTTTACAGATGAAATTGAAATTGTTTCATAATTGATTAATTTTATATCATTAACTGTTGTTTCCCTATTTATTACTGTTAAGCTGCTTTGGAACAATCTGTATTGTATTAAGTGCTGTAGAAATAAATGTGACTTTAGTTATAATAGTAAGTAAGTACACTGTGAAAAATGATCGTGATTTTAATGGTAAAAAACTGTGAAAATGCTTCAGTAAAACCTGTTAAATGGTTAACGGTAAGTTCCTGTAAGATTCACAGGGAAAACTGTAAACTGATGTTCCCAGAATTCCCTGCATTGCATTTCAAATTTTGTTTGAATTTGATGTTTTTTCTTTGAAATAACTGTTTCTTAGTTTTTTCTTATAATTTTTTTTATGTTTATTAGGGTTGTATGTTACATCTAATGTTGTTAAATTAATGTTTATTGCATATTTCAGTTTATTGAGTCACCATGATGGTGATTAGTGTTTATCAGTGTATCACAAAGGTACAAACAGATTTCAGTACTTCAGTAGGTTGGTATATTAACATTATATCAGTTAATGAAATTACAGTATTTAACTGTAAATTTAAGTTATAACCGTAAAACCTAAAATGTTGTTACTGTATTTTTTACTGTAGAATTCTGGCAACCACAGCTGCCATTTTTTTACTGTAAATTTTACGATTTTTTTTTTTTTACAGTGTAAGTAAAATGTATTTATATAGCACCTTTCACAGACAAGGAGTCACAAAGTGCTTTACAATAAAAATTAAAATCAAAAGAAGTTTGTACCAGCTGTACAAATACCACCAAATATCACAAAAAGTTGCTTCCAGACCATATTGTTAGTTAAAAGCTTGTCCAAAAAGATATGTTTTTAGGTGTTTTTTAAAAGATTCTACAGAACACATAGTTCTCAATGATAAGGGGAGAGAGTTCAAATAATCATAATCATAATAATAAAAAACAATCTGTACGTCCATTTGGGAAAATAATAAGTGTAACATGCTTTTAGGAAAAATGTAAAATATTTAATTTCAGTTTATTTCAGTTAACATTTAATTTAGTAATTTTTTTTATGGTTTTAGTTTTTGTTATCTATAATAACCCTGATTCAAATAATAATAAAAATAATAATACTAATAATCAGGCTGCATTTTAGTTTATACAGTTTATCACTTTACAGCATTTGTCATCCTAAAGAATAATAGTACGTTATAGTTTATCAGTCGTTTGTCATGAGTCTATTTATCAGTGATGTTTAATAGTTGTTCAATCTTGGTCTTATTAAAAAATGGCATTAAATGTGTTTGATCTTCCTGCACAGGACACTGAAGGTGTAATGTAATTCTGGCTCAGGTCAGATGTTCTGGTCACAGTCATGTCTGCGGAGCGTGAAGGTGTCCTGACGCTCCTCCAGGCCTCTCGCAGGACCCGGGGACAGCCGAGGTAATGTCAAATCAAAGACAAACGCTGGAGTCCAGAGCTCAGAGCGACCGCTAACCCTACAAAGACATCTCAACAGAGTGCAGACTGACGTGGATTAGTGGATACTGTTCAGTAGCATTCACTCATAGTGTGTTTAGAATTGGGAGAGAGATAGCTTTGTTCCAACCCTATAAAAGCCCGTAGATCTGACACCGGCCATCTTTTTTTCAGTGGGAAACAGTTGCTGTGTCCCAATTCGCCTACGTATACTATTCCCTAAAAGTATGTACTCTTTTTGTGAAGAAAAAGTACATACTTCTGAGTATGTAGCAGAATAGTAGGCACGCTTTGGGACACTACTTCATCATAGCTGTGTTTTTAACGGACGCTCTGTTGCTTAGTTACGAGCTGTATCTGTTTAAACTGCTGTCAATCATCTTGTCACAGTTAACATCATCCACATATCGTTTAATTTGATTTCCTAACGTATATGAGAGAAATTAATGCAGGTCTTTCATGCCGAGAACTCTGCTCATGTGATGCATAATGATGCATTTGAAAGTTAAACACCAAACGTATCATTATAAAAGTTCACAGTGCTGCTGCAGATGAAATATAACGTGGATAACATTAAATTAATATTTTTATTCAGGTTAGACATTGATTATTTATCACTCAAATCCCTTTCTCTACCTGTCTGTCAGTCGTGCATATCTGCCATGTTTGTAGTTTTTGTAGTTTTTGTAGTTCTAATCGAATCTCGTCCACCACGCAATGTGTTGTGGGTAATATTAGCTGTTAGAGTGCATCTGCACTTCGACTTCTAACTGGAAGTAGTAGACTTCATAGCATACTATGATTTGGAACATACTAATTCTATTTTCGAGTACTATTTAGGACGGATAGTATGCGAATTGGGACGCAGCATCGGTTTTCCATTGGCTTTTGGATTGTTGCAGAAAATAAGCTCTGTGACCAACAAAAGTTGATGATTCTTAAAAGATTGTTTATTATGAGAATCTTCGAATGAACACAACTTTGAAGCCTAAAACAAGTAAAATACTAAATGAACTACACCTCGATAATAAGTCTTCAACATCACCACCATTAAACCTCAACAACTCTTTCAGTCTTTATTTAAAACATTGGTAACACTTTACAATAAGGTTCATTAGTTCACATTAGTTAACATGAACAATACTTCTACAGCATTTATTAATCTTAATTAATGTTAATTTCAGCATTTACTAATGCATTATTAAACTCACAAGTTGTGTTTGTTAACATTAGTGTAATGCTCTGTGAACTAACATGAACTAACGACTGTATTTTCATTAACTAACATTAACAAAGATTAATAAATAGTGTAATAAATGCATTGTTAATTGTTTGTTCGTGATAGTTAATACATTAACTAATGACACCTTATTGTAGTTTTTTTTGTTGTTTTTTTGGAGATTCTTTGGAAAACTTATTTTCAGGTTTTTCAGATTAAAATGGCTTTGCATTGGTGTTCCTTTGACTTCCATTTATATGATTTATAAGCGAATTTTGGTAAACTATGACCTGTAAATTTGTATGAGGTAAAGACATGTGGCGAATGCAAGTAATGGTTTTTGCACTAATGCCATAAAACTATAGTTAGTTGCTCCAAGAATCTTCCGGTAATCAGTTCTTAAAAGAACCATCTTATATTAGATGGACTTAACTACTATGTACTTACATTTAAATTAATCATTTGATACAATGCACTTATTGTGTACATACATGTTTTTACATTGCACACATTTTTAAAATACCTATATGTAGTTACATCTGTAATTAATTTCTGTAATTACATTTATAATTAAACTGTTGACCCATCCCTTACACCTTAACCCACCCTTAAACCTACCCATACCACTTAACCTGTCCCTAACCTACCCGTATCCACCTCAATAGCAGCAGAAGTATTCTGCAATACAGTATGAACACAATAAGTACATTGTACTTTTTCTTTGATGTGAGTACATAGTAGTTAAGTCCACTTAATATAAAGTGTGACCGAACCATCTTTTTTTTTTTTGGTGTGAAGAATATTTTAGTAATATGAAGAACGTTTTTCCACTATGAAAAACCATATGTGCAAATGGCTTTAAAAGGCTCTTTATGGAATCATTAATGCCAATAACAAAGCATTATTTTCAAGAGTTTTATTTGTAACTAAAATAAAGAACACACACTTGAGATCTGCAGGACTGCAGTGTTGCAGTATTATAAAGAATATTGCTGGAGCCTTGAAATTGCTCTGAAAAGTGACTCTGAAAAGTGGCATAAATGTACATAAATGTAAATGATGCAGTAAGGTGGAGTATAATGCATATTTTTATGTTTCGGATGTATTTTATTTTGAATTATGTTTTTAAAAAATCATATTACCATTGTTACTGTGTTCATAGAAACGCTACATGCTCAAAGTCTACTGTGATCATGACTTAAGTTGTATTCAGAGCACCAGTGCATTGATGGATTCCTCAAGAACCACAGAATAATGCGCTCTTCTTCAGTGGTGTTGGGTTTCAAGCTCTTGTTGGTTCTAGCTGGAACTCTTATTGTTCAGTGCGTCTGGTAACCCAGAGCAGCTCTTTGTTGTCAGCGTCTCTGCTGGAAAATCAAAGCCAGAGGTTCCTGATCAAAGCAGAATGAGAGATGACATCACCCCGCCGAACTCTGGTCCTCCGCAGGGATTTGTGGGATTGATGCCGCAATGAGCATGAAGAACAAATCATTCCTGGACAGGTGTCAGATGCAAACACTGCAATAATTGCCATTTCTATGAGAGCCGAATCTCGTTTGGATGTGAGCCGGGGGGTGAGGGACTCCTTGTATTCAAAATATTTCTCCCTTTACAAGCCATTTGCTAATAAATTGGCTGCTTTGTCGCAGTCGGATGTGTTTGGTATCGATTGCTGCTGATTTTCTGCTTGTTTGAGAGCTGTCTGTCGGCACCTGTCTGCCAGCTGTCAGGTGAGATGTTATTAAACGAGCCCCTGACAGCCGCGGGTAATGACCGCTGATGGAAGGAGGAGCTCCGGCGATTAGCAGACACTCCTGAGAAAATACCTGACCTTTGCTTAGGCCTCTGTGAGCCGCTCTGCTTAAAGCTGAAGTCACCAAACGGAAGCACAAGAATAATAATGCCATTGGTCAGAGGAGCAGAGGGTCCCGCCCTAAACTCATGTGATTGGCTGAGTCAGAAGATGGTTCAAACAAACAGACCAATGTTTGTCACGGTGTTTCACTCGTCAGGACAAAAAAGTAAAGTTACACACCAGAAACTGACGATAGAGAATATGCTTTAAAATAAAAATCAGTCTCATTAAAGAACACCTTGGCGTACTTTTATAAAGAGTTGTTATTATGGAAATAAAATAGTTTATAATATTACTAAATGTAATGTTTTCAGACACTTAAATGTACATTTGCAATCAAATGAATTGTATAATAGTTTAAATTTATATTAAATGCAATTCACTGAACTCTAGAGTGCTTTTGCCGCACTTACTGTAAGTATATTTTTATAAGTACAGCTTTATAAAAATATACAGTAACACTTTATTTTAAGGTGTTACACATTCTACATGTACTTACTATTATAACACTAAATTATGCATAATTACATGCAAATAACTCTAAGACAAACCCTACTCCGAACCCTAACCACATAGTAAGTACGTGTAGTTAATTATTATTACTTAGTACTTAAATATATAATTACACTGTAACAAAATAAAGTGTAACCAAATATAAATTTAAGATTTGAAGTACACTACAATTGCAGATTCAATACAATTAAGCGCACTTCTTTTCTCTTTCCAGACGCTCTGCTGTTTGACGTGATCAGAGCAGAGCAGCCGTCTGTAAGAGTTTCCATGAGTTTACTGACGCTTTAAACTGCAGAATAATCTTCATCTCCTGTCATGAGATCAGAGGAATAATTATCTTCTGTCTCACTGATTCTCTATATTTGAAAGGATTCATTTTAATATGACATGGAGTTGCTTTGTAAAATAACAGATAGCAGATTTGTCTTTCTTTCTTTCTTTCTTTCTTTCTTTCTTTCTTTCTTTCTTTCTTTCTCTCTCTCTCTTTCGGAGCAGTAATAATATGCCCATTCTGCTGTAATGTGATTGTTTTATTTGTATAATGAGTGTTCTGCACATGAGCAGAGGCATCTGTCTCTCAGCCGTGTTTGTCTGTCTGTCTGTCTGTCGTCTGTCTGTCTGTCTGTCTGTTGTCTGTCTGTCTTTCTATCTGTCTGTGCATCTGTCTATGCATCTGTCTGTCTGTTGTCTGTCTGTCTGTCTTTCTATCTGTCTGTGCGTCTGTCTGTGCATCTGTCTGTCTTTCTGTTGTCTGTCGTCTGTCTGTGCATCTGTCTGTCTGTCTGTCTGTCTGTCTGTCTGTCTGTCTGTCTGTCTGTCTGTCTGTCCGTCCGTCCGTCTGTCGTCTGTCTGTTGTCTGTCTGTCTGTCTGTGCATCTGTCTGTCTGTCTGTCTGTCTGTCTGTCATCTGTCTGTCTGTTGTCTGTCTGTCTGTCTGTTGTCTGTCTGTCTTTCTATCTGTCTGTGCATCTGTCTGTGCAACTGTCTGTCTGTTGTCTGTCTGTCTGTCTTTCTATCTGTCTGTGCGTCTGTCTGTGCATCTGTCTGTCTTTCTGTTGTCTGTCGTCTGTCTGTGCATCTGTCTGTCTGTCTGTCTGTCTGTCTGTCTGTCTGTGCATCTGTCTGTCTGTCTGTCTGTCTGTCTGTCTGTCCGTCCGTCCGTCCGTCTGTCGTCTGTCTGTTGTCTGTCTGTCTGTCTGTCTGTGCATCTGTCTGTCTGTCTGTCTGTCTGTCTGTCTGTCATCTGTCTGTCTGTTGTCTGTCTGTCTGTCTGTCTGTCGTCTGTCTGTCTGTCTGTCTGTCATCTGTCTGTGCATCTGTCTGTCTGTCTGTCTGTTGTCTGTCTGTCTGTCGTCTGTCTGTCTGTCCGTCCGTCCGTCCGTCCGTCCGTCCGTCCGTCCGTCTGTCTGTCTGTCGTCTGTCTGTCTGTCTGTCTGTCCGTCTGTTGTCTGTCTGTTGTCTGTCTGTCTGTGCATCTGTCTGTCTGTCCGTCTGTCTGTCCGTCCGTCCGTCCGTCCGTCCGTCCGTCTTTCTGTCTGTCTGTCTGTCTGTCTGTCTGTCGTCTGTCTGTTGTCTGTCTGTTTGTCTGTCTGTCTGTCTGTGCATCTGTCTGTGCATCTGTCTGTCTGTCTCTGCATCTGTCTGTCTGTCTATCGTCTGTCTGTTGTCTGTCTGTCTGTCTGTCTGTCTGTGCATCTGTCTGTCTGTCTGTTGTCTGTCTGTCTGTCTGTCTGTCTGTCTGTCGTCTGTCTGTCTGTGCATCTGTCTGTCTGTCTGTCTGTCTGTCTGTCTGTTGTCTGTCTGTCTGTCTGTCTGTCTGTCTGTGAATCTGTGCGTCTGTCTGTCTGTCTGTCTGTCTGTCTGTCTGTCTGTGCATCTGTCTATCTGTCGTCTGTCTGTCTGTCCCTCTGAGCTCGAGCCGATGTGACAGCTTTCATTTACAGCGCCGGCTGTTTGACACGCATTTCCCTCTCGACTGACAGAAATCTAGATGAGCAGAAACATTAACCTCCTCACTAGACCACTGCGTTCTGGCCAGAATTCAGTCTTTTTTTTTTTGGCTTGTTTTTATGCTGCTGATGCTTTTCTGTGTCTAATTTGCTGGACTAAAAGAGAAATTCATTGCAGATTTTACTGTGTGTCTATTATCTGTATTCGTCCGTAATCCTCTTAAATTTCTGCACATTCCTTTTCAGAAACAAACAGACACAGTGAGCTGTATTCAGGGTCCCAAAGTACTTGAAATATAAATAAATAAGTACATTTTAGTAGTAAAATAGATACATTTAGGGAAAAATGAGTAGAAACAACTCCATTTTGATTTCTATATTAAATTCATAATTTCATGAAGTCTTATGATTATTGTACATGTTCAGTCAGAGTGTTGTCTATCATAAACAGTCTGAAAACGCATCGACAGCGAGACGGTTGTTTTGTTTCGAGCATCTAAAGACGTCGAGCTGGAGGGAGGAAAACAGTCTTGACATAGACATGTGAAACAGCTTGTCATGTGAAACACTTTCCTTAATATTTATATCCATTTGCACTAATTAGTGGAAAACACACAGATGGTGCAGCTTCACAAACTCTCAGACTGTGAATGTGAATGTCATCGCCGCCAGCAGAAGAGAAGGAGCCTGCGTTTGTCTCTTTATGGCTTCTAGCCCTCAATTTAAAATGTGTTTTCCTCTTTTTTTCTGTGGGATTGACGTTAAATGAGTGCTCTCTGATAATGAAAAAGAGGGGTATTAACTAGTGAAACAATAGTACTTAGGTACCATATGCCGTGTGTTAAACGCTGTGAGACAGCTGTAATATCCCAGAGAGAAGAAGAAGACTCCGCTCCGACTAAATGTTTCCAGCCATCAGGAAAAAGCCACTTTTCATGGACTGGTTTCCAGATGGAGGGCAGCGGAGTGTGTGTGTGTGTGTGTGTGTGTGTGTGTGTGTGTGTGTGTGTGTGTGTGTGTGTGTGTGTGTGTGTTAGACTACGAATAGACTGTATTAGTGTGTGATGGCAACTAATAATGCAGCATTAGACATGTGTGATTGTGTTGCTAAATAAACAGTACCTGTGTGTGTGCATATGTGCATGTGTGTGTGTGTGTGTGTGTGTGTGTGTGTTTTGTGTGTGTGTGTGTGTGTGTGTGTGTGTGTGTGTGTGTGTGTGTGTGTGTGTGTGTGTGTGTGCGTGCGTGTCTTTCAGCTGGAGGTGTGTGAGCTTGGCACCATTATCCTCCTCTTACATGTCAAACTGAGACAAAGATGTTTCTGAGAGAATCTGTTAAACAACAAATGTTTAAAGGAAAAGACGTGTGGCCAAGTATGGTGACCCATACTCAGAATTTTTGCTCTGCATTTAACCCACAGCAGTGAGAAGTGAACACACACACACACACACACACACACACACACACACACACACACGGAGCAGTGGGCAGCCACTTATGCTGCGGCACCCGGGGAGCAGTTGGGGTTTCGGTGCCTTGCTCAAGGGTCTCACCACAGTCGTGGTATTGAAGGTGGAGAGAGCGCTGGTTATTCACTCCCCCCACCTACAATCCCTGCCGGACCTGAGACTCGAACCCGCGACTTTTGGGTTACAATCCGACTCTCTATCCATTAGGCCATGACTGCCCCTTTTTTTTTTTGAAAGGAAAGGAAACACATTTAAATGCTACACGCAGCCAAACTCACTGCCTCAGTGCTACAGTGCAGTGTAGGTGGTTGTTAGGGTGCTAGGTGGTTGCTAAGGTGTTCTGCGTGGTTGCTAGGGTGTTGCTAGGCAGTTGCTAGGTTGTTCTGATGGATTTCCAGGATGTTGCTAAGAGGTTGCTATTGCGTTCTGAACTGTTGTTTCTGTGTGGTTGCTTAGGAGTTGATAGACAGTTGCTAGGGTATTATGAGTGGTTGCTAGGCAGTTGCTAGGTTTTTCTGAGTGGTTGCCAGGATGTTAAGTAGTTGCTAGATTGTTCTGAGTGGTTGCTAGGCAGTTGCTAGGTTGTTCTGAGTGGTTGCCAGGATGTTGCTAAGTAGTTGCTAGGTTGTTCTGAGTGGTTGCCAGGATGTTGCTAAGTAGTTGATATTATTTTCTGAATTGTTGTTTCTGAGTGGTTGCTTAGGAGTTGATAGGCAGTTGCTAGGGTTTTATGAGTGGTTGCCAGGGTGTTGCTAAGTGGTTGATATTGTTTTCTGAGTTGTTGTTTCTGAGTGGTTGCTTAGGAGTTGATAGGCAGTTGCTAGGTCTTTCTGAGTGGTTGCCAGGCTGTTAAGTAGTTGCTAGGTTGTTCTGAGTGGTTGCTAGGCAGTTGCTAGGTTGTTCTGAGTGGTTGCTAGGCAGTTGCTAGGTTGTTCTGAGTGGTTGCCAGGATGTTGCTAAGTAGTTGATATTATTTTCTGAATTGTTGTTTCTGAGTGGTTGCTTAGGAGTTGATAGGCAGTTGCTAGGGTTTTATGAGTGGTTGCCAGGGTGTTGCTAAGTGGTTGCTAGGTGTTGCTAGGCAGTTTCTAGGGTTTTATGAGTGGTTGCCAGGGTGTTAGAGGGGTGTTCTGGGTGGTGGCTTAGGGTGTTGCTAGACAGTTGCTAGGATGTTCTGAATTATCACCAGGGTGTTGCTAGGTGGTTGCTAGAGTTTTCCGACTGGTTGCTTAAGAGTTTATATGAGCAGTTTCCAGGGTGTTACAGGGGTGTTCTGGGTGGTTGCGAGGGTGTTGCAAGGCATTTGAAAGGTGTTCTGAATGATCACCAGTGTGTTGCTATGCAGTTGCAATAGAGTTCTGAGTAGATGCCTGGAAGTTAAAAGGTAGTTGGAAGTGTATTATGAATGGTCGCCAGGGTGTTGCTAGATGGTCTGTAGATGTGACTCGAGTTCCTTTTATCTGTGGTATTATTTCACCTGTTTTTGGGGAAAATGGTGCGTCTGATCAGCACTCTCCTCATC
>CM041808.1:38143444-38145944 GCA_023376895.1 Aspiorhynchus laticeps
CTTTTAAATTTCCAACTCAAAAAGGCTTTACAGCATTATTATATCAACAAAAAGTCTTTAAAAAATGTAACAACATAATATTTACATACTGATATTGCAACCATACATAATTCTTTCCCTTTAATAACAATGCTTTGAAACATTTTCTTAAATTTACTGATTCTTAAAAATATTTTTATCCTCATTCCAGCTTGTTCCATAATTCTACTTCTTTAATTGAAATATATATATATACTGTACATACACCACAGCGCAAAACGGTCTCTTCTGCTCACCAAGGCTGCATTTATTTGATCATAAATGCAGTAAAAATAGTGAAATATTATTACAATTTAAAACAGCTGTTTTCTACGTGAATATGTGTTAAGCTGTAATTTATTTCTGTGATCAAAGCTGTATTTTCAGCATCATTACTGCAGTCTTCAGTGTCACATGATCTTCAGAAATCATTATAATATGCTGATTTGCTGCTCAAGAAACATTTCTGATTATTATCAATGTTGAAAACAGTTTTATTGTTTGTGGATACCGTGATATATTTTATTTTTCAGGATTCACAGATGAATAGAAAGCATTTATTTGAAATAGAAATCTACTGTAACAATATGAATGTTGTCATTAAGCATCCTTGCTTAATAAACGTATAAATTAATGAACAAATATTAGTAACGCAAAGTGTGAATGTAAACAAAGCAATGCCGTTATGCATAAGGATGTGAGTTTAGTGTTGCTCTGTTACTCTGTGACGGACAGCCGCATGTAAACACACTCATCAAAGCAGAGACGTTGTTGTGGTCAGTGTTGTCCAACATGTGTCAGGCGTCATGAGGAGAGAAGCGGTCGGGCGCTTTGATTCATTGAGAGTGTTCTCCTGACCTCTTAAACAGTGCCGCAAACGGGTGTCAGTCCCACCACAAAACACTAACTCTATTGATCAAAACATCCCAGCAGCGGCCGGATCGGTGTCCCGTCTGAAAGATCACTCTCATGTCACACGTTCACCAGTCGTTTGTGTTTTATTTGGTTACTGCTGGAATCATGGTTTCTCTCGTGCCATCATAACCTCACAGCCCTACGGTATTTCAACCCTGTCACAGCGAGATGAGCACGTTTCAGGTTCAGCATCACATTTCACTTTCCTCAATTTTTGTTTATTTTTCATGCCCTTAGTTAGCAAATATCATTACACCATTGTGCATTCCTTACAGTGATGTAAGTTCTTTCCCATAACAGGGTTGATCTACTGAGACTGATGTAAATATCATCACATAATGAAATGTCCTTAGCAATTGCAGATATCACCAGCACTTTATACAGTAAATATTTTGCTACAATACAATATTTAATGCAATATTTGGTAAAAAAATATTTTTCCCATAACAGAGTTGAAATACTGAGTCTGAAGTCAAAATACTAATAATAATGGAGAAAATTGTACTTCAGTCTGAACTACAGTATGCAATCACAAACAGAAAGATCAAGCCATTATATTTGGACAAAAGCATCTGCTAAATGACTAAATAAATCAAAATAAAATAAATATTTAAAGGTGTAAATGTGACACAGTAACAGGGTTGAACAGAAACTGCAGACAAACAACACAAAAAACAATTAAGCAAAAACTGCACATACAGTGAAACAATGTTTATTTTTTTGTAATTATTCTGAATTTAATACATACCAAATTTAGGTAGAATTATAATTATTAATTTATTATTGCAATGTAAAAATAATAATAATAAAAAAATCCACCTACTTCAACTTAAGTTCATTTGCAGCCTTAAATTTTTAAGTATAATCAAATTGGCTGTGCAAGTCATTTCAACTTAAATTATATTAAACTGACTTAAAAAATCAAGTAACAAGAAAACATATGCTGACTTATCAATTATATAATTTCAGTGTGCACTGTATAACTTGTGTAGATCCACCCTGTTACTGTGACACAATTATATATTTAAAAATAATGACTTGATCTTTCTGTTTGTCACCGTATGGTTCAGACTGAAGTACAATTCTCTCTGTCTTTAGCAGGATTTTATTATATTTACATATGCATATTCAAAAATCAACTCTGTTATGGGGAAAAATATCACTCAGCGATATACAGTGCACTTACATAAAGCATTATATACTATATAGCATATCTCAACTGCTTGATTGTTGATATCGTCAAAAAATGCAATTATCATCCAGATCTAATCTGATAAATGCAAATATAACGCATGAAGGTATTAAGATATTATAAACATTAATAACATGATTTGCTTTAAAACAACATGTGTTGTAAAAACACTATACAAGTGTATTTGACGACTTAAAATAGGGATATGTAGTGTTATTCTGTATTTCTAGACAGAGTTAAATCAATCAACTCATGTCAACTAATGTTAAGTTCATTTTTAGCTTCTAATCGAGCTTTTAGAGGAAGCCGTCAGCCGTCCGTGAACAGCAGCTTGTGTTTTCTTGTCTGCCTGCTGTAAAGGCCTTTGTGTTGTAA
>CM041808.1:38148444-38173444 GCA_023376895.1 Aspiorhynchus laticeps
ACACTCACATCACACACACTACAAACTTCAGTCACATACACAGGGAGAACCTTCACATTAATTCTGACACTTTATCAGCATACTGCAGCAATAAGGAATGAATTGATCAAAAATACAATGGCTTACTCCACTCTCTATAAATGTAGCTAATCTTAAAATCCCCACAAACTGCTGAGCAAGCCGCGGGAGACGGAATCGAGGAAAGCCATCAACTACACACAGCCGTGACACACAATGCAAACCTACCACAACACCGGGATGTTAATACGGCACACATCTAAAGCCCTCACAATCAAATGCAATCTTGGACACACAGAACACCTACACACAGCCAAGGTTTCACATCCATCCATCTAAAGCGCCTGCGAATTAATTCGTTGTAATTTATCACCAGAACCTCGCTACACCGTTTCTTGCTTGTAATTTCCCATACGAGCAGTGTTTGGTCGGCCGTCCTCAGCCTCATGCTAATGTTTCTGCTTACCGTGGCATTAGCGCCAGGGCTCAGACACTTCGTCGATGCTTCAGACCAGTTCTGTGAGCTTGATCGATATTATCAACAGATGGGTTCTGGGTGTTACAGGTACCGGTCGTGCTGGGACACAAGGCATTGTAGGTACTGGTGAGCTCAGCAGAGGCAGATCATTGACAGAGAACGATCTGAGACGATATCAACATACAGAGATGCACAGTACTGAGATTAGTGCTCAGTGAACAGCCAACCAGGGCTTACTCTATGATCTCTTAAAGAGCGATAGCTTCACCAAATCAATGATAATGTGATGTTATCTGTTATACGCCGTCAAGGCACATAATTGTTTCAATATCTGACCAGCTCAGAAGATTTTTAACTCAAACCGTTGCAGTCTGTCAGTCATATAATGACAGTCAATGGGACTCATGGCTTTGAGAGAAAAAAAAACATACACAGACAAAACCAAATTAAACCCTGCGGCTCGTGACGATACATTGAGGTCTAAAGACACGAAACGATCGGTCTGTGCAAGAAACTGAACAGTATTTATATCATGTTTTACCTCTGATCCACCGCAATGTCCAACTGTCCTGAGCGCGTTCACAACAGCCGGCGCGTGATGCGTCTTCTTCGTGTTTTACGGCGGATCGCAGACTTATAAGTGCATTACCGCCACCTATCTTTCAAATGGACCATTGACACTCTATCTACAATCTCAATTAGGAGTGTTGTGAATGCGCTCAGGACAGTTGGACCGTGCGGCTGATCAGAGGTAAAAAATGATATAAATACTGTTCAGTTTCTTGCACAGACCGATCGTTTCGTGTGAATATTATTTTTTACATTTTTTTTCAATGAGAAGAAATTGATCATAATTATTGCATAAATATTAATTAGTACCATGAAATGATCTCAAAATACAAAGTATATGCTCAGTATTGTATTTGTATGAACGGGGTATTTTACGACCTGGGTCACCTGGCCGGGGCAGGAAGGATTCCACACCGATGCGGTGAAGAGCTGTCAGCACACGAGCACCGTGATCAAAGCCTGACAGCAGCGCCCGAGGAGACCAACCGCAGCAGAAAACAAAGCCTTCACTGTCAGAGAGAGAGAGAGAGAGAGACAGAGAGAGAGAGAGAGAGAGAGAGAGAGAGAGAGAGAGAGAGAGAGAGAGAGAGAGAGAGAGAGAGCATCCTCACCTCCACATCATCAAACCACCATGTGATTGAAGAACAGGCCGATGAGAGCCGTCCCCGGAAAACCCTGACACTACAAAATACTGCTTTCTTGCGCTCATATTGACCTCAGTGCTTAGCAGAAAATATGAGATTGTTTTTGGTTCATCATCTGATTCTTATAAAGTTTCAACTGTCATCCATTATGAAATGATTTTGCAGGTATGTTCTTATAAATATTTGGTGTACCAGGTGGTACATCATCAGGTGGAGCAGAGAGGCAAAACTGTCCTGTTTATGACTTCAAGTGCAGGTCAGTTACATCTGTAAATAGACAGACTATTGTAGTTTTGTCTTAGTTTACATAGTTAAGCATTAAACTGCTAGCAAATGTTAGCAGTAGCAGTCAATTGCTGCAAAATTACCAACATGACAATTACTATTGTAAAGAGTAGGAATTTAGCAGACAAATATTCACATCGTTTTATAACAGGTTTAGAGGGAGCTAAGGCAGACAACAACACAACCCTTATGAAAATTAACCGTGGTTTCACTTAAAATAAAACCAAAAACCATGGTTACTATAGTTAAACCATGGTAACCACAAATTAACAATGGTTTTGCTACACTATATAGCTTCACCATGGTATTTGTAATAAAACTCTGGTTACAAATGGTAATCAATCTGCCAAAAAACGTCTTAGGTTACGTATGTAACCCCAGTTCCTCGAGGGAACGAGACGCTGCGTCCAGAGACGCTTTGGAGACGCCTTCAGCGTAACCGGCTCTGAATACAAGTGAAATCTGTCCAATGGATGGGCGAGACGTCATGGGCGAGGTGACGTCATGACCAGCAGGTATAAAAGCACGTGCGGTGCAACCGGCGTCAGCTTCTAAAATGAAGCAAGCGCTGGCAGGGATGCCGGAAGTGTGGCCTCGAGACACAGCGTCTCGCTCCCTCGAGGAACTGGGGTTACATACGTAACCTAAGACGTTCCTCTTCAGGAACTCGAGCTGCGTCCAGAGACGCTTTGGGGAACGAGATATCCACGCTGCCAGACTTCCCAATCCCTGCCCAGTGTGCATCCAAGCAGAGCACATCTAGGGCGAGAGGACGGAAGAGCCTGGAGTGGCTCGCATGTCCAGGCCATAGAACCTGACAAAGGTCAGTGGCATAGACCATCCCGCAGCGTTGCAGATGTCCTGAATTGGGACACCTGCGAGGAAGGCCTTGGAGGCCGCCACACTCCTGGTGGAATGAGCCCTGACTCCCATCGGCGAGGGGAGGTCAGAGGACTCGTATGCCACGTTGATGGCATCAACGATCCACCGACTGAGGGTCTGCTTGGAAGCAGGAAGACCTCGCTTAGGGAGACCATAGCAAATCAGCAGCTGGTCCGCCCTTCTCCACAGGGCAGTTCTGTGGACATATGCGTCCTGCGCTCGCACTGGACACATACAGTTAAGCCTTTGCTGGTCATGCTCCCAAGGGAGGAGGACTAAATGCCTGCAGTACGACAGGCTGTGGTGTGACCGAAGGAACCTTGGAGATGTACCCTGCCCCGGCCATGCCGGGCGCAAAGTCCAAGTGGAGCCTGCAGGAACTCCAGCACTGTACCAACCGGGCAGTTAACTGGGTCGAGCTGGCGATCCCCGCACCATGAAGTGAAGAGTCTCCACTTCAGGGCGTACAGTCTCCTCGTTGAGTGAGCTCTGGACTGGAGAATGGTCTCAACAACCTCGGTTGAGAGACCGGAAGCTACGAGCTGTGCCCTCTCAGGGGCCACACCCACAGCTTCCATAACTCCGGGCGGGGGTGCACAAGGGTGCCTCCTGCCTGTGAGAGGAGATCCCTCCTGACGGGAATCTCCCATGGAGAGCCGTCGAGGAGAGAAATCAGGTCTGAGAACCATACTCGGCCCGGCCAGAACGGGGCTACTAGCAGCAGCCAGACCCCGTCCAGGCACACTCTCTCCAGAACTCCGGGGACAGAGCAATCGGGGGAAAAGCGTACAGACGAAGCCTCGGCCATGTCTGTACCATGGCATCCAGCCCCAATGGAGCTGGATGAACTAGAGAGTACCAGAGGGGACATTGCGCTGTCTCCTGAGTAGCAAAGAGGTCCACCTGAGCCTGGCCAAACACTCTCCAGATATGCTTCACCACCTCGGGGTGAAGCATCCATTCCCCGGGCCACGGCCCCTGTCTCGACAGGTTGTCTGCCCCCACATTGAGATGCCCAGGGATGTAAACTGCTCTCAATGAGAGGAGTTTGCTCTGGGACCACACAAGAATCTGGTGCGCGTTGATGTAAGAGACCACCGCAGTGTTGTCGGTGCGCATCAACACATGGTGATTTCTTAGGTCTGGGAGAAAGTGTCTCAGAGCCTGAAACACGGCCAGCATCTCCAGCCGGTTGATGTGCCAGGCGAGATGCTGACCTCTCCACAGACCGCGGACAGGGTGGCCACTCATGACCGCTCCCCAACCGGTGAGGGACGCGTCAGTCGCTAGCGTTACGCGGCGACACGGAGCTCCCAACGCCAGGTCCTGAGACAAGAACCAAGGTTGTCTCCACATGTCTAAGGCACGTAGGCACCGCCGCGTGACCTTGATCATGCGAAGCAGGTTTCCCCTTGGGGAGAACCCCTTGGTCTTGAGCCACCACTGTAGGGGTCTCATGTACAGCAGGCCAATAGGTATCATGTTGGACGCAGCTGCCATCAGACCCAGCAGCCTCTGAAACTGCTTGACAGTGACTGACTGGCCTTCCTTCACTCTCCTGACTTCCGTGAGGATCGACTCGATCCGAGCAGGGGACATACGTGCCTGCATCGTGGTCGAATCCTGCACCACACCAAGATAAGTGGTTCTCTGTAATGGAGAAAGCACACTCTTCTTGGCATTCAGTCTTAACCCCAACACTTTCAAGTGAGCGAGAACAACATCTCGATGTTGAGCCGCCACCCGCTCTGATTGAGCGAGAATCAACCAATCGTCGATGTAATTGAGTATGCGGATGCCACAACGGAGCTAACGCAGCATCCACACACTTTGTAAAAGTGCGGGGTGAGAGTGCTAGGCCAAAGGGAAGAACCCGATACTGGTAAGCTTTGCCCCCCGAAAGCAAACCTCAGGAACTTCCTGTGAGTGGGAAGGATGGAGACATGGAAGTATGCATCTTTTAGATCGATTGCGACAAACCAGTCCTCGGACCTGATTTGAGACACAACCTGCTTGAATGTCAGCATCTTGAACTTCAGTCTGCTGACTGAGCGGTTCAACTGACGCAGATCTAAAATGTGACTCAACCCTCCATCCTTCTTTGGAACTATGAAGTACCGGCTGTAGAACCCGGACTCTCTTTCATGAGGAGGAACCATCTCGATGGCCTCCATCCTTAAGAGAGTGACTACCTCTTGTGGTGTAATCAGAGCGGCTAGGTCGGCGCCCTGGAACGGCACACCGGCAGGGAACGGACAAACTAGCTGCTCCAGAGTCCCCCGAAGGGGTGGCGAGCATCTCAGCTCCGCTACGCTTCCGGGCGGAATAGACTGAGATATGTGCTCGCTGGAGATCGCTGCGCCCTGGAAAACCGTACGTGGCAGGGTCAGCAGATCGATCTCCTGAGGGCACTGGGGCGAGACGGGCACCGTAAACTGCGGTGAACGCCACTCTTCCCCAGCGGGGGCTACCCTCATAAGCCCTGGGCCACCGATCTCAGGGCTTTTTGGCCGCAGACCTCTTCACCTGAAGAAAGGTCCTCAGATCCGGCTTAGGCTGCGAGGTCTTTGACCGCACCTTTTTACCGCCCCGGCCCCGACTTTTATGCGGGGAAGCACGGGCGGCAATTCTCTCTTTTTGAGCCTCCCTATATGAGGAGCCAGCACGCGGCCAGGGCTGCTCTCGCCCAGCAGCCCCTTGAGCTAGAGAGCGGCGAGGGAAAAACCGCTGGAACGCCGCCGCCTGTCTCCTGGCCTCCTGGTGCCTGTCGACAACGGAGTCAACAGCGTCACCGAAAAGGCCAGAAGGTGACAGCGGGGCGTCCAGAAGCAAGACCCTGTCGCGGTCCTTGATATCCGACAGGGTCAACTAGAGATGTCTCTCCGCTGCCACCAGAGCTGCCATAGACCGCCCAATGGCACGGGCGGTCTCTTTGGTGGCACGGAGAGACAAATCAGCGGCTTTGAGGAGTTCACCAATGTCCTCCGCATTAAATCCCTCGCCCTCATCCAACTCTTTGAGCAGGTCAGCCTGGTATGTCTTCAACACCGCCATGGTGTGCAGACATGATCCAGCCTGACCTGCCGCCGCATACCCCTTGCCCACCAGCGCTGACGAAGTGTGCAGCGGCTTGGTGGGCAGGGTCGGAGCCTTTAGAGACGATGCCGCGTCGGGAGACAGATAGCTCGCAAGCCTCTGTTCCACACGCGGCATCGCTCTATAACTGCACTCATTCGTCCCCATCACATTACCGTAGTAATCCGAAGAGGGGGCGAAGAGGCGGGCCGAGAAAGGTTTCCCCCACGACCTCGACACCTCAGTGTGGAGATCGGGGAAAAAAGGCAGGCTCCGGTGTGGAGGTGAAGTCCTAAACCGCAGAAAGCGCTCATCTAATTTGCCTCTCTGCGGTTCGACAGGACACTCGGCCGGCCAATCGAGACTCAACTTGGCCGCGGCATGAGTGACCACCTCCACAAGCTCCTCATATTGGGGTGAAAGAGGGGGTGCAACATATTCGACGTTCCCTGTGTCAACCTCCTCGGAGGAAGACACACGCTGCCCGAGGGGAAGTATCCGCCTGGCAGGCTTCCAAACTCGGGGAGCGGTCATGGGATCTGACAGGTGAGGACGGAGATAGAGACTCGCTAGTCTCCGATCCCTCCATCAGATTTCGCTGCGAACCCCACGAACGCCGCTGCCAATCTGCCTCAGCAGAAGCGGGGCCAGCGCTGCGGGGAACGCTAATGAAAGAACCCTCTTCAGAAAAGAGAGCCTTTCGGGAGCGAAGCATACGCAGAGGGAGGCTCTCGCAGTGCGGGCAATCAGCCGCCTCTGCATGCCTCGCTCCCAAGCAAACCACACACAAGCTGTGTGTATCACCTGCACACAAATAACGTTTGCAGGGAGGAACACACTGCTTGTACTGCGATTTGCTCTCGCCCTTGTGTTTAGCCTTGAACTGGCTTTTAGGCATAATGGTGACAGACAGACAGCACTCAATAAGACTCACAGAGACACAGAGCGCTTAGCTGAATGACAGAAAGCTGACGCCGGTTGCACCGCACGTGCTTTTATACCTGCTGATCATGACGTCACCTCGCCCGTGACGTCTCGCCCATCCGTTGGACAGATTTCACTTGCATTCAGAGCCGGTTACGCTGAAGGCGTCCCCAAAGCGTCTCTGGACACAGCTCGAGTTCCTGAAGAGGAAACATGGTTATACTTTTACCATAGGCCTCATAAAACCATGGTTAATTTTCCTTAGGACAAAACTTGTGATAATGCAAAAACATAAGTATTAAGATTTTTCTATAAAAGTATATTCAAGATGTAGCTATTATTGTACTAATTTTGAAATTTAGGAAAGATAAAACAATAACACATGGTCCTAATGTAATACTTAATTTTTTCTAAAATAAATGTATACTATGTGCAAACAAATTACAATGAGGTGGTTGTTTTGCAACAAGGTGGAGACGTGTTGATGAAAAAGTGACAAAAAAAAAAACACACGAGAGACAGAGAGATGTCAGAGAAAACGAAGAGACTAAAAATGAAAATGGAAGTTCAAGAGATAACCTTTAATTATTTTGCAGCCTAGGGATTTAAACTTTTATGTGATGATGATTTTAGCCATACAAAAAAATATGGTTGTCCGTGGTTTCAAAATTTGTTGTTAGTGTATGGGATGGCCTGGATGTGTGCGAGATTTCCCGGCCTGAAATTTTGTCCCAGTCCACCCCTGATTGCAACACTGCAAGGGAAACATCCGATATGAAGTTCTGAGTATTTCAACACTTCACTTTTTATTTAATTTTTTAATCGTATTCAACATTTCTGATTTTGAGAACTATCATTTCATATTGATAGCTGTATATTGTTGTCCATTGTGAAATGATTGATTGAAAAAATATATTAACTTGACCACAAGTTGTAGTGTCTATAGTTGCTTTTGTTGCATACGTATATTGAAAGTTTTGAGTGTGTTAGAGCATTTTGCAAACAAAATTCATCATTTTGGCCAGTGAGCTTCAGTTTCAGCCTGTGTGTTAACAGTTTTGAAAATGTGATGGAAGAGAAATTTATCATTTTGACCCATACAATGTATTGTTGGCTATTGCTACAAATATACCTGTGTTACTGCTTTTGTGCTCCAGGGACACATAAGTGTTTTCTAATCTAAAGCGTTACTGTTGTAGATCTGTTAAAATGGCTCCTGCATCCAGTCACGTGTGTTTACTAACCCTGAGCGTCGTCACTCACCGCACGCTCTCACTCGCTTCTCACTTCCCAGGCTTTGCTCTCTTTGTTTTATACCAGTAAATGATGTCTCTCGGGTGTGTGTGTGTGTGTGTGTGAGACACTGGCCTGTCAGGACACGCAGCAGAAGACCACAGGAAGGGCAAAGCAGCTCTTGTACATCAGTCAGGCGTCTGACGGCTGAGATGAAGGCCTGACAGCTCCGGCATCAGCGCGGCCCTCACGCTCCACGTGCACTAACAGCACACACATAAATTAGTAATGCTGCTTTACCTGTCAGCACACATGCTCCGGCCTGCCTTTGTTTACTCTCACACGGATCCTGCGCTCTCTCAGCACAGAGTAGAAGAAAACAGGAGAAAGAGCTGCTAGTTCAGATGCTGTGATGAGGAAGAGGAAAACAGATAAAAAGTAAATGCTGCATGTCTGCATGTGCACGAACTGAAAAACATTAAGTAAGATTTACTTCGAAAAAAAATTCAATCAGAAATTGCTGGTAAATTTCACAAAGAAACGGCAAGTAGCATGTTGAATAAAACGTGAAATTTTGAAGTACAGGAAGACTGAAATAGTATTTTCTTGTGAAACATACTCCAATAATATTTATTTTACAAGTTATAGTGTAGGCTACCCTTACGGAACAAAAATATGTGTCCCTGGAGCACAAAAGCAGTCATAAGTAACACAGGTATATTTGTAGCAATAGACAATAATACATTGTATGGGTCAAAATATACATTTTTCTTTTATGCCAAAAATCATAAGGATATTAAGTAAAGATCTGTCACGGTTCACTAATTCATTGCTTCCTTCTCGTCCCGTGTTACTGTTGGGATGTGTGTGTGTGTGTGTAGATGTGTGTGGGCGTGACCGAGCCATCACCGCTGATCAGCGCCTCAGCTGAGCCTCGTTAACAGTGCCAGCTTCAGCTCATTCACGCACCTTCAAATACTCACCAGTTTCTCCTCTCCTTTGTCAGATCGTTGTCGATGTCCCCGCATTCAGTCCCTAGTTCCCGGTTCCGGTTGGTGTTTCTGATCCTTGCTGCTGTCTGGTGTCGTGAGTTGGTGTTCCGTCAGCCTTGCTGTGTCTTCACTCTGTGTTTGGATTCTTCACTCATCACCACCATTCATCTGTGTTGTTCATCGAAGTCCCTGTGCCACTCATCACCATCATATCATTGTTTATTGTTTATACCACTTGGTTACTTAACCTGTTAACCTGCACCCCCCATATTGGGAATAACAGCTGAAAATGACTAACTAACTTAAAATGGTAACAGCTCCTGATCCTCTCAGTGTGCCAACCACAACCCCAATTGCTGGAGGGGCCTGGTGGGGGAAGCTAATGAAGACCCTTTGAAAGGGCCTTTCGGACAACTACCAAGGGGGTCGAGTGCGGGCAATAGCGCCTTGCATGCCTCGCTCCCAAGCAAACCACTACACAAAGCTGTGTGTATCACCTGCACACAAATGAACGTCTTGCAGGGAGGAACACACTGCTTGTACTGCGATTTGCTCTCGCCCATTGTGTTTAGCCTTGAACTGGCTTTTAGGCATAATGGTGACAGACAGACAGCACTCAATAAGTCACGAGACACAGAGCGCTTAGCTGAATGACAGAAAGCTGACGCCGGTTGCACCGCACGTGCTTTTATACCTGCTGATCATGACGTCACCTCGCCCGTGACGTCTCGCCCATCCGTTGGACAGATTTCACTTGCATTCAGAGCCGGTTACGCTGAAGGCGTCCCCAAAGTGTCTCTGGACACAGCTCGAGTTCCTGAAGAGGAAACATGGTTATACTTTTACCATAGGCCTCATAAAACCATGGTTAATTTTCCTTAGGACAAAACTTGTGATAATGCAAAAACATAAGTATTAAGATTTTTCTATAAAAGTATATTCAAGATGTAGCTATTATTGTACTAATTTTGAAATTTAGGAAAGATAAAACAATAACACATGGTCCTAATGTAATACTTAATTTTTTCTAAAATAAATGTATACTATGTGCAAACAAATTACAATGAGGTGGTTGTTTTGCAACAAGGTGGAGACGTGTTGATGAAAAAGTGACAAGAAAAAACACACGAGAGACAGAGAAATGTCAGAGAAAACTAAAAATGAAAATGGAAGTTCAAGAGATAACCTTTAATTATTTTGCAGCCTAGGGATTTAAACTTTTATGTGATGATTTTAGCCATACAAAAAATATTGTTGTCCGTGGTTTCAAAATTTGTTGTTAGTGTATGGGATGGCCTGGATGCGTGCGAGATTTCCTGGCCTGAAATTTTGTCCCAGTCCGCCCCTGATTGCAACACTGCAACGGAAACATCCGATATGAAGTTCTGAGTATTTCAACACTTCACTTTTTATTAAATTTTTTAATCGTATTCAACATTTCTGATTTTGAGAACTATCATTTCATATTGATAGCTGTATTTTGTTGTCCATTGTGAAATGATTGATTGAAAAAATATATTAACTTGACCACAAGTTGTAGTGTCTATAGTTGCTTTTGTTGCATACGTATATTGAAAGTTTTGAGTGTGTTAGAGCATTTTGCAAACAAAATTCATCATTTTGGCCAGTGACCTTCAGTTTCAGCCTGTGTGTTAACAGTTTTGAAAATGTGATGGAAGAGAAATTGATCATTTTGACCCATACAATGTATTGTTGGCTATTGCTACAAATATACCTGTGTTACTGCTTTTGTGCTCCAGGGACACATAAGTGTTTTCTAATCTAAAGCGTTACTGTTGTAGATCTGTTAAAATGGCTCCTGCATCCAGTCACGTGTGCTTACTAACCCTGAGCGTCGTCACTCACCGCACGCTCTCACTCGCTTCTCACTTCCCAGGCTGTTGCTCTCGTTTGTTTTATACCAGTAAATGATGTCTCTCGGGTGTGTGTGTGTGTGTGTGAGACACTGAGCCTGTCAGGACACGCAGCAGAAGACCACAGGATTAGGGCAAAGCAGCTCTTGTACATCAGTCAGGTCGTCTGACGGCTGAGATGAAGGCCTGACAGCTCCGGCATCAGCGCGGCTCCTCACGCTCCACGTGCACTAACAGCACTACACATAAATTAGTAATGCTGCTTTACCTGTCAGCACACACGCTCCGGCCTGCCTTTGTTTACTCTCACACGGATCCTGCGCTCTCTCAGCACAGAGTAGAAGAAAACAGGAGAAAGAGCTGCTAGTTCAGATGCTGTGATGAGGAAGAGGAAAACAGATAAAAAGTAAATGCTGCATGTCTGCATGTGCACGAACTGAAAAACATTAAGTAAGATTTACTTCGAAAAAATGTTCAATCAGAAATTGCTGGTAAATTTCACAAAGAAACGACAAGTAGCATGTTGAATAAAATGTGAAATTTTGAAGTACAGGAAGACTGAAATAGAATTTTCTTGTGAAACATACTCCAATAATATTTATTTTACAAGTTATAGTGTAGGCTACCCTTACGGAACAAAAATATATGACCCTGCAGCACAAAAGCAGTCATAAGTAACACAGGTATTTTTGTAGCAATAGACAACAATACATTATATGGGTCAAAATTATACATTTTTCTTTTATGCCAAAAATCATTAGGATATTAAGATCATGTTCCATGAAGATATTTTGTAAATTTCCTACCATAAATATATAAAAACTTAATTTTTGATTAGTAATATGCATTGCTAAGAACTTCATTTGAACAACTTTAAAGGTGATTTTCTCAATATTTAGATTTTTTTGCACCCTCAGATTCCAGATTTTCATATAGTTGTATCTCAGACAAATATTGTCCTATCATAACAAACCATACATCAATGGAAATCTTATTTTTGAAAATATTAAAGATATTATAAATCTCAGTTTTGAAAAATTGACCCTTATGACTGGTTTTGTGGTCCAGGGTCACAAATATGGGAATATACTGCAAAATATAATGCGATATATTACATAATACATTTCCATATATTGGAAACTAGTGCTTATATTTTGCAATATACAGCAATATATGCATTGATAATATATGGATATATATATATTGATACATACAAATATCTTTAGAAATGAAGACAAAGATACATCTAATATTCATAACGTTTGATCCCAGCATGCTTTGCTTCTAACAGTTAATTAATTAAAAAATTTAAAGATGTCATGTTATGCTCAGTATTTATAAAGGGGGAGGCTCTCTGTGCTGTCTTTACTGCTTGCTTTTCGATACGTCATCTGAAAGCTGAATAAATAATCTTTCCATTGATGTATGGTTTGTTATGATTGGACAATATTTGGCTGAGATGCAACTATTTGTAAATCTGGAATCTGAGGGTGCAAAAAAATCTAAATATTGAGAAAATCACCTTTAAAGTTGTTCAAATGAAGTTCTTAGCAATGCATATTACTAATCAATAATTAAGTTTTGATATATTTATGGTAGGACATTTACAAAATATCTTCATGGAACATGATCTTAATATCCTAATGATTTTTGTCATAAAAGAAAAATGGATAATTGTATTTCTATTGCTACAAATATACCTGTGTTACTTATGACTGCTTTTGTGCTCCAGGGTCATATTTGTGATTTTGCTGCAGCGGCTCTATATGTTTCTGCATATCTCTGAGACGATCTTGCATTCTCTGCGATGGTTTTCATTTCTCCAGCGTGCTTCAACATCTCGTGTATCAGATATCAGCCGCCTCCCAAAATAAATTGAGATGCAGTAATTAAATTTGCAATCAACTTGCTTTTCCGTTCTGTCGTTTTTAATTTGGAGTGTCGCAGTGTAGTAAGAGGCAGTGAATAAAGGAGCTCTTTCACATATGTGAGTGTTTTAAATCCTTCCACACTCATTTGGTTCTTGGCTGTATTTTACTGCGTACAGAGAAACCACAGGATGTTTTGAGCTGTAATACACAGACTAAATGTTTATGAGTTCCCTGAAGAACATGTGAGGGGCTTGTCCTCGGTTCCCTCCTGTTAAGAGTCTTACTTTGCACTTGTTTTATCATCCAGCAGGTGATAAACAGGTCTTACTTGCATTTGGCTTTTTGTGACCGCTGTGAAAAATAAGTGCACTTAATTGTATTAACTGTGCACTTCAAATCTTTAAAGTCTATTAGTGCACTTTTAAATAATGTCAGATTTTTACTTCAAAGTATATTATAAATCATGGTGTTTTAATAATCTTTTGTTGTGCTTTAATGAAGTACACTTATTCTTACAGGGTACTACTAAAGCACATGTACACTGTAAAAAAATTTGTTTACCTTAAAGAGCTATTTCTACCTGATTTAACCCATAAAACTGTTGTAAAATTATAAGTTTATTTGTATCAATTGATGTGTTTAGGTTGACTTGGCAATATATATATATATATATTAAAAAAAAAAAATATATATATATATATATATATATATATATTTTTTTTTTTTTTTTTTTTTTTAAATCACAAAATCACTATAAAGTTCAACTAACTGCACTTAATATAGATTTTAACTATAATACATTTTTATTTAATCGTAAATAATATGCAATTAAGTGTCTGAAAACATTAAATTCTGTTCACAGTTGAGTATACTCTTTTAAAGTGTATTATTTCTATAATTAGTCCTCTTTTTGAAAAAGTATGCTAATGTTGTATTTCTTTTTCACAAAGGGCATACATTCAAAAATAGGGGGGAAATGCAATAAGAAATAAAGGTAGTTTGGTAGAGCAGATTTGCATTGGGTCATGTACTCCAGCATTCAGTGACGTCTCAGGCTGAATGTGCTGAAATGTAGTTGTGTGCAGATTTCATCAGCAGAGTTTATGTGTGAGCACAGTGGGAGAGGAGGCTCATTACCGCGGTACAGCCGCAGTCTATTTAACCCTGTATGAGGCTGATAAAATGTTTATGTTCACTGTAAGGGCTTTATGGACTCCTCAGGCCGTTCACAATCAATGACTCTCTCACCGCAGCTCAGCACGAGCGTGTGTGTGAGAGAGTGTGTGTGTGAGTGTGAGAGAGTGTGTGTGTGTGTGTGTGTGTGTGTGTGTGAGTGTGTGTGTGTGTGTGTGTGTGTGTGTGTGTGTGTGTGTGTGTGTGTGTGTGTGTGTGTGGTGTGCGTGTGCGTGTGCGTGTGCGTGTGTGTGTGTGTGTGTGTGTGGTGTGTGTGTGTGTGAGTGTGTGTGTGAGTGTGTGTGTGTGTGTGTGTGTGTGTGTGAGTGTGTGTGTGTGTGTGTGTGTGAGTGTGTGTGTCAGTGTGAGTGTGTGTTTGTTCAGTTGTAATGAGTTGAGGAGTGTGGTTCAGTTGTGAATCAGTTGAGTATCAGTGAGTGTGAGTATGAGTATGTGTATGAGTTGAGTGTAGATGTACATGTAATTGTGTGTAATGTAATGTAATGTGTCTCAGTAGTGTGATGTGTATGAGTGTGTCAGTACCATGAGTATGTGTGTGTAAAGATGTGTGAATAGTAGTGATCCAGTGTGTCGTGACATAGTGTGTTGATGTGAGTGAGTGTTGTTGTGTTGTGTGTGTGTGTATGTGCTTTTAGTTGACAAAGATTAAATTTTCAGTAAATGTAATCAAGTTAATTTTAAAAATTACATTACAATTTGGTTCCATTCAATTATTTTCATGATACCATCTTATGATCACATCACTGTATTACAAATCAGTGAATAGAGATCAAATAATGTTATACTATAAACATCATTTTCTTATTGCTTATTGATTTCATGAAAACTAAGCTAAACATTATAATTGTCCATTCCTGACCATACTGCATCACTGCTAACAATCAGTGTGGACGTTGTTTCTAGTAACATTGCACCATGCTTCATACCTTATGATCCATATGTCACGTAACAGTCAGTGTGAGTTGTTAATTGACTCCTTGTCTTAGTTTGGCTCAGTACTCGTGTTCACTTCATTATCACCATACTGTAAAAAAGTTGGGCAAACTTAAAAGTTTAAGGCAACCAGCTTCAGCAGATTTTTGAGTTTTCTCAACTTATTTTTTAGGAAATTTCTCATGTTTTTGTTGTATAAACTTAAAACGAGAAGTTGAGAAAACTCAAAAATCTGCTGAAGCTGGTTGCCTTAAACTTTTAAGTTTGCCCAACTTTTTTTTTTTTACAGTGCATTACTTAAGTTCTCTCAGTTTATGCTCAGTTTTGTCATGTTAATGCTTTGTAGATGTTGCCTGTGTTTCTATGGATTGAGTGCTATATTAAAAACACTACTGTCTCTTCATCATCATCACGTACGAGTTTACTACAAACCGTGACACGTACAGTGGAAATTATTGCATTATTCTAATCTGGATTTCATTCAGAAATGAAGTTTCCCCATCATTTACCGTGGCTGTGGGATTGTGTGTGTTTGAGATCTCTCTATCCATCACTCGTCTGATTCTTTGTCTCTGAAGTTTCTCTTATATAGAAGTGTTCGTGTATTAACGGCCTTACTCTGTATTTCAGTGTCTATCCAAACGTACATACACTGTAAAAAATTACTGTGATTTTAACTGTAAAAACTGTGAAAATGCTACAGTAAAACCTGTTAAATGGTTAACGGAAATTCCTGTTATTAAATTTACAGTTGAATTAAACTTTCTTTGAAATAACTATGTTTATTTTTAGTTTTTTCTTATCAGTTATGTTTATTAGGGTTGTATGTTACACTAATGTTGTTAAATTAATGTTTATTGCATATTTCAGTTTATTGAGATCATCATGATGGTGATCAGTGTTTGTGTGAATGACGCTGTGCTTCTTCTATATATGTTATTATTTAAAAGCAGCTTGTGATTGGCTTTGGTTCATCATGTGACTCTCATCTCCTGCTTTTGGTGGTTATCAGTGTATTACAAAGATACAGATTTCAGTTCTTCAATAGGTTGGTATATTAACATTAGATCAGTTAAAAAAATTACGGTATTTAACTGTAAATTTGAGTTAAAACCGTAAAACCTAAAAATGTTATTACCGTATTTTTTACGGTAGAATTCCAGCAACCACAGCTACCGTTTTTTACCGTAATTTTTTTACAGTGTACAAACGCTAATGCGATCAGCTCATACAGCAGAGCAGCAGTGAGAGGAAGACTTTCATCTGCCTCAATATGAGATGAACACGCTCTTCATAAACATCCTTCAGATCAAATTTAAGCGAAACCATCAGCGTCTGTACTTCATGTGCTCTCTGTCCGTCCCGTCTCATGAAGACAAAGGAAGCGCTGATCGTTCGGTGATGTCATCGTTTAGTTCCCGCTGTCTAATGATGGCGACCCGTCTGAATGAAACGACCTGCGCTTGTTTGTCTCGTTTGTCTGCGCTTTGTTTGTTTGTCTGCGCTTGTTTGTGCCTGCAGGCCTGGCAGAATAAAGACACGTTTATCATTCATCATCTTACGCTGATGATGTTTCCATCCCACACTGCGGACACTCATGCCGTTAACACTTTGCTGCTCAAAACATTTCATCCTCGTATCTGGATTCTTACTTTTGTTAAGAAAATAAAAGTATATAGTGTCCTTGTAACACTTTAGATACCTGGAATAGTTCAGCCAAAAAATGAAAATTAGCTGAAAATGTTCTCACTCTCAGTTCATCCGAGATGAGGATGAGTTTGTTTCTTCATCAGGTTTGTAGAAATGTGTCTCTGCATCAGTGTCTCAGCAATGGATGCTCTGCAGTGAATGGGTGCCGTCAGAATGAGAGTCTGATAAAACATCACAATAATCCACAGCACTCCAGTCCATCAGTTAACATCTGGAGAAGACAAAAGATGAGACAAATCCAGCATTAAGATGCTTTTGACTAAAATACATAGTCCATAATCCATAATAACTCTTCCTCCAGTGAAAAAGTGCATCTGCTGTTGTCTCTCACATCAAAATCCAGCCACATATTAGTTTAGAGCTGTTTTGGCTTGTAAACGCTGCAGATTTCTCTCCTGATTCAGACCAGAACACTTTTTCACTGGAGGAAGAGTTATTATGGATTATGGACTCTATGGTATTTTAGTTATAAACGTCTTAATGCTGGATTTGTTTCATCTTTTGTCTTCTCCAGATGTTAACTGATGGACTGGAGTGCTGTGGATTATTGTGATGTTTTTATCAGACTCTCATTCTGACGGCACCCATTCACTGCAGAGCATCCATTGCTGAGACACTGATGCAGAGACACATTTCTCCAAATGTTCGTTTTAGGTGAACTGTTCCTTTAAAAAGTTTCTGTCCCTACTGACTCTTGTGTTGTAGCACATCAGTTCTGATGAATTTGTGAAAATCTTCAGAACAGATTTCATGTGAAATGAGACTCAGGACTTCATCCTATAGAAACACTAGAGAGACGTTCGGCTGTTTCCCATATGAGTTTGTTGTTGTCACTTCAGTATCTCCTCTTAACAGCATCAGTGTAATATTCTGTGAGATTTACCAGGTCAATCTGAACAGCTAATTAGAGAAGACGTCCTCAACAGCAGCCGGTTAGATTAGACAGCCACCAGACAATCCACATCCGACATTAAAGATTAAACACGCCAAGAGTCAATTATGATTTGCATGTTCCTTTTGCTTTTCTCTCAGTGGAAATGGTGTTTAGTTGCACAGCCCAAGGCTTCAAGTGAATTGGCAAAAGATAGTGAAGCAACTAAATCTGTCCAAGAACAAGGTTTATGTCCACGTGCTGAATATTCAAATACAGCATGTGAGCGAAAAAGCTGCTTTTGTCTTCCTTGGGTTTGATTTGAAGTCTTCTTCTCATTCACTGAGCACATGTTTGTATGAGACATCAAGTTTCTTCAATTAGATCACACAGTCTTAAAACCACATTCATCAGCGTTCATGCTGGGTTAAAACACAACCCACTTTGAATCATTCTCATGCCGTTTTGAGCCAGCGCTGGGTTGCCAGAATGACCCAAATAGTTTTGACCCAGCTGGATTGGGTTAAATGTTTTTCTGTTTCTTTTCAACTCAGCTATTGTTTAAAAATTACTATGTAGCTGGGTTATTATTTTAAAATGAATACAAAATGGGTTGTAAATTAAAACTCAATCTCAGGTAACACTTTATTTGAAGGGGTGTGCATAAGACTGACACGACACCTTCATAATCATGACATGACACATGTCATGAATATGAAGGAGGTTTTATGCATGTTTATGACAACTGTCATTAAGTGTCATTCGCTCAGTTATGTCATTTTTAATGCAAAGATGACATTATTTGACCTACCCCTTACCCCTAACCCTAGCCCATAACAAAGACATCTCAAACAATGTCATCTTTGCATTAAAAATTACATAACTGAGCGATGGCAGATTTTTCTCAATGTGAATGCACACATTTACTCATAGATTTAAAATAAAGGCAGCGGCTACTTGCACTAAGTCCAAATAGCATATTTTCTTAGCGATAGATACTATTTACACTAAGTGAAAATAGCTGTATTTTTTAACGATATGCTATTTACACAGTGCAAATAGCTATAGATTCTATTTACACGATGTTAAAATAGCAGGATTTTCTGCTATTTATATACTACTTATTGCAAATAGTGCCATTTATCTGCACAGTATTGTAGTGCATTATAAAACAGTACGCAATAATAACGTATTGAGTGTAAATGAAAGTTTTAATTCAAATTAAGCTATTAAATGGATGCCACCTTATTGGGACAATAAAGTCCTCTCTAAACCTACCCTAACCCTACCGGATACTTTTTCAACTTTTGGGTCCCACTTTATATTAAGTGGCCTTAACTACGATGTACTTACATTTAAATTAATCATTTGATACAATGCACTTATTGTGTACATACATGTTTTTACATTGCACATATATTTAAAAATACCTATTTGTAGTTACATCTGTAATTAATTTCTGCAATTACATTTATAATTACACTGTTGACCCATCCCTTACACCTTAACCCACCCTTAAACCTACCCATACCACCAAACCTGTCCCTAACCTACCCGTATCCACCTCAATAGCAGCAGAAGTGTTTTACAATACATTAAGTACATTGTACTTATTTTTTGATGTAAGTACATAGTAGTTAAGGCCACCTAATATAAAGTGTGACCCAACTTTTTGATTATTTCCTTCATTTTTAATGTAAATAAGATGCGATATGAGATTTGAAAAGGGAGAAAAAAAACTTCGGCAAAATGTGGGTTCGAACTCGGGTCGATCGCGTCAAAAAGCACGCGCCTTACCATCTAAGCCACTGATGCTGAACAAGCATCTTTTTGCAGTGTTGACTAAACCAATCACACGTTAGTGGGCGGAGTTACTGTAAATAGCCTCTGCCAATAAGGCGGGATATTTGCACTTAGTGCAGTAAAAAGGTATTTCAGAGAAAAACAACAACTTTTTTCAAGCAAATTAATGAATGGCGATGATCAAGGTGTAAAAAAATATAAAATTATTTGCTCAGTCAACTGTGTCGGACAACATTTGGGGAATTCTGTTGGTCTAACATGGTATTTTTATGTAATTCATATTTCTTAGGATTTGTGATTGAAAAGGTCCTGAAAACTGACTATGGTGTAGAAGTAAGTCTACATAACTACACAAATCAGGCAAAATGATAAACTTCTACATTACTATAATTAGTGTTGGGGAAAGTTACTTTTAAAAGCAATGCATTAAAATATTGTGTTATTCCATGAAAAAGTAACTAATTGCATTACTTAGTTACTTTTTATGGAAAGTAATGTGTTACATGACTTTTGTGTTACTTTTTCTCATCTGGCACGGGCTTGCTTGTTTGTTTGTGATATTTTTGGCCAATGTAAAAGCTCTTTCACACCAAGAGTGATATGAATAAGCCTCAGGCTGAAGGAAATGTAAGTACAACAATTTTAAAACAAACGTGTCAGCTGTGCTGCTGTTCTGGATTGCATGAAAAATCAGATGCAAGGAAAATAAAAATGTTTATCTAAAGTAATTTTTGCTTATTACGGTTGAATTGGATCATAAAAGGTCAGCAGTAAAGACGTTGGTTATAATAAAATTGGATTAAATACTTAAAGGATAGTTCTGATATTTAACATATCTAACCTCCTGAGAACTCCCCAAAAAAGCTTTGCGAATTTAATATTTTTTCATGTCATTACATTGTTTAGAGCATAAGAAAAAAATGGAAAATTAACATTTTAAAAAAATTCTATTTTATTCAGATTTTATTCTATGTGCTCTGTAGAGGACACTAGGACTAAGTTTTTCTAAAAATAAAATGACATGAATAGACATCAAAAAGGCAAAAACAATGGGATTTTTTTTTTTAATCACCAATAAATTTTTAGGTTTCAGGATTTTTTTATACTAAACTTTGTTTATGGATGATTCTCAACTATGTTATAAAATATATAACAAAATGATTTGATATACCATTTTGTTTTATGCAATATGTGTGTAAAAATTTCCATAAACTGGTTTTCCCATTAAACACAATGTATCTAATTATGCATATTAATGTGTTGCTGTTGGGACAGCATGTTGAAAAAATAATTGTCATAATGGGAGTAATAACTGGCCAGATTTTCATAATAATATCTAATATTTCATAAGAAAATTTATATATAATTTATTTTCCTATTCAATTGTTATGTCTCCCAAAATGCATAATAAACATGTTTTTAGTCTTGGTTTCCTGGACATGTATGAAATTATGTCCTGTTTCATAACAGCAAGTCATATTTGAATTTGAAAACCCATAACATTTTCCTGAGATGCTGTTTTATGACAATCAATTTGAAAATTATTCAGATTTAAATGACAATTACAACATATAATCATATTTCCATAAGGATGTTACATTTTTCACTAAATTAAATTTAGCCATCTTTAAAGACCTAGTAGAGGGTGTGGTCATGATGAAACTTACAAACATTTAGGATCTCTATAAAGCCCTGATTGCATTACTTTAGTAGTTACTTGAAAAAAATAATCTGATTACGTAACTCGCATTACTTGTAATGCATTACCCACAACACTGACTATAATGCAATATTAATACTCAACTTAAAATGCAAGCTTGGATCCACAAGTTGAGTTTATTGAATGCATTTTATTGAAAGGATCGTCTAACTTAAAATTTTAGGCTGACACAAGTTTTTTTTCTCAGAAAAGCTCTGAAACTATACGCCTCAAGTTTTTACGTTTTTCCTGCTTGTGATTTTTCACAAAACAGGAGAAAGCGAGCGATTAGGCAGAAGGTGTTCAGCACTGAAGCCCAGTGGACGTGTGGATTGTGTTTCTGTCTCAGGTCAATGGGTGCCGCTGGTATTGAGAAATAACTCTGTCACAGCACTCCGACTCTACCAGCATCATTCCAGCGTCCCGCGGCGTCCATCATTTCCTCCGTCTGTCTGCCGGCCTTGACCGTCTCTGGGATGAGGGAATTCCTGAATTCCTGCCTGGAAATGGAGCAGACCGAGAGTAAAGCGAGGACGGCTTCACAAGAACCCGCAGGCTCATTCATAACGTGTGTTTTAACTGATGTTTTTACCCATCCGTCAAACGCTCGCGTGGGACAGCTCTCTGGTTTTGGACGGAGCAAACAGAGCTGCCCTTCATTACCTCTCTCAACAGGTCTCACAGCCGCTTTCATTTCCCGTCTCCGTACGGGGGGGATCTACATCGCTTTCAACCTGATTAAAACCACTTATCGTGGGCTCTCGAGAAAAATGGCCATCGACCCAACATTCGTATCCTCTACGGGCTAAATAAGTTTTCAGTGGCCTTTCTCTGGAAGCGCCGCTCTTTTCTTTTACGACGACATATTGTGTCAATTAGTCACTGAGGCCGTTCCCGGGAACATGCCATAAACTTGCGTCTTCATCACAAGTCTTTGTTTAACATTTATGTTTATTGATACATGAAGATACATTTAAATAATTCAGGGCAAACATTAGCCGCGTGGTGGCTTATTAATAATTGATAAGCTGTGGAATGGGCCGTGGCACTCTGGGAATTGATGATATTGTAGTAATGCAGGGCTGCAGCACGTTTAATGGATCGGCCTGCTTTAACTGATGATGGTTATCGTGGCTCAAAGATGCTCCGAAGGCGTTCTGGGGTGCGGGGGGGGGTTGACTTGCACTCAGCACATAGGAGCTGACACTGCAAATTGTGGCTTTAATAGCAGGGGTTCGTGTGCTCTACTGAGGGCTCTTAATGGACCGCGCCATGATTAGTGCGAGGAGAAGAAAAGCATGCGGCGACATTAAAGGGAAATCCACAGTTCCTCTGTCAGGCTTCTTCAGTGCTGAAATCTGGTATCCGGTCAGTCCTGAAGCACACGTCACACTTGTGCATGCTCAAACACCACCTCCACTGACAGACGCTAACACAGAAAATAATGTCTGGCAGCACTACTCTTCATTTCTGCCGTTTGAACAGTAAATTAAACTGAATGAAGCTCTGAATCATCGCAGTGTAATGTTTCAGACTTCAGAATCTGGACTTTGCTTCGGGGTTATTACAGTTAATGAAAACTACACAGAAAAAAATGTTATTTGGAAGAAAAGAAAAAAAGAAAGAAAAAAAGAGGAAGATTTTAACTTATTTTTGCTTGTTTTCGCTAGTTGCCAAAGGAAACATTTCTTTATTTTTTTTAATACATTATCTTCATATTTTAGTACTTTAAATTAAACTAAACAAAACGGTTTAGCTAACTTTAAGTACTAAAATAACTCAAATTAATAAATAATAAATTAATAAAAAACATATGGACACACACACACACACATATATATCCTGTATAGATAGATAGATAGATAGATAGATAGATAGATAGATAGATAGATAGATAGATAGATAGATAGATAGAAGATATAGATATGACAAAAACACACAAAATTAATAAATTAATAAAAAACATATGGACACACACACACACACACACACACACATATATCCTGTATATATATATAGATAGATAGATAGATAGATAGATAGATAGATAGATATAGATATGACAAAAACACACAAAATTAATAAATTAATAAAAAAACACTATATACATATATTTTCACAAAATTGACGTGAAAAAATAAAATATAAGAATTAAATCTAATTCAAAATATTAACAAAAACTAATAATATGTCAATACTAAAATAACGCTGCTTTCATTTGCAAATATTTAATATTAGACAAATATTATTCATTAATTTCATTAAAGAATCTTCATTGATATCATGTTTTCTATTGATGATTTGAACATTTGTAAGAATTAATTAATGATCATAATTATATAAGGCTCATTCTCATGTAAACGGTGGTGTCTCTGTCACACTGTGACATCTTCACATAATGCTTTAGTGTTTCTGATTTATCATATTTCTTTTGGACTGTATAAGGTTGTACGGTGTAATGATATTATGAGCCGAGGCCATTTTGGCTCTGATCTTCAACCCATAACACTGAATATAACAGTAACCTTTTCAGATCCAGGAATCCAGAAATGTTTGTCAGTGTTTTCTGGGATTTGATGATTACTGTACGGTACAGTGTGAGGAGGAACATCAGAGGATGAGAGGATCTTCACATCACAGCACACACACATGCTCATCATCCCCTCCAGCACACACTCTTTAGTGCTCACTCAACACACTTATTATGCTTTAACTTATTCATGTATTGCTGAACACAGCCTCCTGCCTCACAGAGAGTCCAGTATGATCCGGTCTTCTCTGGAGAGCATCACAGACACCATGACCTCCCTTACGAAAAAGACAAGTGTGTTATTAGTATACTTCTTTTAAACTAAAAATAGGAAAGTATACTTTTTATGTACTTATCAGAAATATACTTAAAATGACATTTAAGTATTCTTGACTTATACTTATATATATTTGAGCTATACTTGTGCTCATTGTTATACGGTAGGAGGCGCTAGTACACATCTACTGTACAGAATTACCACAAAACACAAGTGAAGAAGAAACCGAAACAACAGATGCTTCACATGTAATCAAACACATCATCAGACATAAAACAGCATCATAACTGTGTAACGTTATGAATAAAATATCACCAATGAAGAGGTAATAATGACTGTTAAGCTTTGGGGTGTTGATCGACTCCATCTATATCATTCTGAATCATATTCATATCAGCTTTTTGTTCAAAATGTTGTTTATTTCTTTATTTATGAAACTTACCAACATTCAAGTGTTTATAAAAGATGCATGAAGCTATAATAAAATGTTATTGTTTACAAGCAGATACTCTGTTCTTTCTTTTGATGCTTTGCATGTTCAGATATTCATATAACAAAATATATACAAATTAATAAATAGGGACATAGTAGTATACTTAAAGTATGATGTAAAGTTCACTTAAAGAGTATACTTGCAGTATAAAACTACTAAACTAGTAGACTATACTTCAAAGTGTACTAAAAATGCTACTACAAGTATTTAATTAGTAAACTATCAGTGGTTCACTTTTAGTATAGTTACAGTACAAGATAAAAACACTGATGTAAACTAGTTGTGTACTCAAAGTTTACTACTGTTATACTTAAAGTATATTTTATATACTAAAAAGTGGGCCAATTTAGTCCCAAGGAGTATTGAAATAGTACACTTACAAGTATACTACTAGTGCACTGATATTTGTATACTTACTACATAAAGTATACTTAAAAATATACTTGAACTTTACTTAAGTATACTTAATAGATAGAAGAATAGGGCTGCTGAACACGGATCACTCGGGTCATGCCTTTATTGTGCTTAAACTCACATTCGCATCAAATAAAATCTATAATTTCATTTACATGCAAACATACAGCAACTTCTTGGCATTCAGATAAATGTTTTTATGCAAAGCCCTCAGTGAACCGCAACTAATT
>CM041808.1:38178444-38180944 GCA_023376895.1 Aspiorhynchus laticeps
AGGACACTTGTGCATTATATCTTGTTTATGCACTTATTAAAAATCTATCTCTTGTTTTCTAGTAAAAAAATTGCAGAAATATCCTTAAAATAAAATACATTTATTTTTTTGGTAAACTATTGCATTACGGTTTTTCTCAGTCGCTTTGGTGCATTTCTCACATCACTATTTACATTTGCACAACAGTTAATGCATTTCTCAAAACAATTAGTACAAACTGCAAAACCTAGTTGATAACCTGCAAAAGCGTGTCACTTGCTCAAAATGGATAGCTCATTCCTCAAAAGCAAGTATTCACGTCAATGAAAGTGTCAGTGTCATCAAGATGAAAAGTCCTGACGCCATTGTTTATGAACAAGATAGTCAAATGGCTTTGTCATGTTTTCATTATGACAGTTTACTCTGTAAATGTTTTCCAATGCAAAAAAAAGTCAGATTTTGGTGACACTTCCTGAACATGCTCAAGACAGCACTATATACTATTTGCACAGCCATTTGAAAACTACAGTAAAGTTAGACATTACTGTATTTAGTGAGGTATCTGAGTACAAGACACTGAATATGTATGTTTCACATTTTTACTGCATATGCTCTTTGCAATTCTAATTTGTTCACAGCATTGTGCAAAAGAATAAATACACCCTTATTTACAACAAACATAAACTCCCTTTGGGTAGAGCTGTGCACAACATTGCAGTACATATTGGAACTGAACATACAACATACATAGTACTGTAAATCATTCATGCACATCCAGACGTTCCTCTCTGTCTGGCCACATAGTTTCATCTACATCACAGCGAATATCATCTCTTGCAATGCAGCGAGGAAAGTATCTCCTCGAGTGGCGAATCCACCCTCTGCTGTGATGTCATCACATGCTGCATCCATGGCCACTAGCAGGGCCATTTGGGTATGTGGATGCCGGTCATATACCTTCCACCTCCAGGAAGAGAAAAATTCCTCTATTGGATTTAGGAATGGTGAGTAGGGAGGGAGATATTCCACCAGCATCCTATCATGTGCTGCAAACCACTGTCTGACAACATCTGAGTGGTGAAAACGCATATTATCCCAAACAACAACATGCTTATTCAGATGGTCTCCAGTTAGACCCCTCTCATTCTCAGGGATTATGTCCCTGTAAAGAGTGTCTAAAAAAGTCAGCAGATGCTGTGTGTTGTATGGACCAAGACGGGGTATATGGGTGAGGACGCCGTTTTCTGAGATGGCTGCACACATAGTAATATTCCCTCCTCGTTGGCCTGGGACATCAATGGTTGCTCTCTGTCCAATGCGATTCCTTCCACGTCTTCTACCTTTTGCCAGATTGAAACCCGTCTCATCAAGGTATATGAATGTGTGCAGCGGTTCCCTGGCCTCCAGCTCCAGTACACGCTTTATTACAGAAGAGGGAGCGAGAAAAACTATAACAACTTTTCCTGTGTAACATAATGCATTTTGGACAACATATTGTACAGCATGCACTGTGAATACACATACACAGAGCTGTCATGTAAGTGTAGTGCATGACACTACACAAAGTAAACAGTTTACAGCACTAAACATTAGAGTATGCATAGAACATGTTTTACCTGTACATAATGGTGATGGATCTCCTTCACTCTGTCGCTGTTCCGTTCAAATGGCACATTGTACAATTGTTTCATGCGCATTTCATTTCTCCTGAGCACTCTGTCAATTGTAGCGATTGAAACGGATTCAATATTCCCAAAGATGTTGTCATCCTCTATAACAGCACTTTGTATCTCTCTCAACCTTATGGCATTGTTTGCAATCAGCATTGCACAAATGGCTTCCTCTTGTTGCGGAGTAAAAAGGGGCCCTCTTCCACCTCTGCAAGGTTGTCTTGCAATCCTATGTGGTGCAGAGTAAAATGACAGTAAATATGGCAAATCGTTACTGTAACACTACAATACACTAAATCTGTGATGCAGTAAAGCTGTAAGTCTAAATGTAAAATGTAAAAAGTGACAAGTTCTTGTCCCACTGCAAGCTTCATGTATGACACAATGACAGTAGTGCAGTGCAGATTGTTTGGTGCTGAATTACTGTCCATTTATACACACCTGTTCTCCCGACGTTGTTTGAATAATTGAATTTACAGTGGTTCTCCCAACATTTGGCTGCACCCTTCGACCAGCCTCAGCCATTGTGAGGCCGTGATTGACAACATGATCCACAATTGTAGCCCTGATTTCATCGGGAATCCGCCTATGTACTTGGCCTCTTCTTCCTCTTCCCCTGTTTTGTCCCCTTCCCCTTCCTCCCCGCACCCTCACCCCTCTTCCACGAGGCTGACCTTCCATTTCTGTGTCACAGTATTGTAGAAATGGTACACACTATGTCCTGCTTGGTTCATATATGCTTGTGAAGTGGGGGTTTATGGGATTCAGCTCTGAGTGATTGTAGAGAAGTGGCTTATCATTGGTTGCAACTAATGCTTCACACACCCCTTCTCATCAGTGAAAGCTGAGGT
>CM041808.1:38185944-38210944 GCA_023376895.1 Aspiorhynchus laticeps
TCCAGATTCTCTGAATCTTTGGATGATATTATGCACTGTAGATGATGATAACTTCAAACTCTTTGCAATTTTTCTCTGAGAAACTCCTTTCTGATATTGCTCCACTATTTTTCGCCGCAGCATTGGGGGAATTGGTGATCCTCTTCCCATCTTGACTTCTGAGAGACACTGCCACTCTGAGAGGCTCTTTTTATACCCAATCATGTTGCCAATTGACCTAATAAGTTGCAAATTGGTCCTCCAGCTGTTCCTTATATGTACATTTAACTTTTCCGGCCTCTTATTGCTACCTGTCCCAACTTTTTTGGAATGTGTAGCTCTCATGCAATCCAAAATGAGCCAATATGTGGCATGACATTTCAAAATGTCTCACTTTCAACATTTGATATGTTATCTATATTCTATTGTGAATAAAATATAAGTTTATGAGCTTTGTAAATTATTGCATTCCTTTTTTATTCACAATTTGTACAGTGTCCCAACTTTTTTGGAATCGGGTTTGTATATTAGTGCTGTCAAATGATTAATCGCATCCAAAATAAAAGTTTTTGTTTACATAATATATGTGTGTGTGCTGTGTATATTTATTACGTATATATAAATACACACACATACAGTATATATTTTTGAAATATTCACATGTATATACATTTATATATTTATATTATTATAAATATATAAATATATATATTTATATTATTATATTTTATATTATATATAAATATATTTAATATATAAAGACAACATATTTTTCTAAAATATATACATGCATGTGTGTGTATTTATATATACATAATAAATATACACAGCACACACACATATATTATGTAAACAAAAACTTTTATTTTGGATGCGATTAATCATTTGACAGCACTAATATATATATATATATCATATTTTTCATCCATGTTTTAATACAGTTCTGTTTGTGCAGCATCTTATTGGACAAAAAAATAAACATGCAATGTTTTGTTGTAAATTAATTGTTATATTTTCATTGGATTACTTTTTAAAGGATTGATTGCATTGTTAAAGCTTTATTAACCTTTCATTAGACACCAATTTTGATGATAAATTTGTATTAAGTCATAAAACGCGTAATCCAGGAATTGATTCATTCGCTGACAAATATGCGGAAAGCATCTCCTTCCCCATTAATGGTAAATAAATATCATGATAAATATCGATATTGTATGATATATTGCCATATCACCCAGCCCTACTTGAAATAAAACATAAAAAAAAAAAAAAACAAGGCAACATTTCTCATTTTCATTTAGCGGATGTAATAAAAAAATTAAAATAAAAAAAAATACTATATTATAGACATAATAGTGTAAAATTAATAAAAAAGTTAAGTAAAATTAATATGAAAACAGAAAATAAATAAAATAAAATTTTAATAGTATCTCAACGATACTAAAATAACACTGTAACACCGTGTCCTAACTACACGCAGCACCGCGACATGCGATAAAAGGTATCTTTTCCGTGTTAATCAGAGTTTTTGTCTTAATTAGCCGCGACGGCGACACGCGAAATTTCTAATTTAGAAAATTTGAAATTAGAAAATCTATTTCCGCGACGCAGCGGCAGAAGCAACAACATATAAACTATATCACAGTAGATAATCTCAGGTGATTATGTGCTTTATTCAAAGTTAAACGTGCCTAATATAAGTTTAAATATCATATTGCGTGACCTTATAGCCACTGAAAGCAACAATAGATAGTTTACCTCAGATCTTAAAAATAAATTAAAACAAATATGTAGTTAAAACCATGACTCACTGCGAACCAACGAGTGTATTCCATAACAAAGATGTCATCAGTCACTCAGTATGTACATTTAATGATGTTAAAAAGGTTTAATATTTATGAATTGGATTATAAACGTATCCACGAGTGCAGAGCGCTTCCAGAGAGGCTCCGCCCACACATGCTTCTGATTGGCTGTGATATTTGATTGATTCTGTCGCGTCTAGTGCTTGTCGCTGGAATGTTGTCGCGTAACCAGTGTTGGGCAGTAACTAGTTACTGTAACTTAGTTACTGTAATAATATTACTTTTTGCAGTAACTAGTAGTGTAACTAATTACTAATAAGATTTCAGTAATAATATTACAGTTACTATCCATAAAACAGCTTAGTTACTTTTGATGCCTCGACCCGCTGATTTAAAATCCAACAATCAAATAATTCCTAGATTTATTTTCATAATTTTCACGACTCATGCATGTGATGAGGTGCAGCAGGCGAGCTTGGAATATGGAAAAGATTACATTCAGCAGATAGAAATATTGCATTATATTGATTTTGTCAAGAAAAAGGATGATCTGAACACTGTTGTGTGTTACTTTACTCTGGTATTACATCCCTCTGATCAGCATCTGCTACATTATATTACTATAATAAAAACATATTTTTGGAAAATTAAACAGTTTCTTACAAACTTATGTGATTTGATAAAATACATAATGAAATATAATCGTATATATGGGAAACAGAGAAATTACAATTAGCTTCAAGCTACACATTAATGAGATTAATACAACACTTCTGCTTGAATGTCACTATTAATTATTGATTGTTTGTAATAACTGCGATCCGATGTGGATTTTGGTCAATGATGAGGCAGAAATATGTTATTAGTAACATTTATGTGGAAGAGACACAGTTACAACTTCTGTAGGGCGTGAAGATAAAGTAATGTAACTAGTAGTGTAACTAATTACTGTTAGTAAAGTAACAATATTACTTTTGAAAGGAGTAACTAGTAATGAGTAATAAATATATTACATTCGTTGAGTAACTAGCAACACTGAGCGTAACCCAGCATTTTAATATTTCCTTGACAATTTTAACTGACCTTGACAGTGTTAAAAACAGAAAGTGACCGATCCAGATCACCAACCCTTCAATACACCATAACGGCAGTATTCTGCCTTCAGCTCAGAGTTAAACATGGTGAGGAAGAAGCAGATACTGAAGTCAGAGCGAAGCACATAAAACGGCCTGTATTATTCAGAAGTGTCGAGTGTTTACAGGGAACCGTCCCGACAGCTAGATGCACTCTTTAATAGTGATTCACTGCTCATCTTCAGAGACAAAAATGGATTTCTAAAAGATATTTAATAACAACATAAAGCATTTACCAGGTACAAAAGCCTGAGGGCGGGTTTCTGGGCTGTGTTTGGTGAACAAAACTGAATTACTTTAAACTTTTACAGCCGTTCGTGTAATTCCAATTCTGCATTTCACTGAGGAATATAACCATGGACCAAAAATGGGTTGAGTTCCTATTAGCATCATAATATCAAGCATAAACGTGACTGGAAGATGACATTCCCTCCAATAATCTTATTAGTTCTCACAAAAGATCTCATGAAACAATTAAGGTTTATGTCTAGAGTAATTGATGAAGGCTCACTCGGTCTACAAACCTGGCACGAAATACGTAATGTTAAACATCATGTAGCCATTTGCACCTTCGTATGGAAGATGAGGCTGTAATCCAGAGGTCTTATTGATTACCAGCTTCATATATCTTTAATGAGGGCATTAAATACTTGTTTAGGAAGCACAAGTCTGGGCTTAAGTGGTGTTTGTTGCAACAGCTCATAACGGTGGAAACCCAGGCTAAAATCTCCCTATGGTGAATCAACTCCAGAGAAGCTATTAGTGCAATGATGTAATGGTGTCCTGCATCATCCAAGGGCAAACCGCAAGACATGCATTATGACCGGCTGAAAAAAAGAGAAAAGCGTATGATAAAGGACAGCCAGAGACCTCAGTGGAACAGCTGTAATTCATAATCTGTTATAAAGAGGAAACGCTACAACGATACGGACAAGATGACGCAGCATGAAGCTGGTAGGTGGTGTTGTATGGATTAAAGTCATAATGCACAGCAGCGTATCGATTATCTTAAAATCTCACTGTTGAGTTATCATCACATCGTTAGCATCTGCTCCATGAGGGCTTTTGGCTGGGATAAGGCAAATGGAGCTGCTATTGATCTGGAACGCCAGGGCAAACGGCAGATGGAGAGAGGAGGTAACAGGCGGGTCTGTTGGGTCTCCTTTGGGTCCTGCTCCGAAAGTGACGTCCCATTCACCTCCAGCTGAGGAAATCCTGGGAGACATGAAGCTCAGGTCTGGAAATTCAGCTTTGCAGTTTCAATTGAATAACTGTTAGTGTTAATAGTGTTTGTTATGGGAAGAAACACGGCAGTGTGCTAAAAAAACAACAACTTTGCAACCACCGAAAAATGACCCAACAACCACCAAGAACAGACCTTGGCAACCTGCAACGCAATCCACTAGGAACCCCACAGAAACGATCTAGTAATGTCACAAAAAACTCTAACAAAGCAGTCTCAACCACTAACACATAACACCCTAACAACTACCCAGAACACCCTAGCAACCACCTACAAACACCCCAACAACCACCCAAGTCTCACTTTGTCAACATCCAAACTCTTTGGCAATGCGCATAGTAATGCCCTGGCAACCAGCCACAACACTATAGCTACCCCAGGAACAACTAGAACACCCTAACAACCATCTAGTAATTACCTAAAAACACACAACCCTAGCAACCACTCACAACAGTAAAACAACTGCCTAGAAACACCCCACGAACCACCAAGAACACCCTACCACAGGCATGTCAATGAGAAAACCTTAGCAACATACAAACTGTTTGGCAACCTGCATAGCAACACCCTGGCAACCACTCACAACACTCTAGCAAAGCTCCCAACAACCAGAACACCATAGCAACCATCTTGTAATGTCCTAAAAACACAAGCAACCACTCAAAACATCCTATAAGTCACCCAAACACCCTAGCAACCACAAATAACACCAGTACAACCACCTAGGAACACCCCAACAACCACCCAAATTTTAACTTGACGAAGTCCAAACTCTTAAGCAACGCACATAGCAATGCCTTGGCAACCACCCACAACACCTTAGCAACGCCAGAACACCAGATAACACCAGAACCAGAACACCTCAACAACCGTCAAATAATGTGAAAAAATACAAATGAAAAAAGAAGACCCTAGCAACCATATACTGTAGAACACCCTATTAATCGTCACCCGTCTTTCGGATGAGACGTTAAACCGAGGTCCTGACTCTCTGTGGTCATTAAAAATCCCATGGCACTTCTCGTAAAGAGTAGGGGTGTAACCCCGGTGTCCTGGCCAAATTCCCTCCACTGGCCCTTGTCAATCATGGCCTCCCAATAATCCCCATCCACTTGATTGGCTCTATCTCTCTCTCCTCTCCACCTGTAGCTGGTGTGTGGTGAGCGCACTGGCGCCGTTGTCCTGTGGCTGCCGTCGCATCATCCAAGTGGATGCTGTACACTGGTGGTGGTTGAGGAGAGACCCCCCCCCCCACACACATGATTGTAAAGCGCTTTGGGTGTATGGCAATACACAATAAAAGCGCTATATAAATGCTTCATTCATTCATTCATTCATTAATCACCCACAACACCTTAGCAACTACCCTTAGCAACACCACTATATCAATGCACAGGCAACCAAACATAATACCCTAGCAATGTCTTTGGAACCACCTTAGAAACCATCTAATAAAACCTTCACTGTGATTCCTAACAACCACCTAGCAACCACACTGACAACTTGCCAAAAGCTGCCAGGAACACCCTAGCAACCACTCAGAACACCATAGCAACTTTCAAAAAATCAATCAATCAATCAATCAATAAAATAAAATAAAGTCAGAAGTCAGAAAGAGCTTTATTACCAAGTATGTTTCCAGGAATTTGACTTGGCGACAGGAGCTTCCAGTGCAGAAGAAAGTATGGACACAGTGCAAACATACATGATAGAACAGACATACATAGAATTACACAGTAGAAATTAAATACAACACTAATATAAGAAAAACAGAAAATTAAATAATAATGCACTGTATACAGAATAAAAAATATAGAGAAAAAACATAGAATTGTTTAAATGAATGTACAGATATGTTATTTACAAGTGTACCGTTTATGTAGCGTACAATGTATAATTTCCAGATGCTATGCTAATAAATAAAATAAATAAAAAATAATAATCCAGAACACCGAAGCAACCAGATTACCATGCATGAGTGTGCTAATACTCTCAGAACACCTTGGCAACATGCATAACGATACACTGTGAATCACCCACAATACCTTAGCAATGCCCTAGAAACCACTCAAAACACCCTAGCAACCATGTAGCATGGTATAAACAATGCAGTTATGAAATGATTCAGAGATACACTATATTGCCAAAAGTATTGGCACCCCCTTATTTAGAACAGATGCACTTCCAAATCTGTGGCAATAACGATGGGAACATAATTCATGTATTTAAAAATTGTATTTCATCTCTGTTGCAACAGTTTTGTAAGTGTCTAAAATGACTGAACCCATATGTACAAGTCATTGGTGTTTGGTGATGAGTTTTTGGCTCAAGGTCTGCATTTACAGTCACACCAGAGGTGTTAAACTGGGATTAGGACTTGGTTTTATGCAGACCAGTCAAGTTCTTCCACACTGACTCAATCAATCATTTTCTTTTTGAACCTTGTCTTATACACAGAGACATTGTCATGTTAGAATAGAAAAGAGTCCAAACTGTTGCTATAATATTAGAAGCACACAATTCCCTAGAATATCATTATATGCTTTAACATTAAGATTTGTACTCATAGAAATTACTAAAGTAGTCAAACCTGTTCATTAGAAGGGGTGCCAATACTTTTGGCAATATAGTGTACTTGATTGGTGAGATGCAGTTGATGTGTCCTCACAACACCCACCACACACCGCTCTCTGTGCCATTAAACCAGCAGATAGGGACACGATACTTCCCGTCAGGAAAGGGATATCCTGAGGCGCAGCCATATAGACCTTAAGTGCTGACAAAGAGTATCTAGTGTTTTTCCCACAATGCCTTTTGAATGCACTGGTGGACAAACACAGAGTTCAGACTGGTCATCCCAAGCTCTGCTCTTTTCATGATACACACATCCATGTTTAGGACATTAGGACGCCTGCTCTGACGCATCGACACGGCCCAAAATAAGGACAGATTTCCTCTGAGATCATCTCATCTAGCAGCCAAAGTTTCTTTCTTTCTCTCTCTGCGCCCGTTTGTTTTGTAACGCCTGATTACCTGAGAATGTTCTCAAATATACGTATTGTTTCCGCACCATGAACGATGTCGTAAATATTTGCTGTGCTCTAAATATTTTCACAGGCAATCAAAATCCTTTCAGCGCCGCACATCCATGTGAACAAAGACCAACACAAATAAACGTCTTGAGCATGCAGGCGGAGGAAAACACGTCAACGCGCCGCTCGTCGAAGAGTCCCTGTCTGTCAGGTAAAGCTAAGATTAGTGAGGATTTGGTTGATGCAGCTCAACTTTGACACGGAGCTGTGAAATAGTTTCATGCAACATTCCAAGCGAGGTGTCTGTCAGCTCTTCTCGGCTCTGACGGATGATTATCAAAGGTGCAAATCTGGCGGCAAACAAACGTTGTTTTGGCATCACATACAAATGCAAGAATTACTCAGTGAAGATCTGTCTTATGGCCAAATCGAACTACACTAGTCAACATTTGACGTGGATCAAAAAAGTTCATCAAAGTTGTCCTAAGACAGGGATGGGCAACTTCGGTCCTGGAGGGCCACTGTCCTGCAGAGTTTAGTTCCAACCCTAATCAAACACACCTGAACAAGCTAATCAATGCCTTCAAGTTCACTAGAAAGCTACAGGCAGGTGTGTTTGATTAGGGTTGGAACTAAACTCTGCAGGACAGTGGCCCTCCAGGACCGAAGTTGCCCATCCCTGTCTTAGGACAACTATAGCCCTATTCGGACAGGATTAGTTTTACAAGGGTAGATGGAGTAATGTAATTATTACCTCAGGACGTCTGTGATATTAATAGCCAATTCGGACGGGATAAGCATTACCTGAGGTAATTTCTCCGGACCTTTTTACAGAAGGTAAAAGTCGCCGTAATCTTTACTGACATTGTCCGTAATGATTACTGAGATGGTGCATTCGGACTGGATTGAAATTACTGAGAGGCTCTGGTAATAATTACTTTTACCCCACGTCCCCATGTAAAACTAATCCCGTCCGAATAGGGACAACTTTTTTGATCCACATCAAATATTGACTAGTGTAATTCGAAGCCCACAGATTTTGGCTGAGCCGAACCGTAGAAAGCGATTTCACAAAGAATTTACAAAGGAGTCCTTCCTCTCGTGACACGGTCCTGAGAGAAGACCTTGAGCGCGAGCCACGCCGAAGACTCCAGCTGCAGAGGATGTGCCCTCGAACCGACCTCCGGGACCCCGTCCGCCTCGTTTCTGACTCTCTGTTCATTTGAGCAACTGCAGGTGGATCCTCAATCTCAGAGGGTCATGTGACGCTTCAAGCTGATACCAAACGCTTTTTATTTTTGACAGCGGTGGATAGCACTGAATTGGGAGGCGATGTGAAACCAGGAAACACATTTTTCAATACAATACATTTCGGGAAGCACGTTTCTCAAATATCTGCATTATTAGTTAACCCCAAACTGCGGGTCACATGCATTTCACAAAATGTTCAAGGCAGAGGAAAAGCATTTAGGAAGGGTGTCATTCAGCCTAGAGGAAAGAAAAATCACAAACAAGATCTGGTAACACTTTAGTATACGGACCAATTTTCACTATTAACTAGTTGCTTATTAGCATGCCTGTTATTAACATATTGACTGTTTATTAGTGCTTATAAAGCACATATTCTGCATGATCATATTCTACATCCCTCACCTAAACTTAACAACTACTACACTAACTATTAATAAGCAGCAAATTAAGAGTTTATTGAGGCAAAAGTCATAATTAATTGTTAGTTAATAGCGAGAATTGGACCTTAAAATGAATTGTAACCCAAGACCTCGTTAACATCTCGACTGTTTCTCAAAGACAATTAGATAAACATGGAGATCACATAGATACTTTTGCCTTATTTTCCAGGGGGCAGTTCCATAAACCAAGCCACTATGTTAAGACTGTGTCTTAACTAGTCTGACCAACTAGCAGTTAACCAAGGGGTAAGTCCTATTTTTCTGATTCCAATTAGACCGATCTACATTCTTATGCAACCGAACCAAACCAAAAAATAAAGTTATGACCAGTCTTGAAGAAAAAAAAACAATAAATCGAAGACTAACTTGTAATACTAGTCTAAGCATTTTATGCAACCGACCACAGTTCCCAAGCTGCAACCAAGTTTAATTGTGTCTCAAGTTTGTTGAATGGTATGTTGTAATGGTCAAATGCAGCATATGTATTAAAATAATCTGAAAAGTTAAACTGGAGTGTGTCAAGTTCTGCATTAAAGATTGTCATAATTGACTTGTGAGTTCAGTTGGATTGTGTGCATAACTACGGTGGCCGAGAGAGCTCAAGTGACAAAACACCTGCAAATTAAGAAAACATCTTCATCAATTTGACAACACACGCGCTAGAAATGCTCACAACACAAACCAATCAGAAACACACAGCAAATAGGCACAGACCACATCAGAAATATTTAAGGGAACAGCAAAGTGACGAACATGGCTGAGACATTTATCAATTAAATTAGTTTATTTCAACATCCTGATCATACACTTCCTTACCTTTTTTTTGGGGGGGGGGATACATTATTAGGTTAAATAAGCTGACGAAATACACAATTACTGTATTGAAAGGTTATGTAAGTTGGCTAACTTACTTTTACAACTTCCCTTACAAAAATAAACCATAGGCTATAAAAATTTATTAATTAATAAATGCATTTATTATATAAAAAATAAATCAGAACTAAAAATGGTTACTATACCATGGATTTACTACACTAACCATAGTTTAACCATGGTATTTGTACAAATGTGTTTATACAAATGGTAGCCTAATAAATATGTCAAAAAGTTTATTTTGTTGAGGTAATTTTGTTGTGGTCTGTGCTTGCACGTTTCTGTATTTAGTTGTGTTGTGAGTATTTGCAACGCATTTCTGTTATTGCAGTGCGTTTCTTTGTGTTGTGTTGCGAGTATTTGCAGCACATGTGCTGTCAAACTGATTAAAATGTTTTCTTTATTTGCTAGTGCTTTTGAAGTTGCACCGTACATAACACACTGGGACACCTAAAACAAACAAACAACTTGAGAGCTGTCGTTTCTCGCCTGCATTGACACACGCTGTACAGCAGGCCATCAGATGCTAATGTGAAGAAGCCTTTGCATACAGTAAACAGTAGAAACGAGCAGTCGCGGAAGCCCTAATATGAATGCAAACATGATCAAATCATCTGAGCTGCCATCCACATTCATTTCACAGGTCTATACTTTCACAGCATGTCTCCTGAGCTATAGAAGAGGATGTTCTGAGCAATAGACACTTCCCTCTGGGAGGCTGCAGTGCTTCTAAAGAAAGACGAAGATGTGGAATAAGGCTGTGTTAAATCTTATCTTATGTTAAACAATCCCATGCCAGAGCGCTGTGGTTAATCTCAGGTTGAGTCGGAGAAGTGGATGGATGACAGTGCAACAGAAGGAGGCTCTAGATATCAGGTGACTCAGGTTTGTTTCTGGCTTATACCTGACCTGAGAACATGAAACGAGACACTGAGATGCCTCGGTAGAGAAATGACACATTCGTGTATTGTATCGGTGTATAGGGGAGCGTCTAAGAATCAGATGACACGCCGGCTAAAAATAAAACAGCAATGGTGCAAAAGATTGTGAGCACAGTCGGCAGGAAACAGAATTCCATATTTTCCTCATAAGTTTTTCCGCTCGGGTTGAGAGGAAGTGTATGTGTTCTGCCACCGGAAGTGAGGTCAGCCCTGGTCTTTCACAGCCCACTGGGTAAAGAGCGGATACTGGGGTGTCAGCACCGATGCGTGCTCAAGCGTGGCCTCTCGCATGAGGGCAAACGGGAAAAGATGAATGGCCACCTCATAAAGCGCTGTTATTGTTATCTCGCGGATAACGAGGCGAGACGTCCTTAGGATGCTCATCTACGGCGGTAAGACTACAGCGAGGAAAGTTATCAAGTGAAAGCTTGATGTGGGACGACTTGACACAGGTACGAGTCAGAACATGCCTCTGAAACTCTACAAAGGCCTGCGGTTCGATAAAGACCGCAACGGATCCGGCTCAGAATCTCCCTCAGGGTGCTGGAATAAAGTTGTGCCTTTTGAGCCACAAGAGCAGCCCTGACAAGCACTGGCATCCACTTTGACATCCCCTCATCTGTCCCATGATGCCACGGGGGTCTTCGGAGGGCTTGAGAGGAGGACACAATTAGGAGTGAAATCGCCCGGTGGCCTAGCAGCCTGATGAATATGCATGCTGCTAAAACCGAACGGGGCATATTCATCAGAAAACTGACAGCGGCACTTTGACTTCTCAGGACTGTCTACCTGTCATCGGCACTGACATTTGGGGAACGAAACCGCAGAGATCGAACAGACGTGCTGTTTGAGAGACACGGGAGCCTCGGGCTTCTGATTAATAACATGCTCCATGCACGTCTGAAAGGTTCAACACTTGAATATTTACTGTGGAGAGAATGAAGTCGAGGCATGTGTTTCCTGACACGGTCATTTCGATAAGACATAAGATAAGCAATCTTGAGTATTGAGATGATGGCAACAGCCGTAACAACTACAATCTGATACTGCTGCAACTGGCAGTGTATAATTAGCCGGGTTTCCATTCAAAGTTGTGAATTTAAAATATGCAAATAAGCACCGTTTCCATCCAATAAGTCAAAGAGAACAAAATCGTCACTTCCTGATAAACCAGCACTATATATCACTAAGAAAAGTAGGAGAAGCCATTGAGTATAATAATTTTCATGTATAATAAATTACTTGCGCCTCAGCGTGAGCAGACGAAACACAATGCGGTCATTGCTTTCGGAGGTGGATGCCTGCAGTCGTATAATAGTTCTGGGAGGCAATTATACAGAAATACTTTGATGACGGACTTTGCTCAGGCATTTAAGAATGACCATAACAACACTTCAGATGCTGTGAATGAGATCGGTCCACTGGTTAGTCAGGTTTTGCTGTCCCATAATGCAAAGTCACATGACTTTTTTGATGCACATTGAGGAATTTATTCAGCAAATGCGTTTCCATCTCCATTATTCACATTAACCCTTTTCGCAGAAGTCAAAAACCACCTCAAGCGAGCGTAAAAACTTTTTTTCCAATTTAAGGGATTTTCATTCGAAATTCAGCGTTTCCATCACTCGTTTCTGATGCGATACTTTAAAATGTGCATAAAAACAGGGTGATGGAAACATAGCTATTAATAGAGAGCTGAAAATAGACTGCAGGTTCTAGTAAACAGTGTTAATTTCGTCAACGAAGACGACGACGAAAAATATTCATCAACAAACCTTTTTTCTGTGACTAAGACGAGACGTCGACGAGCTAAAACTAATATCTGATGATAAAAACTATGACGAAATTTGTTTGTTAACAAGACGAGACGGGACTAAAATGTTATTTGAGGACTACCAGACATTCAAAATACATCCTAGGAATCGCGCTGATATTAGTGCGCTCTCTCTCTCGCGCACGCTACACTTCTTCAGTCTCAGCACGCGATCAAATACAGCAGTCCAATGTCTATCGTGTAGAGTATCTCACGTAAATACAGTCGGTTATGGCTTAAGTGAACGTAAACAGGTGAAAACTGAATGTGTGTCAGTATTACATGCATCCGTCTTAAAGGGACAGCGTTCCTAATTATCTGTGTCATCAATGTTAACCAACAAAAGATGTTAAATAAATGTATACTTGTTAAGTAAACCTACTGTATCTGAAAAATTAGTTTAATTTGTATCTTTACCAAAAAATTTAAATTTATTTCAGTTTTTCCAAATTCAATCCTTGATTCAAATTTCTCATAAGCTTAATTGATTTGGTCTAAAGAGAAAAGAATTGATGACTATTTTTGTTTGAATACTACATATAAAATCGCTACCAAAATAAATGTTGGTAACTGCAGTTTGACTAAAATGCAATGACTTTTCATCGACTAAAACTAGACTAAAACTCTGAAAGACTCAAATGACTAAAATGTGACTAAGACTATTAAGCATTTTCGTCTCAAGATAAAGACTAAGACTAAATCAAAAATGCCTGCCAAAATGAACACTGCTAGTAAAGGGGTGTGTATCGAATAAAAGCAGGCTCATTTATTTTAGAAATAAGCGAGAAAATGATTCCAAAAAAATTTAGGATTCTGTCTCCAGACGTTTCAATCAATCTCAATCACTGAAGAAGCTCAAGAATCCTCTTTCTCCATTGCTCTTCATTTTGCCGTACTCTCCACCACCACCATCACTCCTCCCAAAGTCAGGATGCTCCTCAAAGCTGATTGGGGTTAATTCAGTGGACAATGACTGAACCACTGGCCTTCTGTTCCACATTATGTTCCTTCGCGAGGATGAGAAGCATTGCCTCATAATAACATTTACCAGATACACACGTGACCCAACATATGGTATCGCTCTGTCCGTCTGGTGGCATCATCAACATCACCATCCTCTCAAATCATTCCTCAGTTTTTCCTTCTCACAACATATAATCTATAGCACAATTAGTTGCTTTCCTTGCGTTGAACTTTCAGGCTTGTGTGGAAATGGCTCTCCTGTGGTGTGGGTTAATGGGAGGTCAGATGAAGGTGTTGACTGGTTAAGGGTGACCCGAGATGCCTGGATATGTGCGTGATCACGTGATGTCCAGCCTCGGCGTGAACGCAGGTCATGCGACTGACCTTTCAGTTGCTGCTCTAAAGGAAGTGTTTTCCCTTGACTGCATGCAGCTGGGAGACACGGATGCTCTGGATCTCGTGTCAACACAAATACAGGGTTTATCTGCAAGCCTTTGGAAGCGGACATAAGACAATACTGAGAGGCAACAGCTTCACAGTACTACATTTGCAGTTCCTGAAGGAAACAGCGGTGCATGCAAAGCAGCAGTGGAATAATGTTAAAGGTTTTGGTTCCGTGTAGACAAAACATATGGAAGCATATGTGTAGCAAAATATCAGATGAAGACCAAAATACTGTATTAAGTTTACAAAACCTCAAAAAAGATGCACACCTGAAACTAATATGATGCATGTGAGAATAGAGATATAGTGATAGTCCACTTTAGACATTCTACTAACTATAATGTCAACTAATTCTCATTAATTTGCAACTACATGTCTACTAACTCTCAGTAGGGTAGGTTTAGGGTTAGTCGAATAAGTTGACATATACTTGCAAAGTTTCTCATAGTCAGTATGTTGTGGATCAATCAAAATAAAGGCCTGGTATCACAGACAGGGCTTAGACTAAGCCAGGATTAGGCCATAATTAAATTAGGACATCTAAGTAATTTTTAAACATTACTGGTGTCCATCTTGAGACAAAACAAAGGCATTGATATATATTAAGATCAATCAGTGCAAGTTTCTTTCAGCTCAGCTCAGATTTACATTTTAGTCTGGGACTAGGCTTAAGCCTTGTTTGTGAAACCAGGGGAAAGTGTATTAATAAAGTAATAAAGATATTAAGCAGATGGTCTTACTAATACTATAATGACTGCTAGTTGACATGTAGTTGCAAAGTTACTTACAGTTAGTAGAATGTCTAAAGTGGACTATCAAAATAAAGTGTTACAGAATAGAGTCTAATAATGAGTACACTGCAAAAATGATGATCTTCTTTGGTATTTTTTAATATGTTTTCCAGTACAAATCAGGATACATTTACTCAAAATGCACAATGAATAAGATTGTCTTCTTTTCTGAAGAATTTAACAAAAAGTTACGAAAAGTTACGAAAAGTCAAAAAGTTACATTTTGCTTAAAACGATAAAATGTATCAGAAAATATATGCCAATGGGGTAAGAAGAAGGGGTAAAAAGTGAATGATCAATTGAAATGTCCAAAATGCCTTGAATGTACTGCACTGAAAAAAAAAAAAATATATATATATATACTATTTTTTTAAGGTAAGTGGTTGCAATCTATTTATTTTAGCTACATTTAAATAAACAAATTTAGTTGACTAACTTTCAACAACATTTGTAGCTAAAATAAATTGATTGCAACCACTTACCTTAAAAAAAAATAGCAAATTAAATGAATAATTTTTTTCCAGTGTAGATGCAAACTGTAAAAAGACACAAGAACAAACCCTAAGCAAACTGCTTGGTGTGATTAAGATGTGTCCGTACATATTCTTACCAGCAAGCAATATACTGTATAATGCACAGATAAAAATGGCACCAAACGTTCTTGTCATAATGTGAAACGTTCACTTTCCGTTCTAAGTCACACATAACGCCAGCCTCAGTCGGCTCATAGAATGAAAGCTAGGAAAGCCAAGCTGTGCCGAGACAGACAAAAGCCCTCTGTGCTCCTCTAATATGCCCGTCTCTCTCATGGCACCGGCCCAAGCGTGGCTCCACGTCCACTCAGCCCCCCAGTGCTCCAGGAGAGCCGTGTTTGGCTAAACCCACTCATCAAAGTGAGCGGAAACGTCGGATTGATGACCTCATGCACAGTTTGATGGATTTATCTTCCCAAAGCACTTCCATCGCCGCTCGGCACATGCGAGGGAACACAGGATTCCTCTCCAACACGATCAGAATATCTGGTCCAAAAATGCCCAAGCTCTTAAATGAGTTCATCGCCTATATATGCATCTCGTTTGGCCCGAGCCTCGTGCCCATATTTCATTCGCTCAGTGTATTTGCCAAACGCTAAGTGAGTTGTGAGTTGCTCAGGGAAAGTATTCCTCCAGAGTAAATAAACCAGGGAAAGTTGAGGGCAAATATTTTGGAAGGGGGTCTGGCTCCGGGCCAGACATGTGGGAATGCACCGTGCGCAGGCCTGTGCAGAATGTGCTGGAGTGATTTGAGAAGTTGAGCTCACCTGCGCCTGAGGCTGTGGCTGTCACTTCTTTATGCCCGCTGGACCGGCTGTTGAATGAAGCCGTCCGGTTATGAAGCTTCGCTAGCGCTCATCTGTCTTGTTTAGAAATACACATCCATCAATAACGTGCCGCAGGAGTCATTAGCACTCGAGGCTCCCGGAGACATGTAAAGCCAGGGATGTTGATAATGGGGTGAAAGGGGGAGTTCTGTATTTGGTGCATAACAGAGCATTAAGGTTCAAGGGGTGAATCAGAAGGAGAAAACATGCACATTTTGAGTACCAGGCATATACTGTCCAAACTATGGAGCTGTTGTTACCTACAATGCTTTCTTTGTTCATTGAGTTCTGCTTGAAGTGTTCACAAGAAACACAGTTGCTGTTTGGAGGCAATGCATAAAGCATAATAATACTTTTCTGTAACACTTTATTCGATAGTCCACTTTAGACTCTACTAACTATAAGTAACTTTGCAACTACATGTCAACTAGCAGTCATTAGAGTACTAGTAGACTGTCTGGTAACACTTACTGTTCCATCATTAATGAATAACTACAGAAGAACACATGACTAACGCAATATTAGTAATACACTACTAGTAACTAACAAGAAACTCTGATTAATTAGTAAGTAATAGGGCTTAGCTGAATGTGGTAGTTCACTACTAGCTAACCAGTAACTATTATTTTTTCATACCTCCCTAAGAACTACTGTATACAGGTGCATAATTAATATGAATAATGCATAATGTGTAATTAATTCTAAAGTGAAGGTCATGGTAACCCACTAGTAATGACTCAAGTATTACCAAATTCTTCAGAAGTAATTACTAATTATTTGTATCAGTAATCTAAAGCGAATAACATGATTAATTATCTAGTAATGACTGAAGTCATTGTAAGCTTTCGAGAGTTTTGTAAGGTTCTGGTTGTAATTAATTTAGCTAGATTTGGTAACACTTAAATCATTACTAGTGGGTTACCATGATCTTCACTTTAGAATTAATTATACATATGCATAATTCACATTAATTATGAACCTGTATAGTTCTTAGTAGTTCTCCAGGATATATATATATATAAATAGTAGTTATTGATTAGCTAATAGTGAACTACCAGTTTCAACTGAGCGCGATTACTTACTAAATCAATAATCAGAGTTTCTTATTAGGTAATAATAGTTACTACAATGTTAATAGTGCATTAGTCACTTGTTCCTGTGTAGTTGTTACCGAGTGTCTGCTTAATATCTTCTAATACTTTATTTTGATTTGTCCACAACACACTGATTATGAGAAACTTTGCATGTATATGTCAACTTATTCTACTAACCCTAAACCTACCCTACTGAGAGTTAGTAGACATGTAGTTGCAAATTAATGAGAATTAGTTGACATGTAGTTACTTATAGTTAGTAGAATGTCTAAAGTGGACTCTCAAAATAAAGTGTGACATACTTTTCCAAAATGTTAATGTGCATTAATGCTCTTTTTATTTATTCACTAGCTACGTTTACATGGACACTTTCTGCTTCCATCAGAATGAATTCATTCTGATTGATGAATCTGAACGTAGTGTTTACATGAACGCTAAATAAAGTGATCGGGTTGATGTGAGCGTTTATATGTCCCAAGCTTCTGATCGGATTTAATCTTTTGACATGCGCACACCTCATGAATATTCAGTTTCCCACTGTTGTCGAGTATTGTTTTAAAAAGCACACTTGATATTTATTTACTTCTGGTCGTAATTAGTCGACGACCAGCACATTAACTATTGTGCAGTGCTGCTTACTTTAGAAAGCAGTAAAAGTGTCCAAAACCAGTCGTCTGTGGATGAGAGTCTTAAACAAGGACTGGTTGTCCTGCTTCACATACGCTGAGAGAAAGCAGTGTTTTAGAATGACTGGACACTCTTATAACACTTTTATTCACCGGGAAGAACAGCTCGTTCCACGTGTCATACGTCATTACGCTATTTTACATCACTGCACATGCGCAGTACTTTCCAGTTTCGGGTTTCAATCCGATCAAGTGTTTACATGTCCTCTCGTTCGGATTACAAAAGGAATAAACCACCCTTACGATCCGATCGAAATTTTAATCAGATCTGGCCAATTCAATCTGATTGACGTGTTTACATGTGACTTTTTTATTCTGATTGTGCTTTAGTCCTATTATGATCGGATTATTATGGTCCATGTAAACGCAGCTACTGACAAATACAACTGAAAACCAGCAAGCCAGAGACACAACGTGACAAAACTACCCTTACATCCAGAGGGAAGTTACAGGTTGCTCAAGCCCAGTCATTCAAAAGTAAGTAATGCATTACTTTCCATAAAAAGTAACAAAGTAATACAGGAGCAAAGGTTTTGGGGGACATTATAAACACCAACAGAATGGCTAATGATATCAATCACTAAGAAAGGCGAGCAGGTGTTAACCTCTGCATGATTGATGCGTTTTCACTCAAAAAGTTAAGTGACCAGGGGCCTCATTTATAAAATGTTGCGCAGAAACCATCCTAAATTTGATAGTACAATCATATCTCGAATATGCGTACGTTTGATTCATAGAATGAACATACGAACAGAATTCTTTCAGATGTGAAATCTATGAATCAAATGATCTTGAGCTTGCACGCAATTGAATGGTTTCAGCTTGTAAATGACTCCTAATTAATGTCATTAACATATAAAATATCACCGATCATCATAATTTAGAGCAGCGAGCTGCAAGAACAGCTTATATTTTAAAAAACCTGCAATAAATTGTACATCTGCTCAGACCCTGACGTGACGCTAAGAGCTTTTTCACGTCAAAGACTGTTTTTATAAATATGAGCGCTGGCGTGGATTTAAGCGTATGATCAAATCTGAGCGATGCACGCTTTATAAATGAGGCGCCTGATTTCTTTATTTGCACTGTGGCTGTATTTGTGAAGTGCACTTAATTGTACTGAATGTGCACTTTTATGTGTACCTTCAAATCTTTAACAGCTGTTTTAAAAAACTGTATTTGCAGATAATATAATATTAATAAAATTAAAATGCCACTTCAGTGTGCTTAAGGAGAGACACTTCCATGGCCATTTTTTAGCACACTTAAATACATTTATAATTGTAATAATGTCAAATTAAAAAAAAATCATATTCATCATACACTTTACAATAAGGTGTCATTTGTTAACAATGTTAATGTATTAACTAACATGAACAAACAATGATCAACACATGTATTACAGTATTTATTAATCTTTGTTAATGTTAGTTAATAAAAATACAGTCGTTCATTGTTAGTGCATTAACTAATGTTAACAAACACAACTTGTGATTTTAATAATGCTGAAATTAACATGAACTAAGATTAATAACTGCTGTAGAATTACTGTTCATGTTAGTTAATGTTGTTAACTAATGAACCTTATTGTAAAGTGTTACCCATTATGTTTTAATAACATTTTGTCATGCTTTAAAGAAGTACACTTATTTTGACTAACATACTAAAGCACATGTAAAGTACTGGTAACACTATTTTGATACTCCGCTTTCTACTAGCTATAAGTTAGTCTAGTATTATTAGTAGACTGTCTGGTTAATAACTGCTAACACTTTATTTTGATGGTCAGATAATCTACTGACTATAAGTAACTTTGTAAGTATTCTACTTTACTCTACTATCTCTAACCTAACAGTACTAATACTCTGATGAGAGCTAGTTGACATGTAGTTGTATAGTAACCTTTAGTTAGTAGAATGTCTAAGTGAACTATCGAAAGAAAGTAGTGTGTTATTCAACATTGCATTTAAAGTTAATATATTTAAAATGCATTAAACTGCAACTATCATTATAAATGCTACGAATAAATTTAGTTACATGACACAAGTTTTAATAAAAAATGACAATAAAGTGTATTTTAGTTTATGATAAATGCTTGTCAGTACATTAAGCATATTTCAATGACAATAGAAGTAATTATGAAATTACACATAAAGATGCACTTAATCCTGCTTACAGTAATGGTCATAAAAAGCACTCTAAAGTTCAGCTAACTGCATTTAAAATTCATTTAAACTATAATAAAGTTTGGTTTAATTGTAAACAATATACAATTAAGTTGCATTCAGTTCACACTTACATATATTCTTTTAAAAGTATGCGTAGTGTACTTCTTGTACAAGTGGAAGCACAATGAATCTAGTAAAATGTGATTATTTCTCATCATGTTTGCTGTGATTTATCGCTCCTGAGTAAAGAGCAACCAGGACAGCATCAGAACAGATCCTGCTCCATTATATTAACCAGACAGTCTGTTCTGAGCATGCTCGGTGTCTGCTGCATTCACACGATCTGCCCAGAATCCACTGTCTCCTGATTAAAAACTACACACAACACGAGGACGAGCTGAGCAGCTGATATAAATGATACCCATGTGACACTGCATAGGTATAAAACAATCCACCTGACTTCCACATGAACACGCTGCAGGTAATGATTAAAGTGGTATGCATGGTTAAATATAACTCATTAATTCTGTTGGGAGGAAAATAGTGACTAGCTCTGCAGAATAATTTGAAATAGTGTGTGCGCTACGATACACATGGAGAGTTATGAATGACAGCGCAAGACAGCTCTGCCTCTCATTACCTTCAGCCGTCTCTGACACACACACACACACACACACACACACTCACACTCACACACACAGTCTCAGACACACACACACACACACACACACACACTCACACACACACCGACACACACACACACACACTCACACACACACACACACACACACTACACTCACACACACAGTCTCAGACACACACACACACACACTCACTACACACACCATCACACACACACACACACACACACACACACATCTCACACCACACACACACACACACACACACACACACACAGTCTCAGACACACACACACACACAACACCACTCACACACACACACACACACACACACACACACACACCTCAACACACACACACACAGTCTCAGACACACACACACACACACAGTCTCAGACACACACACACACACACACACACACACACACACACACAACACACACACACACACACACACACACACACACACACACACAGTCTCAGACACACACACACACACACACAGTCTCAGACACACACACACACACACACACAACATCCAGACACACACAACACACACACACAGTCTCAGACACACTACACACACACACACACACACACACAGTCTCAGACACACACACACACACACACACACACATCTCACACACACACACACACACACACACCACACACACACACACACACACATCTCAGACACACACACACACACACACAGTCTCAGACACACACACACACACACACACTCTCACACACACACACACACACACACACACACACACACACACACACACACACACACAGTCTCAGCACACACACACACACACACACACACACACACACTCAAACGCTCATTTCAAACCCAGCACTTGATCAAATCTTCAGCAGGTTTCTCTTTACACACTGGAACAGTTCACTGTGGCCTTGCTGGAAGATGTCATTTATCACATTTAACACATCAGTCCATCTCATCTCATCTGACCGTCATCTATAACAATAGAGCACATTAGTAGTGCTGCCCGCTTTTACAGCAGCGCTGCTTCTGGAACTGTTTCTCACATTCATTTTTTCCTATAGGGATTTTTAAGTCTTTGTTACATCATCATAAGCCACGAACCAAAACATCCATCTACGAGGAGAATCACAACATTACAAACTTTAGATTTGAAGCAAAACTCAGACAAAAACACAAAAGTACAAGACTAGGAACTTAATGGCTGTCATGAGGCAATGAACTACTGTACAATCTCATGAAACAGTGCAAATGACATAATTGAATAACTATATGGTCAAATATAAAACTATTCATTTAAAGTTGTTGACTCTATCTATATCGATGTGCAACTAGCCATCAGGACCCTAGAAGTCCAGTGGCACAACATTTAAACATTCGATTTCAACTCTACAATATATTGGCATTGAAGCAGTTAAATTACCTCGAAGAGGGGGTGATATTAACAAGCTCCTTTTAAAACAAGAAGCATATTGGATTTATACTTTGAACACTTTATCTCCTAATGTTAACGTAGATTTCGATATTCGCCCTTTCCTCTAATTATGACTAGGATTTATATGGTTAGATCGACCATGTGTTATATTACATTTGCCTTTTTTTCGTGTTGGTTTTGGTTGTATTCTTGCATTTTGGTATTTTTTGTGTGTAACTGTGAAGATTTTGCAGTCAGGTATTTATTGAAATGTATTTGGGGTTTGTAATTTATTGTTGTTCTCACTTTTATGTGATTTGCTCATTGCCCTTGTGTTATATGATATGTTGATTGCCCTGTTGCATTTTTTATTGTCATGTGGGCAATCGTGATTTAATTTTGTGTTGTGTATATAAGGACGGAGTCATGTATGGGTTCATTGTCTGATGAAGAGCGTCTAAGCTCGAAACGTCACCTGTGGTGAGAACATAAATACATATTTTTCTATTTCTGGAGCTATGCCCACTTTGATTTTTTGTTCATATTGTTGTATGTTGGAGCACACCACATTGAGCTTTTTGCCTATTGGATGTGCGCTCTTGGACTGTTTTTTGATCTATATCTATATAAAATATATTTTAAGTTTGTTGTAAAATGTGCATATATATATATATAGGCCTATACAGTATATACAGATTATTTAATTATTTTGAAAGAGTAGCAAGACTGAATCAAGTACATCATTTGTGGTGCTTCAGAGCTCTTTTGGTGTGATTTGCTTGCATGACTTTCTGATTGCTGTACAGAATCATGGGTAATGTTGTTTTTCACCATAAATTCAGCATTTAAACATGGATTATTTCTAAAACAAGCTGCAATAATGCAAATGGGAATTATTAATCGGCATCATCGATTAACAACCTCAGAGCTCACAGCAGATCTGTCTTTAAAGGCTTATAAGTTATCGTTAAAATAAGTTATTTTCTTTGGAGAAAACGAAAGGAGTTTTCACTACTGAACCGGAGCGCTGCACATGTTGCACTGTTACTCATTCTGTGCTTATTTACTCACCCTCAGGTTGTTCCAAACCCACATGGCTTTCTTTCTTCTAAATGAGATGTTTAGCAGAATGTCCATGCTGCTCTTTTCCATAAAACAAAAATGCATGTTGACCAGGCAACAAAATAGACTAAAAGCACCATAACAGTAGTGCATGGCTTTCTTAAAGCCTAACGACAGCTGTATGCGATGAACAGACAAAAAGTCGAGCTGTTATTCATTGCTTCAGCTCTTTTTTGCACATGTTTATATTCAAACTGGCTGCATTGCAATCATTCATGTGATACTCCAGAGGCATTCAGCATCAAACCCGTCATGAGGTCCTTCATGATGCTTTTAGATTGCTTTGGTGCTCGATACTCACTCCATATTCACTGTCAATGACGGCTGCCAGGGGAGCATAATGCTATATAGCTCTATAAGTGTGTGCATTATTGCATCGCTGTTCAAAATGGTTAAATGTTGCTATATCCATCCTACTTTGCAACGTGAAGTAATTTATTTTCTGTGAATGTACAAGACTTCATCGGCTAAATAACTGGAAGTATAACAAAGTGCAGTGACGATAAAACTATTTGAGCTACAAACCAGTGTGTTTATGATTTTGATCATAAATTATAATAATGTAACAAATCACACAGCATAACGGACTGTTTTTGTACAGGTAAAATAACTGGAAGTGAATGAGACCGGAAGCCGCGCACATTCAAGATACAAAACAATTGTGAGGCTCTTGTTAAAAATAAGCTATTCATATTCATTATAAAAATATATAATATAATATGTGCTGTTCATGGAATTTAATGCAACTTCACTGCTCACCAGTGTATTTGTAAATGCTTTTAAAAAATGTATTTATATATAAAAAAATAATATATATATACAGTATATATTTTGTTTGTTTGTTTATAAATATTCAAAAAATTGCAAAATATATTTAGCATATATATTTTTGGCTTTTGTTTTTTTAAAAAAAAAAATCTCTATTTTTTTGATGTATCACAATTACCAAATATTAATATGAGTTCATGTAAAATGCCTTTGCAAATTGACATAACGTGATGCAATGCATATTGCAATGGTAATATGGTCTTACTACTATGTTTATATTTCTTGTGTTTTACATGGTTTCATGTATTGAGGAGTTGCAAAGCAAGATTCAGTGCATGCTGACAAGAGCGATTGCCATATTCTCTGAATAAATATTTAGCAGAGAATAAACTTGTATGATATATGTAGCCCTCTATGTGAGTCAGTGCCCTTCATACTGAGAAGTGCTGCAGATGTGTCTCTGGAGATGTGTGTGAGCGAGTGCACTGCTAAATACAGATGCAATGGAACAAAGCAAAGCTGAACCGGAGCACACACATGAGATGGAGAACAAACGGACAGTATCCCCCCCCCCCAGTTTAACCCCTGTATGTATGTAGGAGGGAATGTGTGTGAGTTGATTGACAGCAGGATTTCTCCACAGCATTCCAGAGCAGTAAGAGCATCCCGCCGCACATGATGGGAATGCAGCAAAGCCTCTGGTTATTGATGATTGTGGGGCACAGCTGAACAGAGGAAGACGCTCCGTCTCTGGGCTCGCGTCCTCGCGGGTCTGGGACACAGATGAGATGGATTTACTCTGGAGATCTCTGATTGAGCTCTTCTGGAGGACGTCCTGAAGCAGGCATGTGCTCATCTGAGCCAAACGACCACCGTTTCAGTCATTTTCTCAGAGTTCAGCTCCCGCTGTGCTTTTTATTTTTGAGCTAAACTGTCGTCTTTATTTGTTTAGGCCTACAAACTGAAAAAAAACTGACTTTGAAACAGTTTTCACTTTCACACACGCTAGTAAATTTGAACAAATGATTA
>CM041808.1:38215944-38228444 GCA_023376895.1 Aspiorhynchus laticeps
CGGGGGCGGCTTACACGCGCCGTTTAATTGCATTACAAGACCCACATTTAAGAGAAGAATGCACAACAGCAGAGGCGCGATTTTACAGCGAGCGCACGCGCACGCAAACAAGAGCCTCCAACCTCAGATCGATTTGAGCACATCAGTCACAATGCCCTATCTGCGAGGTGCAGGGTAACCTGATTTTAGGCCGAGTTATGGGATTTGAGCGCGGGGCGGAGGGCTTCGGCGCTCCAACAAAAGAGCTGGCAGCGGCGCGGCGACGCTCGGAAAGCCGGTTACGCAGCGCTCGCTTGCCGAGGAAACGATTGCGCGATCCGCGAGGAACCGGCTGCCACTGGCGATGTTCTTCCCGCGGCTGTACTTGTCAGGTGTAATCATTTTGTTGTGCTTAATGTTTTATGCAAATGCGCTCGGGAAGGGTTGGTTGGGGGCCTGTGGGTGTGCGGCGCGCGCATCGCATCACGGGGGTGTGTTGTTGTTTTTGCAGCCGCTCGGAAAATAATATTTGCATGCCTCTGAACGCCTCGCCCTGATTATTTCCTCTTTGCGTCAGGGGTTTGTGTGAGGCTGCAGGACAGCATCACGACTACGGGTTTTCTGATGATACAGGAGCTCATCCTCATCCTCATCCTCACCTCTGATGCACCTGTGCATCACTGAAGCCACGCATATCAATCATGGCTGGTGGCATGGTACTGTACAGTTAGTCATGTACTCTGGGCTTTACTTCAAAGAGTAGTTCCATGCAAAGCCAAGAATATTTCCATTGGTGAAAATACAGCATGCACTTTCACTACACCAATGAAGTACAGCTGTGCAGAGAGTGAAAAAAAAATACAATAAGACTATAATAGCATCAGGATGAACCACATACAGAATGCATGTCCATAACAAATATATGAACAACTGGAGATGTTGAAGTTAACTTACTCGATTAAAAGACCTTATGGTGCATTCAAATCCTCCTGGGAAGTTCATATTTATGTTATTACGACATCATGTGCATTGAACTCACTTTGGTCAGAGAAAGATGTGATGCTAAAAAGATGATTATGATTGATGAACATGCATTGGGTGTGTTTTGCGTCCACTTTAGATATTCTACTAACAGTAAGTAACTTTGCAACTACATTTATTAGTGTATTAGTAGACTGTCTGCTTAATATCTTCTAACACTTTATTTTGATGGGTCCACAACATACTGACTATAAGAAACTTTGCAAGTATATATCAGCTTATTCTACTAACCCTAAACCTACCATAACCTACTGAGAGTTAGTAGACATGTAGTTCAAATTAATAAGAATTAGTTGACACGTAGTTATTTAAAGTTAGTAGAATGTCTAAAGTGGACTATCAAAATAAAGTGTTAAAAAATTAAGTTTTTGTTCAATATTATGAAGGTTGCATAAATTGACTTGTTATATTCTATCATAACAATTGTACAATAATATGGTATTTTATACATGTACAAAAAAATCATCAGATTTACTATTTATGGCTGTGTCTGATGTGCTTTCTCACTGAAACACCTCCAAAGTCAGAAACTCTGGGCTTAAAGAAAATCCAGAGTGTCCCAGTCGTAATAATGGCTTTGTGGTGACGTTCATGTGTGTTCACTTCATATATATGATCTTTCCAGCATGACTTGAACACACAATTAGTCAGGCTAGGGCCATATTTAATTTGTGACAGGAATGCAAACGAGGCTGTGAGGGACAGACGTGTCTTCAGTGGACTCTATACTGTTGTTTAACAACATATTAATTTTTCCAAATATCTTTAAGAAGACAAAAAATCAGTTCTGAAACCCATGAATTGTGAAAATGGCATATTATCTAGAACCTTTATCCAGTGCATCTGTCTACCCTGACTAACGTTTATCACAGTTCATGTCTTTTTAACATAAAGCACTTGTTTTTGTTTGTTTGTTAAAGACTGAATGTTTACAACAAAAATATGAGATATGAGATTAATCATATATACACACTTACACTATATCTATAAATACAAATAATGCATTATGTTAACACATCGCCCTTCTCATAATAGAAGTGTTAGTTGCTGTTTTATTAACAGCGCTCTGGCAAAATAATATTTTTTATTATATTATCTGTCAACACTGACCAGTGCAATGAATTAATGCCTAAAGCCGATTATTTCTCTCCATGAATAAGGAAGGCAATCATCACTAAAAATCAATGAAGAGGAAAATATCCCAGGCACGGAGCACATATAACATGGCCTGCAGTAAACTCCTCCTTTAAGCATTTTATTTGCCGATATCTCTTTTATGGTTCATTATCATCATCAGATGTGATGTGAAAATCAAAGCTGAGGCTGTGAGCTCATCTTTAGCCAGAGGTTTCTCTTTATTTGTGCTGACAGATGGACTGCAGGTGAGGCCGATTCTCTCTTATTCTCTGACCTCAGATCAGCTGCTTTGTTTGCACAGTATCAGAGGGTTTATAGCGTCCTCGAAGCTGTTTTCAGGAGACACGAATGAACATTTCTGCTTCCCGACGAGTCAAAATGCGACCGTGTTTTGATGGAGCCATCAAAGATCATAAAACAGTCATATTCGGGTCCATTAAACAGCCGTATTTGGGTGCTGAGTTAAATCCCGTTAAGATGAAGTTCAGCGTAACGCGGCGTGATGTTTCACGTTCTTCTGAAAGCGTAATGAGGGCAGAGATTTACACGGCGGTCTGTAATCACATCTGATATGGAGGCCTTCAGAAAGTTCACCTCTATTATGAGCCTGTACCGCTGGTAATGACATTGTGGCTGTGATCGTTCCTCTAGTAAGTTAATAACAAATATGAAGCCATTGATTAATGTCTGTGGTTGTGTGTGTGTGGATCTACTGTCTTCAACTATCTCTTGATATTACAGGTCATTTATCATCTCCCTCTGACATGCTCATAAAGCAGAACATACAGTAATTAATTTTGCCCGAGCGAGCGAGACAGACGGAGAGAGAGACAGGGATGAGTGAAATGGCAAACATTCACTCCAAACAAACACACGGTTATTACGCTGTCACAAAAGTTTTAGCGCAGGCCTCGCACGCGTCTGATAAAACACCAGAAAGTGCTTTTCACGTCTGACAACGCATGAAGAAACCCGGCGAGACGGCGTGAAGAGATGAGGAGAGCCAGATCAAGAGAAACACAGACGCCAGCTTACAATCACAGCAGAGAACTGAGCACTTTATACTAATGTCCACTTCATAGTGTGCACTTGTGTTATGAATCATGCTTTCAACACTGAGCGACTGCATTCACACCGAAGACTTATCGCTCTGAAATCTGTCGTTTTCATCTTTACTGACCTGGATTCTGTTTGAATGCTTTCACTCATTTTTAGCCTAAACGTGGCTTCCAAGAGAATACGTTTGGGGGCTGAAAAAATATGAAAATAAATATTTTACAGACTTTTATGTCAGCAATCACAGATCACTTTTTTTGCACCAATTGCAGCGATGCACTAACCACGTTTACACTCCTGCTTAAAAGTTTGGCATCAGTACGATTTTTGATTTTTGTTATCAAATTTTTTTTATTTTTTCACACATAACACAACACAGCATCCAAAATATAACAAAACAAAACAACAGACACATACTCAACATCTCAAAGTCCAGTCAAAAGGGAGGGAGAGAGGGAAAGACAATAAAAACACAAAAGACAATCGGGATCAGTAAGATTTTTTATGTTTTTTAAAGAAGTTTCTTCTGCTCATCAGGGCTGTATCTATTTGATCAAAAATACAGAAAAAAAATATTTTGTGAAATATTATTTCGATTTAAAATAAGTTTTCTATTTTAATACACATTAAAGTGTAATTTATTTCTGTGATCAAAGCTGTATTTTCAGCATCATTACTCCAGTCTTCAGTGTCACATGATCTTCAGAAATCATAATAATATGCTGATTTATTATCAATGTTGGAAACCGTTGAGCTGCTTCATATTTTTTTGGGACCTGTGATTTTTTTTAGGATTCTCTGATTAATAAAAAGTAATTAAAAAATAAATTTTGTGTTACAATATACAATGCTATTCAAAAGTTTGATGTCAGTAAATTTTTTCTTTCTTTTTCTTTTTAAAGAAATTAATACTTTTATTCAGGAGGGACGTGTTCAATTAATAAAAAGTCATAGTAAAGACTTATATTGTTAGAAAAGATTTCTATTTTGAACAAATGCTGCACTTTTTAACGTTTTATTCATCAAAGAATCAAAGAAAAAAAATATCACGTTCCAAAAAACAATATGAAGAGATTCTACACTCATAATAAATCAGCATATTATTATGATTTCTGAAGATCATGTGACACTGAAGACTGCAGTAATGATGCTGAAAATACAGCTTTGATCACAGAAATAAATTACAGTTTACAGTATATTAAAATAGGAAACCAATATTAGAAATTGCAATAAGATTTCACAATATTACTGTTTTTTCTGTAAAAATCTTACTGACCCCAAAGTTTTTATGCAAAAAAGTTTAGCACATCAACAACATTTATTAACATAGCTCATGGAAGTGGGGAAAAAATCAATTAAACTTTAACCTTTAACACATAAATTCTACAATTCGTTTTATTAAGGATGACATAATTTTGCATACAACTGCAAACCAGTAAAACTGCACGGCAAAAAGTGGTAACCTAAAAATGGAAAATGATTAACTTAAAAAATAATATTTCATATCACTGCATCAACCTACAGTATATACAAAAAATTATACCAACAACACTAATTTTTTGAGTTTAAATTAGGTAAAAATAGCTTTTTAAGGTAACAATTCAACCTGATCTCATGAAAGTGTGTATAAATAGTGCACCAAATAAAAACAAAAACTCTGATATGCAAAAATCGACTTTGGCGTGTATATGCTATGCAATGGGCAGAATTATGGTTGTGGGGTAGATGCGTATCATATGTATGTAAAAATTTCATATCATATGCACGCCAACAAATTTCATATCATATGCACGTGAAAACTGCGTATTATATGTACGCCAACAAATTTCGTATCATATGCACGTGAAAACTGCGTATTATATGCACGCCGACAAATTTTGTATCATATGCACGTGAAAAACTGCGTATTATATGTACGCCAACAAATTTCGTATCATATGCACGCCAACAAATTTCGTATCATATGTACGTAAAAACTGCGTATTATATGTACGCCAACAAATTTCGTATCATATGCATGCCAACAAATTTCGTATCATATGTACGTAAAAACTGCGCATTATATGTACGCCAACAAATTTCGTATCATATGCACGCCAACAAATTTCGTATCATATGTACGTAAAAACTGCGTATCATATGCACGCCAACAAATTTCGTATCATATGTACGTAAAAACTGCATATTATATGTACGCCAACAAATTTCGTATCATATGTACGTAAAAACTGCGCATTATATGTACGCCAACAAATTTCGTATCATATGCACGCCAACAAATTTCGTATCATATGTACGTAAAAACTGCGTATCATATGCACGCCAACAAATTTCGTATCATATGCACGTGAAAACTGCATATTATATGTACGCCAACAAATTTCGTATCATATGTACGTAAAAACTGCATATTATATGTACGCCAACAAATTTCGTATCATATGCACGTGAAAACTGCATATTATATGTACGCCAACAAATTTCATATCATATGCACGCCAACAAATTTCGTATCATATGTACGTAAAAACTGCATATTATATGTACGCCAACAAATTTTGTATCATATGCACGTGAAAACTGCGTATTATATGCACGCCAACAAATTTCGTATCATATGCACGTAAAAACTGCGTATTATATGTACGCCAACAAATTACGTATCATATGCATGCCAACAAATTTCGTATCATATGTACGTAAAAACTGCGTATTATATGTACGCCAACAAATTACGTATCATATGCATGCCAACAAATTTCGTATCATATGTACGTAAAAACTGCGTATTATATGTACGCCAACAAATTTCGTATCATATGCATGCCAACAAATTTCGTATCATATGTACGTAAAAACTGCGTATTATATGTACGCCAACAAATTACGTATCATATGCATGCCAACAAATTTCGTATCATATGTACGTAAAAACTGCGTATTATATGTACGCCAACAAATTACGTATCATATGCATGCCAACAAATTTCGTATCATATGTACGTAAAAACTGCATATTATATGTACGCCAACAAATTTCGTATCATATGTATGTAAAAACTGCATATTATATGCACGCCAACAAATTTCGTATCATATGTACGTAAAAACTGCGTATTATATGTAAGCCAACAAATTTTGTATCGTATGCACGTAAAAACTGCGTATTATATGTACGGCAACAAATTTTGTATCATATGCACGCCAACAAATTTTGTATCATATGCACGTAAAAACTGCGTATCATATGCACGCCAACAAATATCATATCATATGTACGTAAAAACTGCGTATTATATGTAAGCCAACAAATTTTGTATCATATGCACGTGAAAACTGCGTATTATATATACGCCAAACACGTGTGTATCATATCAACGCCAAACTCAATTTTTGCATATTAATACCACAAGTTTTTGTTTTTATTTGGCGTACTATTTATACGCATTTTCATGAGACCAGGCTCAACAGGCTTTTGCACCACTTTTAACAGTGTAGATTAATATGCAATTTTTTTACAGGGGTCCTATTATGCTTTTTCACGTTTTCAGCTTTAGTGTGTAATGTTGCGGTTTGAGCATAAAAAAGATCTGCAAGGTTACAACGCTCAACGGAGATATTCTCTTGAACAAAAAACACTAGATATTGTTCTTGCAGATATTGTGACATCACAAAGTCCCTCATTTAAATAATCCCACCCACTGGCGAGGCCTAAAGCTGCTTTAGTAGCGTGTTGTTGCCATTAATAACACATTGTTGGAATATTCAAGCATGAAAACTTATTCTACCTCAAAAACTAAATCAAGACTTTAGTAGCGACCCACAGCAAGCACTGATTCTTACAGTTTATTTCATCCACGTTTTATCTGTCATACCATTTTTGTGACGCTTTTTTGCAGAAATCATCGGGCCAAATACTGCGAGTCTGAGCCGTGGATATGCGGCGTACAGAAACACTTCACAAGATTGTGTTAGCACACAGAAAATAAGCCTTCAGATATCACTGAGGGAACATAAAAAGCTCTTTTCGTGGCTTGAAACGCAGCGCTGCTTTGAAGCGTGTGGGCCTGCTGAGGACACGAATGTTTTTAATCACAATGTCCTCCAGCGAGACGGCCTGCATTCACAGCACAGCTTTGTAGAGCTCATCTAGAGAGGAGGACATTTGTTTGACACCATCTTTAAACACTACAGCGTTCAAATACAGAGCTGGAATATTTATTTCAATAACCTTCACCCCGCCGAGACACGAGACTCCTTCACACTTCCTCAACAAACAGCATCGTACAACTCCGACGCCGTTTGTTTTAGCCACTGAACATGTTCAGTCTGTGTTTGACTAGTTCCCACAAACCCTGATGTAATCTGACTTGACAATGAGGTAAGCGTCGCTGCCGACTGCACAGAAACAAACCTGCAACAGCCTCCACATGCTTTCTAACCTTAACCCTTTAGGCGCCAGGGTTTTTTGGAAAAAATGCTGGATTTTGACATCAAGATTTCAAAAGCTTGTGGCTTGAAAAGGCTTAAAGATAGAGATCTACTGTAAATTAGAAAAATGTTGGGCATGACCTAAAGTTTATGTGGGGTGTAAATATACTCATCTAATTTGCATATTATGACGTCATCAGGGGGCGGCCCTCTTGAATTTGATAATATTCAGGAAATAGTAGATATTGAATTGATGTTTGAAGTTATTTGCATGTTTTTTTTTGTCTTTTTATCCTCATTCCAAATTATCAGAAAAGAGGAAACCAACAATAAACAGGAGAAAGTACTAAATTATTACTATATTACTATACTATATAATAGTAAAATGCATGTGAACAGTAGCCTACTTTTTGATCAATTCATCAGTAATATTCACGAAATAATAGATATTGAATGGATGTTTGAACTTATTTGCATGTTTTTTTTTTTTTGTCTTTTTATCCTCATTCCAAATGATAAGGAAAAGAGGAAATCCACAGTAAAACAGGATAAAGTAGTAAATTAATGATCGCCTCTCAATCACATGCAAAAATCACCTGAAACATGCAATGCACAACATACACTTAACTGAGCTCCTTAAAGCATGAGTTCACCCAAACGTGAAAGTTCGGTCATCATGTTTTAAATGCATTCATCTTTTAACTCAAATCTGAAGATATGTTTATTGAGAGATTTCTGTCCGTCCACTGAAAGACCAAAACTTAGACACGTCAAGATTTTGTCAAAGCAATCGAGTAGTTTAATCCAAGATCGGTTTATGGATGAACAGATTTAAAGCTTGCATTCACATATAAAAACTGATCAATGCACGAACACTGAGCTCATCAAATATGGCAAAGCATAACATGCTAAATTCATCTTTAACATGCAATTCATTTAATTAAGCTTCTTAAAGCATTAGTTCATGTCTGTCATCATTTGCTCACCTTGATGTTGTTTTGAACGCTTAAGTCTTTCATTCTTCTTCAAAACACTTTTATTGGATCCTGAGAGATTTCTGGCCCTCAATTAAAAGTCCATTGGACTAAAACTTTGACACCTAAACCATTTTTTAGGAGTAATCCACATGAATCATTTCATGTGATGAACAGATTTAAAAAACTTGTATTCACATATAAAAACTGATGAACACACATACACTGAGATCATTAAATATGGCAAAGCGTAACATGCAAAATTCATCTTTAACATGCAATTCATTTAATTAAGCTTCTTAAAGCATTAGTTCATGCAAAAACTAAATTCTGTCATCATTTGCTCACCTTGATGTTGTTCTGAACCCTTAAGTCTTTCATTCTTCTTCGAAACACTTTTATTGGAACCTGAGAGATTTCTGGCCCTCCATTGAAAGTCCATTAGACTAAAACTTTGACACCTAAGAATTATGAAAATCGAGCGGTTTAATGCAAAATCACTTTATGTGACACACAGATTTAATTTAAAGGGATACTCCACCCCAAAATGAAAATTTGGTCGTTTTTCACTTACCCCCAGGGGCGGACTGGGACAAAACTTCAGGCTGGGAAATCTCACACGCATCCAGGCCATCCCATACACTAACAACAAATTTTGAAACCACGGACAACAATATTTTTTGTATGGCCATCATCATCATCATCACATAAAAGTTTAAACCTCTAGGCTGGGGCTCACATAAAACAAAAATAACGACTTTATTCAACAATTAGGCACCGTAACGTCTGTGTCAGAGTAGCACCATTTTGGAGATTATCACCTGGACGCAAAATGCATTCACTCTTCTGTATCAGCCGGCCACGAGGGTGCGCTGTTTGTGTTCAAATCAGAGCGTAAATCGAAGAAGGTGCATCCCTGTGTCCAGGCTGATACACAGAGGAGACGTTACTGTGCCTAATTGTTGATTAAGTCGTTATTTTTGTTTTATTTCCGTACAAAAAGTATTCTCGTCGCTTCATAACTTTACGATTGAACCACTGATGGCTGAGTATTCTGGTGATGCTTTTCATACTTTTATGGACCTTGACAGTGCAATTTACTTGGCAGTCAATGGGACAGTCACAAGCCTCCCGGTTTTCATCCTAAATATCTTAAATTGTGTTCTGAAGACTAACGAAGCTTTTACGGGTTCGAAACGACGGTAAGTGATTAATGACAAAATTTTCATTTTGTGGTGAAGTATCCCTTTAAACTGTATTCAAAAACAAATCATCAATGCACGTTCACTGAGCTCATCAAATATGACAAAGCGTAACATGCAAAATCTTTAAAATGCAATTCATAACACACTCGCTCGTCTCTGACAGCACGTCATCCACGACCTCTTTTGACTAGTTTTTGACCAGTGCTTCGAACTGCTGGAGTTTGTTGAGAAAATGGAGAAATCTATAAATTGTGGCCGTGTTTCTGGGCTCCTCGGTGCAGTGTTTACAGGACAAACACGAGGCTAAACCTCCTCGTCCATCCTGCGTTCCTCACCCATTGGTCACGGAGCTGTGGCACGCTGGGAAACGCTCGGACGCAGGTGTTTCTCATTTCTAAATCTCTCAGTGCAGAGTGGTTTTAGGTGACTGTGACAGGCTCATGTTTATCTGCAGCGTAAAACACCCAGTGAGCAGAGACGACCTTCTTCTGTCCCGTCATCCTCAACTAACAGAGAGCACATCATCACATGTTGGTTTATTGAGTTATTTCATTTTAATTATTGACGAGTGAGAAGATCTTAAATCAGAAGTGATCTATATGTTTTGATCATCATTCTGAATCCGATCTGGACAAAAATGCTATTTTCTCAGCTTATTGTTCAAAATGTTGCTTTTGTTTAAAATGAAACTTATCCACATTTAAGTGTTGATAAAAAAGATTGCATGACGCTAGAATAAAACTGGTTTTTTTGTTTAAAAGCAGAGGCTCTGTTATTGCTTGTTCAGATATTCACACAACTAAATATTCTGAGGGCTATGAAAATCTTGTGAAAATCATTGAAAATGCTGACGATGGCTGGCAATTAAATATATATATATATATATTCCACTTTTTGGTTATTTTCAGTTTAATTTTCTTTCATTTTGTTATGTGCTTTCACATTTTGAATTTGATTTTTATTAAATATTTGACTATTTAGGTTTAATTTATTTCAGTTTTACTTTTACTTTTGTAATTTTTTTCCAGTTTGTAATTTTAGTGCTTTAATTAAAATGTTTGCATGTTTAAAACGTTTACATTTTCATATTTCAGCTTTATTTCAACATATGGTTTTAGTTAACAATAGGGTGAACTATCCCTTTAAGTTCAAAGTTGCTCTGAAACAATGTCCATTGTAAAAAATAACAAAATAAATACATAAATAAATAAATGCAATTAACTAATGCATGGATCTGGTCTATAAATGAGAGTAAATCTGTTCAATATCAGCATTATAACACAACAGAACATCTACTTAAAGTATTTTATAGTTGTATAAAGAATACTTATACCTATTAGAAGGCAATTGCGCCTCTTTGCCTCGCTGTGTCCAAACAACAGTCTTCTGAAAATCACAAGCTCCAGTCTGATTGGCTGGATTTCTACAAGCTCCAAGAGTCACTATCACATGTTTATGTGGTACCATGTTGTTAAATTTGACAAAGTTTGTCATATTGTGGCATCAAATCTTTAAAATATTTTAGCATTTTGATTGAGATATTCTCTACTCTCTTAAAAATAAAGGTGCCATAGAAGAACCTTCAACATGTTTGTTTCATAAAAGCTTCTTTGTGGTGAAAGAAGGTTCTTCAGATTATAAAAAGGTAAGAAAGAGATGTTCTCTGATTGACTGGTTCTTTGTGGAACTAAAAATGGTTCTTCTATGGCATCGCTGTGAAGAAGCTTTTAAGCATCTTTATTTTAAGAGTGTAGCAAGTAAACTAGATAATGTATCTTCACAGAATATTGTGATTTCTGTCAGTCAAATAATTGCCTTATATTTTCAGTTCATGTCTTCATTATTGTGCTATGATTGTGCATCAAAACAAACCCAAGTTTTTGTTAGTTCTACATGTGTTTCAGATGTTCTTCTCTAGAATGACGTTATGCTGACTGTGTAATAACACCAGCAGCGTTTGGAAATCAGCAGCGTGTGACATTGACGGCTGTGTAATTCTACCTACGTGATGGACTTTATGATGTCTGGAGTGACACAACCAGTCGTTATGCTTTCACGCCGAGCTGAAAGTTTCCTGTGAGAAAGTGTGCAGAAGCAGGCTCGAGGAGAAGGGCATTTGTTGACGCTCACCTCCTCACTTTTAATGGCACAGAATTACAGGCCTGGCTGGAAGGCAACAGCTGGGTTAAAACACATGTTGACAGGAATGACACGAGCACTTTCTGGCTCCATTAGAGGAGCCGGCGGCTCTTAAAGACCTGGCTCCTCCTCCTTGACCATTATCCTCTGACACCTCTTATTTTCATATTGACACGTGTTTAGAGCCGTCAGGGAATCAGACGTCCTGAGCGAGATGCTGGAGACATGCATGCTTTTAATGATAATAACACGAGAACGAGACGAGCAGAAGGGATTCATCCAAGAGAGACAACTATACGAGTCGTGCTGCCACGACTGGATGCAGATAAAGCTACAAATATAGATGCATTTGTTATTTTTGACATTCTCTGTATCACATTCTCTGCTAAAATGTATTTATTTGTTCATTTGCAAAAGGCAAGCAAATTCTGAATGCACCTTACAAATATAACATTTTATTCTTAATTATTACAGTTTTTCTCAATTGTTTACACACAAATTCTGGTACTTGAGACACAATGACCACAACATGTAACTC
>CM041808.1:38245944-38248444 GCA_023376895.1 Aspiorhynchus laticeps
CAGATAGATAGACGATAGATAGATAGATAGATAGACAGCAGATAGATAGATAGATAGATAGAAAGATAGATAGAGAGATAGATAGATAGATAGATAGACAGCAGATAGATATATAGACAGATAGATAGATAGATAGATAGACAGACAGATAGATAGACAGACAGATAGATAGATAGATAGACAGATAGATAGACAGATAGATAGATAGATAGATAGATAGATAGATAGATAGATAGATAGATAGATAGATAGATAGATAGATAGACAGACAGACAGACAGACAGATAGATAGACAGATAGATAGACAGATAGATAGACAGATAGATAGATAGATAGATAGATAGATAGATAGATAGATAGAAGACAGATAGATAGACAGCAGATAGATAGATAGATAGATAGATAGATAGATAGATAGACAGCAGATAGATAGATAGATAGATAGAAAGATAGATAGATAGAGAGATAGATAGAGAGATAGATAGAAGACAGATAGATAAATAGATAGATAGATATATAGATGATAGATAGATAGATAGATAGATAGATAGATAGATAGATAGATAGACAGATAGATAGATAGATAGATAGACAGACAGATAGATAGACGATAGATAGATAGATAGATAGATAGATAGATAGATAGATAGATAGATAGATAGATAGATAGATAGACAGCAGATAGATAGATAGATAGATAGATAGATAGATAGATAGATAGATAGATAGATAGAAAGATAGATAGAGAGATAGATAGATATATAGATAGACAGCAGATAGATATATAGACAGATAGATAGATAGATAGATAGATAGATAGACAGACAGATAGATAGATAGATAGACAGATAGATAGACAGATAGATAGATAGATAGATAGATAGATAGATAGACAGACAGACAGACAGATAGATAGACAGATAGATAGACAGATAGATAGACAGATAGATAGATAGATAGATAGATAGATAGATAGACAGCAGATAGATAGATAGATAGATAGACAGCAGATAGATAGATAGATAGAAAGATAGATAGATAGACAGATAGATAGAGAGACAGATAGATAGATAGATAGATAGATAGATAGATAGATAGATAGATAGATAGACAGACAGACAGACAGACAGACAGATAGACAGACAGATAGATAGATAGATAGATAGATAGATAGACAGACAGACAGATAGATAGAAGACAGATAGATAGAAGACAGATAGATAGATAGATAGATAGATAGATAGATAGATAGATAGATAGATAGATAGATAGACAGCAGATAGATAGATAGATAGATAGATAGATAGATAGATAGATAGATAGATAGATAGATAGATAGACAGACAGATAGATAGATAGATAGATAGATAGATAGACAGATAGATAGATAGATAAATAGATAGATAGATAGATAGATAGATAGATAGATAGACAGACAGACAGACAGATAGATGATAGATAGATAGATAGATAGATAGATAGATAGATAGACAGACAGACGGATAGATAGACAGATAGATAGATAGATAGATAGATGGATAGACGGATAAACGGATAGATAGATAGATAGATAGATAGATAGACAGACGGATAGACGGATAGATAGATAGATGGATAGACAGATAGACGGATAGAAATATAGATGATAGATAGATAGACAGACAGACGGATAGATGGATAGACAGATAGATAGATAGATAGACAGATAGATAGATAGATAGATAGATAGATAGATAGATAGATAGATAGATAGATAGATAGATAGATTTTTGTGATGATTGTGATGATTATAGATCTGGGAGACTGACCTCTCTCTGATTCAAGCAGCTGTGAAGTCAGTGCATGCAAATGAATCTTCATAATGTTGATTCTCATAAGTTTCTATATATTTAGACAGAAATGCACCCTAACAAGGCCACATGGTCAAGGTTTTACAGTGTTTGCTCTGGAAGGGTGTCAGAGTAATTAGTACTCAGCAGAAGCGGGTCAGTCCGTCAGGAGGCTAGGCCCTGATTGACGCGCCGCTAACGCTTCGCAGGAATCAAACAGCATGCTCTGTTACTGCAGTCATGCAAATCACACCCCGGCTTCCCCTTGACAGAGATTAATGAGCTCCAGCCGCAGTCTTTGTTTCGGCGCGCGGCCATTTAGTGTGAAATACAATCCAAAAATATTATCTATCCCCAATTAATCCAGCAAATTTGCTCATACCACACATGTTGTTTGGGCCAATTTACAAGCATGGGGGAGGACAATTACATTTAATTACTTGCCATCTAATTACGTTCATTAAAAGCTAATAAAATAAATGAGTGAAGCAGCTTTAAAATCTCAGAGTCTCGTACTCTTTCATGTGAAATATAGCTGTGGGATTTCAGGGGCGGCGGTGATATGACGGAGAGAGTTAAATCCGTGTGAAAGCATTGAGAGCTTGTCGTTTAAGAAAACCTCATGCAATCCGATGACAGAGCTTCACTGCACCGAGTATAATTACCAGCAC
>CM041808.1:38258444-38295944 GCA_023376895.1 Aspiorhynchus laticeps
ACAGAATTTAACAATAAAACATATAATGAGAAAAAATAAGATAGGGCCCTACATGTGTAATTTTTTTGTTAGATTTTTAATAAATTGATGTGAAATTATGTAAGTTTCATTATATTAATTAGTTAGACATGCTTTTTGATTAATAAAATTCAATTTAACCATTAAAAAGGAGTCCAGAAAAATTTAAAAGGGGAAAAAACGGAATCCAGAAAAAAAAAAAAAATGGAATCCAGTAAAACAAAAAAAAAAAACAGAATCTAGTAAAAAAAAGAAAGAAAAAAAACGGAATCCAGAAAAAAAAAAAAATGTAATCCAGTAAAAAAAACAAAAAAAAACAGAATCTAGTAAAAAAAGAAAGAAAAAAAACGGAATCCAGAAAAAAAAAAAAAATGTAATCCAGTAAAAAAAAAAAACAGAATCTAGTAAAAAAAGAAAGAAAAAAAAACGGAATCCAAAAAAAAAAAAAAAACGGAATCCAGTAAAAAAAAGAAAAAAAAAAACAGAATCTAGTAAAAAAAAAAAAAAAAAGAAAAAACAAGACCGATCATCTGGTGATTTTTTTTTTTTTTTTTTTTTTTTTTTTCGTATTGCAATGTACTATATATTGCAGAAAAACTAAATATGGCAATGTGAGTTTTATTCTAACATCGTGCAGCCCTAGTTGTCTCACAATCATTGTGCTCGTCCAATCAGCTGAGCTGTGCTCTGGAGGCTTCGTGATTGGTCTGGCAGGAATCTGGGCTCTTAAGACACAACACATCGACTGGGCCATCCATCATCTCTTAGCATGCGCTCAGGCCTGCCAATACACCCCCCGTTCGAGGCAGAGCGGCCCTCCGTAACTACTGGCGTCTTCTGTCGTTCCTCATCCGTTCTGTCAGAGCGGCCCAGAGCTCATCCCGACTGCATGCTCTGTCATCTCCTGAACGCTGCACCGCTGCACACACACCCATGTTTAACCTCAGCCTGTCCTTTCAGACGCACACACATATCTATAGGTGCCATGTTCATACAGTGTGCAAAATGTTTTGCTGCTTTTTTGTTAAGGCTTGTGTTATATAACTAAATTAGCAGCATCCACACCAGCGGATGATAATGTTTTGTTTATTATAATTGCGCTGCAGTTTTGCGTCTGTCCCTTTAAATGCTGGAGCTCTTCAAAGCAGGATGGATTCTGATTGGCTGTCAGTGTTTTGAAAGTGATTCCAGTCAGGGTTATTATAGTTAACTACAACAATATATATACTTGATTAAAAAAAAAAAAAAACATAATTTTTTTTATTTGAGTTTAAAACTATATATTATATATACACACTACCAGTCAGTAGGATTTTTAATGGGTTTTTTTTTATTTATTTTTTTAGAATTCTCTTCTGCTCACGAAGCCTGCATTTATTTGATCCAAAAAACTATATATATATATATATATATAGATAGGGGCGTAACATTTCTATCACACGCTTGAGGTATTCAGCCAATCACAACGCTGATCCGGTGACAGCTGGCCAATCAGAGCACGCCTCGCTTCTCAGAACGATGAGCTTTGTAAAAACCGAGTGTTTCAGAGAGGAGCAACAATAATGTTTTTTTAACCTTAAACCGCGTAAACATTGCGTTACATCAAATGTTATTTTTAGCATCATCATATGACCCCTTTAATGCTTTAGTACAGTCAAAAAATTACAAAGCATCTTTAAGCATCAGCCAGAACACCCCAGAAACCAAAGCAATGTGGTAAAAGCACATCAGAAGTTTAGCAACCTGATGCAGCACCCATTAATCATTAAGATTAATAATGTTCTCCTTAATAAATGATAAACAAAAATAGTACTATTAGTCTCCCCCCTGGATATTCAACATGTGAATATCTTTAATATGCAATTGATTGTGATTAAATGACATCTGTGCAGTGATTTATATGAATAAATCCTCTATGCGTCTGAAGCGTATGCATGTAAGCAGCGTCTGCCGGACGCTCCCGTAACACAGATGTTGGAGTCATCTGTCAGCCAGGCCTCTCGCGGCCCGAGCTCGGGCTGTGAATTGGACACGGTGCTGTCAGTCTCCCCGTCTCACAATGGAGACGCATGCAAATCCCGCGCGGCGTGGGCCGTGATGGGCGGCTGGCGCGGGTGACATCGGCCCGGCCTTTCCTCTGTCTCCTCCGCATTAGAATTGGAAATGAAGCGCTCTTAAGAGTGCCGTCCGGATCATATGGGGCTCTGTCACTCCTCCCCTGAGACGGGCCGTGGCCGGGCCCCGTACAACCCCATGAATGAATTTGGGTGTAATGATCGGCCCTCTTTAAAATGCCGTTCCACCCAGTTTGCATATGTCTCCGGAGCCGGAATGATGGGGAGATGTTGGGAGCGGGACTCGGGCAGATGCTCCCCGTTTGGGCGTGTTTGAAGGCTCTTAATGCGTCTGCAACGGCCCTAATGTGTCGTTTTCATCAGCGCCGAGGCGGGCTGCAATATGGTGCCAGTGGCTCGCTTGGGGAATATGAATTTTGATTAAGGATGCACTCAGGCTTTTGAAATCCTGAAGAAGTGTCAGAATAATGGATGTCGAGCAAATGTCAAGCATTTGTTAATTTCTCTGTTATCGGGGGTTTATCCGTGCGGAGGCCGCTGTGCCATTGATATGCTGATTGCTTGGCTGCAGACGGTGTGTTTGTGATGGCAGTGCTCCTCATTGATTATTTATCGCTCATCTGCCCGTTATCCTCCCATTACATGCCTGTTAATCCAGCGGCCGAGTGGGACTGACGTTAACCAGCCTCGCTTCACCAGGCCTGCTGAGTCTGACTGCTTTAGCGTCACTTGTGTGTGGTTTGGCTGCTGTTTCATGAACTCAGAAGCAGGCTGTACTGTGGGAACGAGTATCTGAGGACTCAGAAGAGACAGCGATTAACAACTGTGTGATTAGTTCAGGTGACTATACTGGAACGGCCCTTTGATTTCCATGATGTGCAAACTGCTGACGGAATAAAACTATCGTCAAATACACAGATCTTCACACAGGTCTTCATGATAACCTGTCAAAATAGAATATTGGTTTAAAGATATATATATATATATATATATATATATATATATATATATATATATATATATATATATATATATATACTGTATATATTTTGATTGCTTCTATTGCCCTCATTTGTAAGTCGCTTTGGACAAAAGCGTCTGCTAAATGAATAATTAAATAAATAAATAATAAAAAAAATATATATATATATACAGTGCCCTCCACTAATATTGGCACCCTTGGTAAATATGAGCAAAGGCAGCTGTGAAAATAAATCTGCATTGTTTATCCTTTTTATCTTTTACTCAAAAAATTCACAAAATTCCAACCTATCATTGAAGTAAAACAATTGAAAGTGGGGCGGGGGATCCCATGATGAAATAAATGCTTTCACTATTTCATGTTGGCCACAATTATTGGCACCCAATTATTGCAACGTCCTTTTCCCAGCACAACAGCTCTGAGTTTTCTCCTATAATGCCTGAAGAGTTTGGAGAACACCTGATAAGAGATCAGAGACCATTTTCTTCATACAGAATCTCTCCAGATCCTTCAGATTCACAGCTCCATGACAGTGCTTCTTCTCTTCAGTTCACCTCACTCATTTTCTGTAGGGTTCAGGTCAGAGGACAGGGACAGCAATGGTAAAAGATTAATTTTGTGCTCAGTGACCCATTTTTGTGTTTATTTTGATGTTTGTTTTGGATTGTTGTCCTGGTGGAAGATCCAAACACGGCCCATTATAAGATTTCTAACAGAGGCAGTCAGGTTTTGATTTTTTATCTGTTGGTGTTTGATAGAATCCATGATGCTATGCATCTGAACAAGATGTTCAGAACCTCCAGCAGAAAAACAGGCCCACAACATTAAAGATCCAGCAGTATATTTAACCGTGGTCATGGGGTACTTTTTTATCCCTGTTTGTACTAAACTCATCTGGTGGGTTTGCTGCCAAAAAGCTATTTTTTCAGTTTCATCTGACCATAGAAGCCAGTCCCATTTGAAGTTCCAGTCGTGTCTGACAACTGAATTTGCTGGAGTTTGTTTTTGGATGAGTGAGGACAATTTTTCTTGAAACCCTCCCGAACAACATGTGGTGATTTAGGGGATGTTTGATTTTTTTTTTTTTTTTTAGGTTTCTGACCCCAAGACTCAACTAATCTCTGCAATTCTCCAGCTGTGATCCTTGGAGAGTCTTTGTCCACTCAAACTCTCCTCCTCCGCGTGCATTAGGACGATATAGACACACGTCCTTTTCCAGGCAGATTTTTAACATCTTTAGTTGATTGGAACCTCTTAATCATTACCCTGATGGTGGAAATGGGGATTTTCAATGTTTTAACTCTTTTCTTACAACCACTTTCTATTTTGTGATGCTCAACAATCTTGTTCTTCACATCAGAACTATATTCTTTGGTTTTACTCATTGTGATGGATGATTAAGGGAATTTGGTCTTTGTGTTCCTCATATTTATAATCCTGTGGAACAGAAAGTCATGGCTGGACAATTTCATGCTCCTAGTCACCCTGTGTGCTACAAAATGTAATTATGAATGGGAATATACTTCAGAGATATTTTACTCATAATAATTTCTAGGGGTGCCAATAATTGTGGCCAACATTCATTGGAGAAAAACAGTTATTTCATCATGAGATTTTCTCCCCACTCTCAATTGTTTTACTTCAATGATATGTTAGAATTTTGTGAATTTTTTGAGGGAAAGATAAAAAGGATAAACAACGCAGATTTATTTTCACAGCCGCCTTTGCTCATATTTATCAAGGGTGCCAATATTAGTGGAGGGCACTGTATATATATATATTACTATTTTACACTATAATGTAGTAGTTGTAATAATAAGATTATTAAAAAAAAATTTTTTAAGGAATATCACGATTTTTTCTCACCCCCCGCCAAAAAAAAAATGCTATGCCTTCATTTGATTACCACTGTTTTTGATTTAATTATTAAATCATGAACCCAGAAAAATTTAAACAGAAAACATAACATTTTTGAAAAAATAAAACAGAATTTGGGAAAAAAATAAACTAAGTCCATAGGGCCCTAAAAATTTTAATTTTATTTAAACTTGTAATACATTTTTGTTAAATTTGTATAAGTTTCATTGTTTCAATTTAATTAGACATACATTTAGATTATCAAAATTTAATTTACAAAGAATTCAAGAAGAATAAAAAAAAATTAAAAATCCTAAAATTGTGAATTTTCGTTGTACTTTTTATATTTATATCGTCTGTGGAAGATGTAGGACCATAAAATGTTCATCCAATCGTATTTCTCTGTCCGAGGGCTCAGGGCTATGATAGGCAGAATCGCTGTATCATCCCAGCCCTACTGTACTGGTTTGGTTGCACTCCTCGTTCTTCTGTTGGTTTGCATGCAGGAAGGCTGAAGTACAGTTTTGTGCTACTGGTCAAACCACGGTATTGCAGGCCCTTCATATAAAATCAACTATTCAACAAAAAATATTTAAAAATATATATGAAATATTTCGGTGTAGAGCAACAGCAACACAGAGTGTTAACACATTTAGTTATTTTAACTTGAGATGCTCATGTTCCTAAACACTGAGGAAAAACATGAGAAGCGATGCAACGGATGCTCAGACGGTCAAAAAATAGCACTCTATGATTTCCGCGATGCAGAAAACACGGACGGTAAAACTGAATTTACAGTTTAATGTCACGGAATTTGTCAAAGTTTGGATGCATTAATCAAAAGTAGGTCTTAAATCAAATGGTGATCTGGACTAGTATCTGATGTAAATCTGAATCCTGCATGTGTCTCTGTGTGAATGGAGCAGGGTTTTGTTTACTACATACACAGAGCGCGTGATTTCAGCGTCTGACGTCTCAATGAAGACATAAATACATCAACAATATCTCCAAAACTGATCAAAACCAGCATTTTACCATTTCATTTGAGTAAAACTAGTCATATCATATACACACAGAACTTTACTCGGCAACCCGCCAAAATAAAAGTCCTGTTTAACTTGAAGACATTGTGCCAGAAATAGCTATATTACTATTATTTACTAGAATGTATGTAATACTACTACTACTGTTGAAAAATAATAACACTTTATTTTTTAAAGAAATAATCACAAAATATTTCAATTTTAATAGTAAATCCTCTTTATTTGCCAAAAATGTAAATGTTTAATTTTCATTAATTAAAATATAAATTAAAATCAATGTTTTATGGCTTCATCTGATAACGAGTAAAATTTAAACACACAACAGAATTTCTGAGAAGGAAAAAAAACATTTCATATTACTGTAAGAATAAATAAAAATTGTTTGTATGCATTCAAATAATTAGATGCTAAAACACAGAATTTGGTAATAAAACATAAGGTGAGAAAAAAATAAAACATTTCATACGACCCTAAACATGTCATTTTTGTTACACTTTTAATAAATGAATGTTAAATTGTTTAAGTTTCATGATTTTAATTAATTAGTGTCACGAGCTGGGTTTGAACTCAGGTCTCTGGTGTGGTGGTTGAGAGATCTACCACTGAGCCACAGGAGTGGTAATGTTGGACCCAAACGAAACACTTAAGGCAGTAATCCAGGAATGAAGATTTATTTCTTTCTTTTTAAAAAAAAGTCTTTGCAAGAATAATTTAACAAAAGTTCTTCTCAGACCGAGGTATTAACAACATCAAAAATGGAAAACCAAAAGAGAAAAATAAAAACTCCACGAGGGGAGAAAACAAAGCCAGAGAACAGTAACAATCAAAGAAAAGAACTCAGGATACCTTACTTGGGGTAGCTAGAGAGTCATTAGCGAGACCAGGCAGGAACACAGGACAAAGACTCAAAAACCGAGTGAAGAACCAAGGGAAAAATACACCACTTAAATACACTGGGGTAAACAAGGCACAGGTGAGCTGGATAACACTAATAAGGCCACACAAGGAAGAACTAAGGCAGAGGAGAACACGGAGGACCTCTAGAGGCACGGAGACAAACTACAGGAGGTAGGATGCTGACAGGACCCCCTCCTCTAGGAACGGCTCCTGACGTTCCTTCCAGAACACCCCGGCCTCCGGGTGCGAAACTCCCGGATCAAACTTGGGTCCAGGATGTCTTTGGCTGGAACCCAGGAGCGCTCCTCCGGCCCGTAGCCCTCCCAGTCCACCAGATACTGCAGTGAGTTCTGGACTCTCCGGGAGTCCAGTATCCGGCGGACTGTGTAGGCTGGCTGGCCATCAATGATCCTGGGAGATGGAGGGGGTCTGCGCGGGGGGGCAAATGGAGAAGACAAGACAGGTTTTAGCAAAGAGACATGAAACGTGGGGTTAATTCTAAGTGAACGGGGAAGAAACAAACGATAAGAAACAGGGTTAACTTTCCTTGCTATGCGAAAAGGACCAATGTATTTCTGGGAAAGCTTCCTTGATTCGACCCGGAGGGGCAGGTTCTTGGTGGCTAACCAGACTCTTTGACCAGCTCGGAAATTAGGGGCCGTCCGGCGGCGGCGATTAGCCTGACGTTGGTATCTCTGGGAGGTCTGAAGAAGGGCACGCCTAACCTTCCTCCAGGTCTGCTGACAGCGTTGGACAAAACGCCGAGCCGAGGGAACGTCAACCTGCGACTCTTCCTCAGGGAACAATGGGGGGGTATACCCAAACTGGCATTCAAAGGGGGATAGCCCAGTGGCAGAGGACTGGAGGGTGTTGTGGGCATATTCTGCCCATATGATGTAGGTAGCCCAAGAGGTGGGGTTATTGGCCGCCATACACCGCAGCGTGGTCTCCAGATCCTGGTTGATCCGTTCCGTCTGGCCATTAGACTCCGGATGGAACCCAGACGAAAGGCTGGCTGTGGCCCCAACCAGCTTGCAGAAGGCTCCCCAGAACCGGGACGAGAACTGGGGCCCTCGGTCGGAGACAATATCCAGGGGAATACCAAACACCCGGAAGACATGGTTCATGAGGAGCTCTGCTGTCTCTTTGGCCGAAGGCAATTTTGGCAGGGGAATGAACCGTGCGGCCTTAGAGAACCGGTCCACAACCACTAGGATGACAGTGTTGCCTTGGGATGGTGGGAGTCCCGTGACAAAGTCAAGCGAAAGGTGCGACCATGGCCTACGGGGAATAGGTAATGGATGGAGCAGTCCCTGAGGTCGCTGCCGTGTAGACTTTCCCTGGCTGCACACGGGGCAGGCCTCCACATAGACCTTAACGTCCTCCTTGATGGACGGCCACCAAAACCGCCTCTGGAGGAAGTCAAGAGTGCGAGAATTTCCTGGATGGCATGTCAAGGGAGATTCATGACCCCACTGCAAGACCCGGGCACGGGCAGATAGAGGGACGTACAGGCGTCCCACAGGACCACCTCCTGGGTCTGGCTCTTGGGCTTGAGCCTCTCGCACCACCCTTTCCAGTTCCCACTGAAGGACCGAGACAATCCTAGCCCCCGGAATAATTGATGCCAAAGGCCTCTCCTGTGTCTCAGGAGAGTAGGCTCGGGACAGGGCATCCGGCTTGACATTCTTGGTACCGGGTGTGTAAGACAGGAGAAACTGGAAACGATTAAAAAACAAGGACCATCGGGCCTGCCGAGGGTTCAGCCGCTTGGCCTGCTGGAGATATTCCAGGTTCTTGTGGTCCGTGAGAACCTGGAAAGGGTGTTGAGCCCCTTCAAGCCAATGGCGCCACTCCTCCAAGGCGAGTTTAACTGCGAGCAACTCTCGATCCCCCACATGGTAGTTGCGCTCTGCCTCCGACAGGCGACGAGACATGAAGGCGCAAGGGTGTAATTTTCCATCCTCACCCCTTTGTGACAGGATGGCCCCTACGCCCACCTCCGAGGCGTCCACCTCCACCACGAAAGGTCTTTCTGGGTCAGGGATCGAGAGAATGGGAGCAGAAGTGAAGCGGCGCTTGAGCTCCTCGAAGGCCCCCGCTGCTTCCGGACCCCAGTGAATCTTGACTCCTCCTCCCTTGGTCAGCGCAGTCAAGGGGGCCGCCACAGAGCTGAAGTTCGTAATGAACCTCCTATAAAAGTTTGCGAAGCCGATGAAACGCTGAACCTCCTTAACTGTGGCGGGAATAGGCCAGTTGAGGACAGCTTCAACCTTCTTAGGTTCCATCTCCACGTGGCCAGGAGTGATGATGAACCCGAGAAACTGAGCCTGGGTAACATGAAACTCACATTTCTCGGGCTTCACATAGAGATGATTGTCAAGGAGTCTCTGGAGGACCCTGCTGACATGCCCCTCGTGCTCCTCCAATGATCCCGAGAAAATGAGGATATCGTCAAGATATACAAAGACAAATTGATTAAGCATGTCCCGGAGAACATCATTTATGAGTGCTTGGAATACAGCAGGGGCGTTGGTGAGCCCGAACGGCATCACCAGATACTCATAGTGGCCTGTGGGAGTGTTGAAGGCCGTCTTCCATTCGTCCCCCTGTCGGATCCGCACAAGATGGTAAGCGTTGCGTAGATCCAGTTTAGTAAAAATGGAAGCCCCTTGTAGTAGCTCGAAAGCAGTGGCCATGAGAGGAAGGGGGTATCGATTTCGAACTGTGATCTTGTTGAGGCCTCGATAATCGATACATGGTCTAAGACCCCCATCTTTCTTCCCCACAAAGAAGAAGCCTGCCCCAGCCGGGGAAGTAGAGGTACGGATGATGCCGGCTGCCAAGGATTCCTTAATGTAGGTATCCATTGCTGTGCGCTCGGGGGAAGACAAGGAGAAGATTCGACCCCTGGGAGGGCAAGATCCAGGGAGTAGCTCAATGGCACAGTCGTAGGGGCGGTGAGGTGGTAAGGAGGTGGCCCGGGACTTGCTGAATACTGCCTTGAACTGATGATAGGAACTGGGGACTCGAGACAGGTCAACGGACTCTTGAATCTCGGAACTAGGGGCTGAGGGCCTCAGGCAGGTGAGATGGCAAGTGGAACCCCAGCTCAGAATGGTGCCAGCGGACCAGTCGATCCAGGGATTATGTCTGCGCAGCCAGGGGTGGCCCAGGATAACAGGATACTCGGGAGAGTCAATAAGATAAAAGGTCTCCTCCTGCTGGTGTTGATGGATGGTAAGTCGCAGGGACTGAGTGGCCTCTGTTACTCTGCCCGGTTCCAGAGGTCTGCCATCCAATGCCGTAACTGCCTGAGGATGAGGAAGAAGTTGGGTAGGGATCCCAAGTTCCTTTGCCAAGGACAGATCCAGGAAGTCGCCTGCTGCGCCGGAATCGATCATGGCCTGGACCAGATGCTGGTGCCCCCCCCAGGACAGAGTGGCTGGAACAGCTAGAACGGCGTTAGTAGGAGGAGCTCTAATTTTCCCCATCACAGCCCTCCTGAAGCTGGGCGGGGATAACCGTTTCCCGGGAGCTCGGAACAAGTGGAGCGAAAGTGGCCGGAAGCACCACAGTAGAGGCAACGTCGCTCCTTCATGCGACGTTCCCTCTCGCTGGGAGAGAGCCTGGAACGACCCAACTGCATGTCCTCCGGGGAATCATGGAGCTGTTCAGGGGCCGGGGAAGCCCTGGATGCAGGAATACGAACTGGGGAAACAGACCTGCTCACAGGAACTTGGAACGGAGACGCCTTGCGGCGAGCCACCCTCCGCTCTCTCAGGCGATTGTCCAGGCGGATGGCTATCGCAATGAGGGACTCGAGATCAGCAGCTGGTTCTCGGGTGGCTAACTCATCTTGAAGGGGCTCGGAGAGCCCTCCCTGAAAGCAGACCATCAACGCCTCATTGTTCCATCCGCTTCCTGCCGCGATGGTCCGAAACTCAATGGCGAAATCTGCGGCGCTGCGGAAGCCTTGACTGAGTGTAAGCAGGCGCTTGGAAGCTTCCCGACCACTGACTGGATGATCAAACACTCGCTTGAACTCCTCTTCAAAGGCCGCATAGGAGTCACAACAAGCATCCTGGGATTGCCACACCGCAGAGGCCCAGGAGAGCGCCTTGTCTGAGAGAAGGGTAATTATGTAAGCAATCTTGGAGCGGTCTGTAGGAAAACTTGAGGGCTGGAGCTCGAAGGTCAAGGAGCATTGGGTAAGAAAACCCTGGCAGGATTTAGGATCCCCAGCAAAGGGCTTGGGAGGTGGTAATCGAGGCTCTGCAACTGAAGTAGGCCTGTTGCTACTTGGGGGTGAAGCAGAGGGAGAGGAAGCACCCGGGAGTCGTTCAAAGAGCTGGCGGATGGAACCCATCACATCAGACAGGAGTTGAGAGTGTTTGGTCATTAGCTCCTCCTGATGGCTGAGAACGGCTTCATGGTGCTGGAAAGATGACTCATGCTGGGCAATCACTGCCAACAGATCCTTGGAGGTGAGTGTTTCTGGGTCCATGTTTGACTCGGTTTTTCTGTCACGAGCTGGGTTTGAACTCAGGTCTCTGGTGTGGTGGTTGAGAGATCTACCACTGAGCCACAGGAGTGGTAATGTTGGACCCAAACGAAACACTTAAGGCAGTAATCCAGGAATGAAGATTTATTTCTTTCTTTTTAAAAAAAAGTCTTTGCAAGAATAATTTAACAAAAGTTCTTCTCAGACCGAGGTATTAACAACATCAAAAATGGAAAACCAAAAGAGAAAAATAAAAACTCCACGAGGGGAGAAAACAAAGCCAGAGAACAGTAACAATCAAAGAAAAGAACTCAGGATACCTTACTTGGGGTAGCTAGAGAGTCATTAGCGAGACCAGGCAGGAACACAGGACAAAGACTCAAAAACCGAGTGAAGAACCAAGGGAAAAATACACCACTTAAATACACTGGGGTAAACAAGGCACAGGTGAGCTGGATAACACTAATAAGGCCACACAAGGAAGAACTAAGGCAGAGGAGAACACGGAGGACCTCTAGAGGCACGGAGACAAACTACAGGAGGTAGGATGCTGACAATTAGACATGCTTAATTTAACCATTAAAAAGGAGTCGAAATGGAAAAAGCAGAATTTAGAAAAAAATCAATCTGATTTCATAGAGCCCTAAAAAGATGCTCCTCCCTGGACTGACGCCGGTCCAGTGACGTCAGATCTGGAGTGCTCTCCTCTCCTCTCTCAGTGTGAACAGAAGCGGATCTGTCAGCTCAGGCCTGTGGCTTCTCTCTGTAATCACAGAGCTGTCAGCGTTTATGTGGTCAGACCAGAGGAAAACAGCTCCGTGAAAGAGGAGGCTGTGAGCGAGAATGCATTTCCAGGGTGTCAAGGCTGATATGTTGAACGCATCCTTGATTAGCGAGAACCGGAATGAAATTCTTCCGTGTAGTGAGTCCTGTCATGCTTTGCCAAGATTGTGCGGTGAGGAGAAAACACAAGAATTATCTGACCTCCTTAACTGCATCCAAAAATTAAAATCAGGTCATCAATTTGACACAGTCTGTAGATTTGCTATTCAATCCAAGGTGGTTTTATTTTTCTAATTAACTTATTATAATTATTAACAACGGTGTAATATTCATCTGTGCTTCCAACCTTTTATGTACAGCTGTTTGCTATTCCTCTCACCCCGGCTGTGAGAAAGATAATAATTAATAATTGTTAATAGGGCCCTATGATTTCCGCGATGCAGAAAACACGGACGGTAAAACAGAATTTATAGTTTAATGTGACGGAGTTTGTCAAAGTTTGGATGCATTAATCAAAAGCAGGTCACTTAAATCAAATGGTGATCTGGACTAGTATCTGATGTAAATCTGAATCCTGCATGTGTCTCTGTGTGAATGGAGCAGGGTTTTGTTTACTACATACACAGAGCGCGTGATTTCAGCGTCTGACGTCTCAATGAAGACATAAATACATCAACAATATCTCCAAAACTGATCAAAACCTGCATTTTACCATTTCATTTGAGTAAAACTAGTCATATCATATACACACAGAACTTTACTCGGCAACCCGTCAAAATAAAAGTCCTGTTTAACTTGAAGACATTGTGTCAGAAATAGCTATATTACTATTATTTACTAGAATGTATGTAATACTACTGCTGTTGAAAAATAATAACTTTATTTTTTTAAGAAATAGACACTAAATATTTTATTTTTAATAGTAAATCCCCTTTATTTGCCAAAAATGTAAATGTTTAATTTTCATTAATTAAAATATAAATTAAAATCAATGTTTTATGGCTTCATCTGATAACGAGTAAAATTTAAACACACAACAGAATTTCTGAGAAGGAAAAAAAAACATTTCATATTACTGTAAGAATAAATAAAAATTGTTTGTATGCATTCAAATAATTAGACGTGCTAAAACACAGAATTTGATAATAAAACATAAGGTGAGAAAAAAAAAAACATTTCATACGGCCCTAAACATGTCATTTTTGTTACACTTTTAATAAATGAATGTTAAATTGTTTAAGTTTCATGATTTTAATTAATTAGACATGCTTAATTTAACCATTAAAAAGGAGTCGAAATGGAAAAAGCAGAATTTAGAAAAAAATCAATCTGATTTCATAGATCCCTAAAAAGATGCTCCTCCCTGGACTGACGCCGGTCCAGTGACGTCAGATCTGGAGTGCTCTCCTCTCCTCTCTCAGTGTGAACAGAAGCGGATCTGTCAGCTCAGGCCTGTGGCTTCTCTCTGTAATCACAGAGCTGTCAGCGTTTATGTGGTCAGACCAGAGGAAAACAGCTCCGTGAAAGAGGAGGCTGTGAGCGAGAATGCATTTCCAGGGTGTCAAGGCTGATATGTTGAACGCATCCTTGATTAGCGAGAACCGGAATGAAATTCTTCCGTGTAGTGAGTCCTGTCATGCTTTGCCAAGATTGTGCGGTGAGGAGAAAACACAAGAATTATCTGACCTCCTTAACTGCATCCAAAATTAAAATCAGGTCATCAATTTGACACAGTCTGTAGATTTGCTATTCAATCCAAGGTGGTTTTATTTTTCTAATTAACTTATTATAATTATTAACAACGGTGTAATATTCATCTGTGTTTCCAACCTTTTATGTACAGCTGTTTGCTATTCCTCTCACCCCGGCTGTGAGAAAGATAATAATTAATAATTGTTAATAGGGCCCTATGATTTCTGCGATGCAGAAAACGCAGAATCCAGTCATAAAAACTGAATTTACAGTTTAATGTCACGGAGATTGTCAAAGTTTGGATGCATTAATCAAAAGTAGGTCACTTAAATCAAATGGTGATCTGGACTAGTATCTGATGTAAATCTGAATCCTGCATGTGTCTCTGTGTGAATGGAGCAGGGTTTTGTTTACTACATACACAGAGCGCGTGATTTCAGCGTCTGACGTCTCAATGAAGACATAAATACATCAACAATATCTCCAAAACTGATCAAAACCAGCATTTTACCATTTCATTTGAGTAAAACTAGTCATATCATATACACACAGAACTTTACTCGGCAACCCGTCAAAATAAAAGTCCTGTTTAACTTGAAGACATTGTGTCAGAAATAGCTATATTACTATTATTTACTAGAATGTACGTAATACTACTACTGTTGAAAAATAATAACACTTTATTTTTTTAAGAAATGATCACAAAATATTTACATTTTAATAGTAAATCCCTTTATTTGCCAAAAATGTAAATGTTTAATTTTCATTAATTGAAATATAAATTAAATCAATGTTTTATGGCTTCATCTGATAATCAGTAAAATTTAAACACACAACAGAATTTCTGAGGGGGGGGGGGGGGCATTTCATAAGCTACTGTAAGAATAAATAAAAATAGTTTGTATGCATTCAAATAATTAATTAAATAATAATTAGACATAATTTCATAATTATGAAGAGTTCAGAACAATCTTCAGTGTCCAGAGCTGAGTACAGTATTAAATCTTAGACTGACGTTGCATTGCTTTGTAGCTGGAGGTTGTGTGTTTGCATACTGGGATCAGTTGCTGTGCTGGAATGGAACAAATTGTCCAGAAGCGTCAGTAGTGTTGCTGCTGGTCAGCGTAATCTCGCTGGATGCCCAGTGCATGATGGGTAAGGGAGGCTTTCCTGACAGTTTTCAGGAGAACTGCAGTAATGACTCTTGGAGACCAAAATAACTCTAACACGGCGTGTCACAGAAAACACTACGAGTGCCACCTTTCACGGCCGATCATCATTAGCGCTGGGATTGTGTTATACGTGTCTGTGTTTGAGGTGACTATTGAGAAGCCACTCGGACGGCTGGAGAATATCTCGTGACTCTCTGTGAGCAGATACAGTATTCATAAACCCTGTATGGTTTATTGGCTTATAGTTAATGCACTAGGAATCATTCATCTATTAACATTATTAACATTAACTTCTATTTATACATTCATATAAGAATTATTGTTCGTTGTTATGATACCTAATGTATTAATGTTAACAAGTTGTCTTATAAAGTGTTTAATCGAGTTACAGCAGTTGACCAATAGTGTGCAGGCATTTTACATAATCGACCAATCACAGCGCGCGTGAAGCAGGATCCACTGAGAACGGTCAAAGCAAGTATATACATGTACATATAATGTATGAGAACGGTCATGCATATTAAAAGAGGATAAAAGCCAAATTCGGGACATTTTAGGCAGTTTAGAAATCTGTCGGATGCTTTAAGGTTCAGAAAAGAGGAATTGTTAAATTTCCATTTATTTACATTTTTAAAGATGAATTAAATTATGCATTAATTTGAGTACTACTGTTTTTGGTAATACATTTCTATTAAATCATAAAAGAGAATCTAGAAAAATAACAGATCTGGGGAAAAAAAAAACAATTTTAAGACATTTTTAAGAAATTGTTAGATTTTTAATTTTTTTTAATAAATTCATTTGATTTAAACAGTTTTTCGTTTATTAAAATTGAATTAAAGCATTAAAATAAATGAAAACATTAAACTTGGAATGTAGGAAAAATACAAACATAATTTTGTAAAATTTGTTTTATAATATTGATTTGACTGTTTAGTTTTGAACTCGTGTTTCATTGATGTGCTTTTACACTGTCACATTGATTCATTAATTTGATAAGAATCACGTGATATTTTGATTTTAGTTCAAGCTACACATAAAAAGAGAAAGTAATCACATGACATTCAAGCATAGACATCCTCAATGCAAATATGATTCAAATATAAACAATTTTTGGGTTTAATTTCTGTTGTGAAAGACCGACACACTCACTTCATCTCAAATATACTCTGATGACCATAACATGAGATGATGGTGCTTTATGGCTCCACTCAAATATTTATTCTAGCTGTGTGTAATTATAGCTTCATCACATCACAAGACCTTCAGACGGTTTGATTCTGGATGTAAGGAGACGCGTGGCTGCGGTCTGTCTGCGCTGTTGTGCGATACGTCACATTCATCATAGCTGACTGTCGATGGAGGCGAGGCAGATGTTCCTTTGCACTTATCTGCATGTGTAATTAGACCAATTTGCATATGTAGAGCACGAGGCACAAACACAAGCGTTTTTGCTTTAGTGATAAATATTGACTTAAAGGGAAATTAAAATGTGGTATCTGTCAGCTTACCCCAAGGGCATCCAAGATGTAGGTGTCTTTTTTCTTCAGTAGATCCAATTTTGATGTTTTTAGGTCAAACCGTTCTAGACTGTCAGTCATATAATGGCAGGTATAGGTCACTGTCTCTATAAGAGGGAAAAAGAACATGCACAGAGAAATCCAAATTAAACAATTCCCCATCGTAACTACACATTGATGGCCTAAGACACGAAACGAGTGGTTTGTGTGAGAAAACGAACAGTATGGCAGGTATAGGTCACTGTCTCTATAAGAGGGAAAAAGAACATGCACAGAGAAATCCAAATTAAACAATTCCCCATCGTAACTACACATTGATGGCCTAAGACACGAAACGGAGGGCCTGTCTGAAGCGTGGTGCTGACGCAACTTTTCAAGCGCCAACGGAGGCGTCAGCCAATCAGATCGCCTCATGCAAATACCCAATCCCGTTCATGCAACACCAGAGAAGTATGTGATTGGTTGTTGTAACTATGACGGCGCGTCAGCACCACGCTTCAGACACGCCCTCCGTCAATTGTTGACGCCCCGTGTGAATGCAGCGTGAGCCAGAGCGCGCGCACACACGTCACACACACACACACACGTCACACACCGGATGTGTGTGTGCACTCAGATCACTTGGACATGGTTGTGTACAAGAGGTAAAAAACGATATAAATACTGTTCGTTTTCTCACACAAACCGCTCGTTTCGTGTCTTAGGCCATCAATGTGTAGTTACGATGGGGAATTGTTTAATTTGGATTTCTCTGTGCATGTTCTTTTTCCCTCTTATAGAGACAGTGACCTATACCTGCCATTATATGACTGACAGACTAGAACGGTTTGACCTAAAAACATCAAAATTGGATCTACTGAAGAAAAAAAGACGCCTACATCTTGGATGCCCTTGGGGTAAGCTGATAGATACCACATTTTAATTTCAAAGTGAACTATCCCTTTAAGGGGGAAATCTTCGTAAGATGGGATTATATCAGACGTTGCACACTCGGACCGCCGCTGTTGATTTGTTTACGCAGATGTTTACTGAAGTCATGTCTTTAGGTTCACTCACAGTGCAATAAACTACATTTACTCCTGTTAACCCTTCCAGAAGCAATTCTGATATTAAATGCTTTTCTCAAAGGCCTTAAAGTCATTAGGGATAAAATGAGCTCCTGACGGATGTGACGGGATCTTCACGTATGGATCTGTGGCAAACGCTCATTATTATCAGAACACATGACGGTGCCGGCGCTCCATTAGCCAGGTGGCATTCATTAGGTTAATTGCTGCCATTTCTTATTATTAATAGTTTGTGGCACGCTTGGAAACGCTTCAGTCCGTGATTAAAGACATTAACCCTCTGAAAGCTGAAAAGGTCTTATGCTTATATTTTCTTTGACAGAAGTGGAGGTTTGATCCTGATAAACCAGTGTTTTAGTGTTTGATTTTGTTGTTTATTTCTCCTCTTTGCTTCTGAATGGAGTTGTGGAGTGAATCCGGATGAAGGTTTTCAGACGCGCTCGTATTAATGCGTCATACACGGCTGTCGGGGGGGTAATTATGGCCAGAGCGCTCTTGTGTTTCCAGACCGTCTGTTTTATCATGTTGGGAATGACGCGCTGTAGGCCATCAGCATATTACACTCTTTATGACCTTCTAATGATGCTCTTTATTTCAGTTCCCTAAATTCAGGAGGATTGTGGAATATGCTGTTCTGTGAATTCCTCTTGATTCAATTCAGGGATGATTTTTTGCAGATTCAGACTGTACTCGATTTGATTCAATTCGAATAAATTAATTGATTCTATATTTTAGGTGCATTCATAGGATTACAAAAATGATCCTAAGGAAAGAAAAAGACTTTAGATTGTTTCTTGCATCAAGCAACTTGAAATGAAATGCATTAGATTTACATTAATGTATTTGGCAGATTTTTATCCATGCATTGCATTCAAGGTATACATTTACATTTGATCAAGTCTTGCTTAAATATTATATAATAAACATTATATACAGAGAGCTGAAATGTTTTAGAGCTGAAAGTACTTGCATGATCTACGATTTATATAACATTGCATTGTGGGATACAGTATTCTGTGTACTGTACACCGGTTGATGCAAAACTCATTTAGAGTTTATCTTACAGTTGAGGTCAAAAGTTTACACCCCCCCCTCTCAGAATCTGCAAAATGTTATTTTACCAAAATAAGAGGGATCATACAAAATGCATTTATTTAGTACTGACTTGAATAAGACATTTCATATAAATATGTTTATAGTCCACAAGAGAAAATAATAGTTGAATTTATAAAAATGACCCCGTTCAAAAGTTTACACACCCTTGATTCTTATTACTGTGTTGTTATCTGAATGATCAACAGCTGGGTTTTTTATTGTTTAGTGATAGTTGTTCATGAGTCCCTTGTTTGTTCTGAACAGTTAAACTGCTGCTGTTCTTCAGAAAAACCCTTCAGCTCCCACAAATTCTTTGGTTTTCCAGCATTTTTTGTGTATTTGAACCCTTTCCAACAATGACTGTGTGATTTTGAGATCCATCTTTTCACACTGAGGACAACTGAGGGACTCAAACACAACTATTACAGAAGCTTCAAACACTCACTGATGCTCCAGAAGAAAAAACATGCATTAAGAGCCGGGGCGTGAAAACTTTTGAACCGAATGGAGATGTGTAATTTTTTCTTATTTTGCCTAAATATATATATATATATTTTTTATTTAGTACTGCCCTTCAGAATGTCTCCCAGAAGACAAAATAAGTGTAATTTACCCTGATCTTCAAATTCAAAAAGTTTTCACCCCCCGGCTCTTAATGCATGCTTTTTCCTTCTGGAACATCGGTGAGCGTTTGAACCTTGAAAGGGGGATGCAAACTTTTGACCTCAACTGTATAAAGCACAAGATGAGTACAATTGCTTTTGCTTTTTCGTAGAATATATAAATATATTTTCAGTGCAGGACAGATTCATCATGTGGTTGGTCATACAGAACTCTAAATACTGTATAGTGCTAGTAATATGTGATTATGAGCCCACTTATTCTATGTTTGTTTGCTTCTAAATGTCTGAACACTAGATGACGCTGGATTAGTGCCGGCTCTTCTTTTGACAGGTTCGTCATGGTTTGATTTGCTCTAGACTTCAGTTAAATGCTGAAATTGGAGTTCATTTGGAAACAGAAAACATGCATTTTCAAGGCTGCTATCAGTCAATTATTATGATCTTATGAAGTCTAATAAATTTCATCTGAGTGATGCATCTATCTGTCATGCACTGGAAATACACTTCCGTTTAAAGTGACATTGTTTTTGAAAGAAATTAATACTTTTATTCATCAAGGCTGCATTACATTGATCAAAAGTGACAGTAAAGACATTTATAATGTTACAAAAGATTACCATTTCAAACAAATGCTGTTGTTTTGAACTTTCTATTCATCTCTGAATCATGAAAAATAAAATATATCACAGTTTCCACAAAAATATCGTGCAGCACAACTGTTTTCAACATTGATAATAATCAGAAATGTTTCTTGAGCAGCATATTATTATGATTTCTGAAGATCATGTGACACTGAAGACTGGAGTAATGATGCTGAAAATACAGCTTTGATCACAGAAATAAATTACAGTTTAACACATATTCACATAGAAAACAGCTGTTTTACATTACAATAATATTTCACATTTTTACTGTATTTTTCATCAAGTGAATGCATCCTCGGTGAGCATAAGAGACTTCTTTCAGAAACATTAGAAATAGCTCTCCTCTGATCAGTAGTGTGTGTGTGTGTGTGTGTGAGTGTGTGAGTGTGTGTCTGTGAGAGTGTGTGTATGTGTGAGAGTGTGTGTATGTGTGAGAGTGTGTGTGAGAGTGTGCGTGAGAGTGTGCGTGTGTGTGTGTGTGTGTTGATGCTGATTCAGATGCAGAGCTCTTTTTCATCTGATGATGTATTTACTTTCAGACCTTAAACGGTGCGTCTAAACAAGCCCATAATTCAAAGTTCGGCCCATTGTTCAACACAGATCTGTTTTCACAGATATTAAGGGCAGTTTAACTCCTTTTAACTCAACAGGCTAAAGATTTAGCAATTAGGCCCTAATCACGATCATTATATGGAGTAATCCATCTGAAGCCTAGCAGATGTGTGAGTGCGCTGGTCAAGGTCCGGTGTTGATGTGGTCACCTAATGGCTGTTATTTGGCCGGTCGCTCGTGACTGGAATGTTCTCTGATCCAACACTCAGTCAACACTTGGGGATCACTCACTTCTTAGTGTTGTTCTTTTGAGATTTAGTCAACCGCAGGCGTGAACAGCTCCACATATCAGGACTTTCTGGTGGTCGTTTAGTTTCTGGTTGGGTATCGTTTTATTGATTACGATTCTGCTTATCGATCCCAATAAGATAAATATAAAAAAATCCAATATAAAGTCAAAAATGTAGCCTAGATGTCAAACATTTATTGTCTTTTTACAAAGCATTCTGTTGCAGCTGAATAACATGAGCAAAAATCAGCAGCCTACAGAACACTTAGGCCTACAAGAGGATGCTTTTAACAAAAATACCACAGCAAAAACAACTACTAAATTAATGTGTAAAATATTAAAGGGTTAAAGACGAGTAAAACAGGAACAAACAAATCAATTACCAATAGCATAAATAAATACAACTGAACCTAAGTTCAGGTACATAAATTGTAATTAAAAGTTTAAAAACACTGCATAATTATCTTTTCATAAATAAAATATGGATTAATTAAAGTTATTAAAGATATTCAGTCAAGATCAGTGAACTATTTTCTTTTGTTCTTTGATTTTTTTTAACTGTAATTTTAAATCACATTAAGCAGAATCAAAATGTACGCGTATTATTGAATACCCGGTTCTTGGAAATTTGGAACCGGTTCTAAAATGGAACGGGTTTTGGATACCAAACTCCTGCTCCATCACTACATTTTGTTTGGATTGGTTATGATTATTTTTCATTTTGTGCTGCTAGTGTTGTCAAAAGTACTGAATTGAATCGATGCATATCGATTATGAATATTTGAAATGTTTTCGATACTCATTTTCCACAGTATCTTTTGTAATTTTGTACAAAATAAAAGCATTTAAAAGCAAACTTCCTGATTAAACATTAAAGTACACTAGTGTGAGAAACAGTGCAAATTTTCATAATTTTTTATCTCATATTGTGAAAATTATTCATAAAAAATGCTTTTTTCACTCAAAAAATAAGGTGCCTACTTTCGGATAAATGAGGCCTACGATTAATCAGATGCAAATAGAAACACAAAACCAGTCCTAAATGGAAGAAAAGAAGTTGACAAAAAGATTGAATCCAATATTTGGTGATAATATAGCATAATGACAGATTCATAAGCAGTTGTTTGGAGTCCGGTCATTTTTGACCGGGAACACCACAAGTGTGACAGGAGTCCGAACACAACCAGAGGGTTGAATAACTGATTATTCAATCAACTTATTTTGAGATTCAGTTTTCAGCTGAATGATTTTTATGTTCTTTGGTTTAAAAAAAAAGTACATCACTAAATAGAATTATGAAATGCATTTTTTTATTTACAGTGCGGTTGTATACAAATAGTAATATACTTCTGTCTTGGAAATTATTTATTATTATTGTTATTATTATTATTATTATTATTATTTAATGGTTCTCAGACAGCAGGGCTTCAGTTGATACTTTGACTATGATTAAAAATAAATTATTTTACATACTCGTGTTCATATTTCATGCCCTAAATGTTGTGGCAATTTTTCCTGTGGCATTGAATATCAATATTTTTCAAGGTATTGTAATTCTGAAGTGTTGAAGACACGTCTTTGTGCTGTTTTTACTGGACAGATGAATCGAGGTGGTGCTTATTTGTATTTGGTGCTAAATGTAAAGCGTTGTTCACGCTGACAGAGATTTGCAGTGAAAGCGATCAGAAGTCATGTGACACTTACTAAATTTTGACACTAACCCATATTATTAACTACGGTGGGAAAACAAGCTGATAATTGAATATTCAGCAGATAGATTTTAAAATCAATAAAATGAATGACAAATTTCCACTCACTGTAAAATAGTGATGAACTTTACACAACAATTATTATTATATAAATCAGTTAATAAATCAATAAAAATTCTGTCAAATACAGTGAGCGAGGATGTGGAAAGGCACTTTCAGTTTTAGTTTTTTATAGAGATGCACAGATTGCAATTTTCTTGGCCAATTCTGATTTCCGATTTTTTTTTTTATTTAAATTTTTTTTTACGTGTGACCTGCTGATACCGATTTTTAGCAGATACCGATTTTTGCCGATACCGATTCTTGCATATACCGATTCTTGCATATACCGATTTTTGCAGATACCGATTTTTGTCGATACCGATTTTTGCAGATACCGATTTTTGCAGATACCGATTTTTGGCGATACCGATTTTTTGCAGATACGGATTTTTGCGATACCGATTTTTTGCAGATACCGATTTTTGCAGATACCGATTTTTGTCGATACCGATTTTTGCAGATACCGATTTTTGTCGATACCGATTTTTGTCGATACCGATTTTTGTCGATACTGATTTTTGTCGATACCGATTTTTGTCGATACCGATTTTTGCAGATACCGATTTTTGTCGATACTGATTTTTGGCAGATACCGATTTTTGTCGATACCGATTTTTTGCAGATACGGATTTTTGCAGATACCGATTTTTGTCGATACCGATTTTTGCAGATTCCGATTTTTGCAGATTCCAATTTTCTTTCTAAGAACTATAATTGACAGCATATACAAACAAAAATCTATACTTTTTTTCAGTGCAAAAAAATAAATAAAAATAAATATTTACATAAAAATGATTAAACATTACAATTCCCCCAATCTGGACTAAGTTACAGATATTCTCTATAAATGCATTTACACTGCAAAATTTCAAATGCATAAATAATTTTATAAGATTAATGTTTTAAATATATATATTTTTAAACATACAAATAAGAAATGTTGGGAAAAATGCAATGATACTTTTAAATATGAAACCAAACCACCAGTAGGTGGCGGCAAATGTCTGAGTCACTCATTCGTCCGATTCGTTCAAACGGCAGATTCAGAGGGAAGTGACTGTCATTTATGAATGTGTTTCTGAATCATTGACTCACTTGATTCGTTCAAAAGCGTGGATTCGTTCAGTAACGAAACACTGCTGTGTTGCTCGGAGACATGCAGCAGTTCTGCCGTGGCTTTGATTGGAACTATTTTCAGCGAAATTGAGCAAAAATAGTCAACATTGTGTCTACAATGTAAGTCATTTTAACATCTTGTTTATTGTATAAAATCAGTGTCGCATTGCAATCGCGTTGATATAATCGGGTTAAGTATCTTGGTCGTGCAATGCTGCGTACCTAAATCATATATTATCATATTTTTTTGCATCTATAACTTTCTGTGCATGCTGTTGCGCTCCTTTGTTTTGATTTCTGCGCGAGTCTGTCCAATCAGCACCGAGAGCGGCTCAGACGCTGAATAAATGAGCGGAGAGCGGGATATTCCCGTCGGATCTGTTTTCCAGGTGCAGGTGTTTGACATTGAGCGCCGCTGAAGATGAATGTAGCTTATGGCATCCGTGGAATTGAGCGGCCCTCGGGAGCCGCAGCTTCCTGACATGAAAGGCTCCTCTTTCAGAGGCCATCGGCTGCAGTGGGAATGTTCCCGATATCCCACAAACTCCAGCCATCATCATCATCATCATCATCCCAAACAGCCCAGCTGCTGACGGGACTCAAGCGTCAGTGCCTGCAGACCACCGTATGATTCACATGCACACAGAGAGGGCTCAGAAATGGATTTATTCATACAAATAAACAGATGCTTTTATGATAAGTTATGGCGTAAAATAAGAAATGGGTCAAACACATTTTTTGTCCATTATAAATGCATATACACTGACTTGAATAGATGTGTTATTTTCTAATATTTCTTAGAGAAAACAAACTGATTGTTAATATTTGAAAAACTAGCTGCCAAATCAGAGCCATGTGGTAAAACCATGCAGAAGAAAACGAACATAAATCAGGAAATAATATCATACAAAATGATTATGATGACGAATCAGATGTCAGTATATTAGTGACACTGATCTTGTGACTCATTTACTTTTACTTTACTTTTAGTCATTTAGCAGATGCTTTTATCCAAAGCGACTTACAAATAAGAAAAAGTAACCAAAACTGAAAGTGAAAACTTTGTAAATACTAAATACACATATTGAAGAAAATAAAGAAATTAAATAAAATTGAAAAATGCATACAACAACATTTCAATACTAAACATTTAAATGAAAGCTAAAAACAATACAAAATATTAAAACAACAAAAGATAAGAGTATAATAATGCTTCTAGCATAACACTAAGCCAAACACCAAAAAACAACTACATGTGTACAGCCATATACATATACATACATCAAAAAATGCATTAAATATATATATATTTTTTCATGTAGAATGAAGTACTCAAATTAACTAAAACTGTAAACAACCAATACAGACATCAACACAGAGCCAAGCACACATGCTTTAAAACAACAACAACAACTTACACATAGTAAGAAATGGTTATACAAACAGAAATAGAAGTGAAACAAGTCGTAGGAAAGAGGAGAAATAAAAAGCGATACTTATATCATTTGAGCTCGTTCGGGGATATTTCATTTATGATTTGATCTCTAAATGCATTTGTGGTTCCTCCAGGATTCAGAACCTGAGCAGGTGATGCTGATCGGCATTAAATAATTATATCAGTCTCAAATATGTTTCATTAAACTCATGTTTTGTGTCTTGATTTGATATGATTGAAGACACAGGTGAGGAATATTGACGGTTGCAGGTTTGATTTGAACCTGAACTTAAAATATCAGGGAAGCTTATGATTTTAAGGCCTGGAAAGTCTCCAAAAATTAATAAAAATTTAAAAGGTGACATACTAAACTATTTCAAACAGCATTTTTAGAATTATTTTTGTAATTAAAAAATATATATATATAATATTTTTATTATGCATTTCTATAATATTTTTTACAGTTATAATTGTATATTTAATCTAATTTATTATTAAAAGCTCATGTTAAATTTGTACTCAAATTTACTACAAATCAAATACAGTGTTTTGTAGTTGCGCGTGTGTATTTTTTTAAGGTTTAAGTCTCTTATGCTCATCAAGGCTGCATTTATTTGATTAAAAATACAGAAAAAAAACTGTAATATTGTGAAATAGTATTACAATTTAAAATAATGGCTGTATATTTTAATATACTTATTAAAAATAATTTATTTCTGTTGTATAAAGCTGAATTTTTATCTGCCGTTAGTCTTCGGTGTCACGTGATCTTTCAGAAATTCATTATTAAAATAGAAAATCATTATGTAAAAAAAGGATATGTGTGTGTATATTTATACTGTTTAGTATATATATGAGCCTGCAGCACAAAAGCAGTCATGAGTAACCAGGGCTTGACGCTTACCTTTTTCCCAAGGAGCACATGTGCTCCTAAGTTGAAAAATTTAGGAGCGCAATGCAAATTTTTCAAATTATGTGTTTTAGCTTAATAAGGGGATATAAAGAGACATTTATAAGCAAAATTATTTAATTTATCAGAATACAGAAAGTACAGAAGGTTTTTAAATAATTTTGCTTCAGACTATTTAATAGGCTAATTATGTAATTAGTTATAGTCCTATTAAACTGTATGTACATTCGGTATGTGACAGTATCAATAGTATTTTCACAATAGTCATTGAAGCTTTTGTCAAGGTATGTGTTTTTTTTATCACAATATATAATTTCGAAGTGAAAAAAGTGTTGTCCTCCTCACAGGTTAAATAACTTTATTAAAGATCCTTTACTAAAGAAAGACTTTAATAAAAAAATACACAAAAATATAAATAAACAAGTGTTTCAAGATTAGAGTGCAAAAGATTGATCAAATGAATGAAAGAACAATAGGTAACACTTTACAATAAGGTCCCATTTGTTAACATTAGTTAAAGCAGGTTAACATTAACTAACAATGTGCAATAGCTAATTGTTGCAGTAGTTAATATTCTTTGTTAATGTTGATTAATAAAATACAAACTAGTTAATGTTAGCTCCATTGAATAATATTAGCAATAATATACACAACTTTTGATTTTATAATGTATTATTAAAAGTTGAAATTAAGATGAACATAATTTTGATGTTTTTTTCATGTTAACTAATGGAACCTGTTAAGTGTTACTGAACAATAATAACGAATCAGTCAATATATAAATAGGCCCACTGTTCTCTATTATAAATCAGTGGATAGGCCATGTTTTAGGTTCGATTTTTTTTTTGCACCCTCAGATTCCAGATTTACAAATAGTTGCATCTCAGCTAAATATTGTCCTATCATAACAAACCATACATCAATGGAAAGCTATTTATTCAGCTTTCAGATGCTCAGATTCAAAATGTACCCTTATGACTGGTTTTGTGGTCCAGGGTCACATATTACACACATTATAAAGAACCATTTAAAATGAATGAAAAATGAAAAACATAATCAGTGTACATTTTGAGCATCAGATGGTGTTGCATCAGCGCCTCGGATATCTTGAGCTCTTGTGAGTGAGATCTTGAGGTCTAAAGGTGTGTTGTGTTCTCATACAACACTATATTCCTCTGGTTTCTCTGTAATCCTGCGTCTCGCACCAATCATCTGGAACAGCTTTGCCACACTTGTTTCCATGTTCCTGCAGATTACAGGCCGGCCGGCCGCTCGCGGCTTTGAAGCACTCCTCTCTCTTTGTCTGCGTGCAATGCACTCTGGTAATTAACTTTGTCCTTCTTTTATTTGTTCCAGTCTTCCTCCGTCCACTCTTCTGAGCATCTTCTCCCAGGAGTACCAGGTTAGAAGTTTTCTTCCTTTGTGCGGCCTGACAGCTGCCTAATTGAATGATGAATGTCCTCTTATTCCTGTGTAATTGAACTGCCAACTCTCTGATTGGTTTGGAGGATTCCCCCCCGACCGACACACACACACACACACTCTCTCTCTCGCCTGAGTCTCAATGGACCTCTGCCAACCCGGCCCCTCCATCTGTCTAATAACATCGAGCCGCTGCTTATTTGCCGGACCTGTAATAAATTATGCTAAACCATTATTATTCTGACAATAATAATTTCCCGGTGCAGCGCGGCTCGTGTGCTAAATGTTTGCTGACTCGCGCTGTCGCGGCCGCTTTGGGCGTCTGACAGCCGATGATGATCGATGGCCGCTGCTGCGGAGGCAGAAAATAGAGCCATTCATCATCCGGCCGACGGCTGTCACTCACTCGCTGTGTCTCTGCTGAATTACTTTTGTAGTTTTTAAATAAGTTGTTTTTAAGCGCCGCTCTCGCTGTCCTCGGGTTAAGACGCCACTGAATCGCATTATAAATGAAAGCCGGAGTGGTTGTAGTTTAGTAGAAGAGGAACTGAAAGCACAGGGCCACCTGACCCTCAGAGCCACAGCGAGCGCTCGTATACACAACACAGCTAATGCAGGGTCATATCACACCAACGCTTTTTACTGGAATAACAGCTCACTACCAATCAGAAGTTTGTTTTTAATGAACGTCGTCATCAAGGCTGCTTTCATTTGATGAAGTATATGGTACACCGTGACCGGTGCTAAACGCGCCTTTGATGTTATTCTCATCTCAACCACTAGATGGCACTAAAACGAGGCGTAGCACTTTCCAAAACATCTGCTTTTCAAGATGCACGTGTTTATTTGTCTGATCCTTGAAGTTGATTCTGTGCTTACTTGATCTAATATTTTATCCCCCGGTTTCACAGACAAGGCTTAAGCCTAGTCCTAGATTAAAATGTAAGTCTGAGCTGTTTCAGCTGAAATAAACTTGCACTGACTGATCCTTAAATATATCAGTGCCTTTGTTTTGTCTCAAGATGCACCCCAGTAATGTTTTTTTCTAAGCATGTTTATAAAAATTACTTCAATATCCTAAATGAACCATGTCCTAATCCTGTCTTAGTCTAAGCCCTGTATGTGAAACCGTGCCTATGTTTTTTAAAATGTCGTAGATTTAAGTAGCAAATGAGAATCGCTAAAATCAATGCATATATTTTGAGACAAGCGTCGTCTTAATGATTTTCAGTTTTGTTTAAGATAATTAAAGCAACCGTTTTTAAATATCGAACGAATATGTAAAAGTATGGTATTTTGGGGTAACAAGCGCCCCTGCTGTTGGGGCTAAAGACACAGTAATTAACATTATAATTAATAGATCGCTGACTTTTCCATTTATTGACATGGTTAGATTCAGATGGTAAATATCATATATTATGCCGGGTGTCCATATTAGAGATAATCACCATGTTTAGAACGAAACCATCATATTTAAAAACATGATATTAATCATATCATGTAATAAAATATCATTTGTTGTTATTTCTGTAAATATATATTAAATTATTATTGGATCCCCTTCAATACTTTCAGTAGCTTTACTCATTAAAATGATTTTGTTTCTGTATTTTAAAATATATTTTTTATATTAACATATTTTAAACAAGTATATTTATTGAACAAAAATGAGTTTTTATTTTTCAAAATAAGCAGAAAATAGTACAAACTTTGCTGTTAACTTAGACATTATTAAAAACATTATTTTAGCTGAAGTATTTGCATCAATACCGTGTGTGCCACCTCATATATTAATAAGATTTTTAAACAAAATAAACAACTTGAATGATTTATTTTCACACAAAATCTGTTGCTCCATTAATGTTCAATACAACCTATATATTTTTTCTGCAATTATACATTTTAGGTGCACTGAATAGCACATTTTAGCCCCGTTGTACCCTACAGTAAAAACTCTGAAATTTTATTATAATTTCAAACAGCTGTTTTCAATGTGAATATTTGTTAAGCTGTGATTTATAGAGAATGGGATCTACGCCACTGCGCACAGCATTCTGGGTATCACCGCCATGTTTATGGACACGCTAAGTATCGTACAATAACAAATACAAATCACCAGAGAGGGAAAAAATGGCTGTATTTGTGTTAATATTTTTAAGAGCTGCTTGCATTTGCTTAGAATAAATGAAGTAATATTTGAATCCATTGCATTCATTCGAGCGCATGGCCAGAACACCACACATAAACAACATGATACACACTCACAGAAATCATACAGCCGTCTTCCATCATACCACACAGTTTTTAATAACTAGGTGGCATTGATATATCTGCCAGACAATATAGACACACTATAGCTTGATCTCAGCCAGTGGATCATGTATTTCAGGGATGCACGATATTATCGGACTGATATCGGAATCGGCCGATAATGGATTTAAGTGTAAATATCGGCATCGGCCCGATATGACAAATTATGCCGATATATCTCGCCGATAAGAGGAATACATAACTCACATGTGCTCAGGGTGTGTTAGTGATTAGATCAGCAGTGTGTGGCTCATTCCTGAAGCACAGTTTAGTCTGAATGATGATTATATTGAGTGTTATGATCTCTGTGTTTAATCTGTGAAGCACTACAGCATGTGTTCGGTGTGTGATAGAGTCAACAGTAATAGCTCCTCCGGGTCCTAATGCCCAATTATCAACTTATGACTGGTTTTGTGGTCCAGGGTCACATATATAGTCCAACACGATGACTGATTAATGATGCTGATATTGTACATACACAGTATCAGTGTTGAGCTAGTTACTCAAAGAATGTAATATATTACTCATTAATAGTTACTCCTTTCAAAAGTAATATTGATACTTTCCAGCAGCAGTAATTAGTTACATTGTTTCTTCACGTCACACAGAAGTTGTAACAATGTATCTTCCACATAAATGTTACTAATAACATATTTCTGCCTCATCATTTGACCAAAATCCACATTATTAGTTATTACAAACACTCAATAGTGATTAATAGTGACATTCAAGTATTAGTGTTGTATTAATCTCATTAATTATCATGTGTAGCTTGAAGCTAATTGTAATTTCTCCGTTTCCCATATACGATTATATTTCATGTATTTTATCAAATCATGTAAGTTTGTAAGAAACTGTTTAGATTATTAATTATAGTAATATAATGTAGCAGATGCTGATCAGAGGGATGTAACGCAGAGTAAAGTAACACACAACAGTGTTCAGATCATCTTTTTTCTTGACAAAATCAATATAATGCGATATTTCTATCTGCTGAATGTAATATTTTCCATATTCCAAGCTTGCCTTCTGCACCTCATCACATGCATGTGAGAGTCGTGAAAATTATGAACATAAATCTAGGAATTATTCGATTGTTGGATTATAAATCAGCGGGTCGAGGCATCAAAAGTAATGGATCGTAACTGTAATATTATTACTGAAATCTTATTAGTAATTAGTTACACTACTAGTTACTGCAAAAAGTAATATTATTACAGTAACTAAGTTACTAGTAACTAGTCACTGCACAGTATATATATATATAAGCTTCATTGGTTTAAGTTCGTGCTCTGTGTTTGTTTCAGAAGAGGATGAAGCGCAGCATGGGGAGGCTCATGAATATTTATCTTCATGAGAATACAGCGTATACACAATACATCAAACCCATAAAATCACTAATGTCAACAATTATTCCATAAACCAGTTGACGGTGAAACAAAGCATCTTCCTGTGTTTTTCAAATACATAGTCATTTACTGTCCTTGTTCATTATGACTATTTTTCACATTTTAAAATAATAGTGCAGTGAAAAACTATGAAGTAAATTAAAGTCTGGGAGTGATGTAGTGATCAAGCATACCATATCTGAGCTTCTCTTCTGTCTAGATCAGAGATGCCCAAACCAGAGCTTATGGGTCATAGTTGTCCTGTCATAAACTCTGATTTGGCCATCGAAGCATATCTTCAATTATAGGTTATATTTCTGGGTTTTTTTATTGAAATGTAAACAAAAAAATATTAACTTTTTTTTTTTTTTTTTTTTTAGTTCTTTACATTTTTTTGTTTACTTATTTCATTTTAATATAATATATTGAGATATAATGCAAAATTTACTTTTGGTCCACGCCCCTCAATCAAGTTTGGTTTGTATTGTGTCTCTGCTTGTTCTGAGCATTCACCAGATGCATCCTGGGATGCTTTAAACACTGATGATGCTTCTCCTTCACTATCTGCTACAACTCATTCATTTAGATGCATTTATATGCATGCATATATTAGTGCTGTCAAACGATTAATCTCATCCAAAATAAAAGTTTTTGTTTACATAATATGTATTGTGTATATTTATTATGTATATATAAATACACAAACATGCATGTATATATTTAAGAAAAATATGTTGTAATATATGAAATATATTTATACAGTATATAATATAAATTCTAAGAATATAAATATATACATGCAAATATATGTAAATATTTTCAAAATATATACTGTATGTGTGTGTATTTATATATACATAATAAATATACACAGTACACACACATATATTATGTAAACAAAAACTTTTATTTTGGATGCGATTAATCATTTGACAGCACTAATACAGCGGGGAAAATAAGTATTTGACACATCAGCATTTTTATCAGTAAGGGGATTTCTAAGTGGGCTATTGACACAAAATTTCCACCAGATGTAGCCATCAAGCCAAATATTGAATTCATACAAAGAAATCAGAACATTTAAGTATACAAGTTGAGTCATAATAAATAAAGTAAAATGACACAGGGAATAAGTATTGAACACATGAAGATAACAAGGTGCAAAATGGCATAGAAAGCAAGGAGATCACCTGAAATCTGTCAGTATTGAGAGAGAACCCCTGCCCCTATCAGTACTAATTGATATCAGCTGCTTTAGTCCTAATTGATGGCCTATAAAGGCTTCTCATTACCTAGGAGGCACACAGGAAAGACTTCATGATGGGTAAAAGCAAAGAACTCTCTGTAGATCTTCGTAATCTTATCGTTGAAAAGCATTTTGATGGGAATGGTTATAGGCGCATTTCCAGAATGCTGAATGTTCCTGTGAGCACTGTGGGGGCCATTATACGGAAATGGAAAGAGCATCAGTTCACCATAAACCGGCCACGATCAGGTGCTCCACGTAAGATCCCTGTCCGAGGAGTCCAAAGAATAATCAGGAGAGTTCTCCAAGAGCCAAGAACCACTCGGGCAGAACTTCAGGAAGACCTTGCATCAGCAGGTACTGTTTTTTCAAAGAAAACTATAAGCAATGCACTGAACCGCCATGGCATCCATGCACGCTCACCACGCAAGACTCCATTGCTGAACAAAAAGCATGTTGAGGCTCGGTTAAAGTTTGCGAAAGAGCATTTGGAGAAGCCTGTGGATTATTGGGAGACTATAGTATGGTCAGATGAAAGCAAAATTTTACTTTTTGGCAGTCATTCTACACACCATGTTTGGAGAAGAAATGGCACTGCCCACCACCCCAAGAACACCATACCAACAGTTAAGTTTGGGGGTGGAAGCATCATGGTTTGGGGCTGCTTTTCAGCAAGGGGTACTGGCAGACTTCATATTATTGAAGGCAGGATGAATGGAGAAATGTACCGGGACATTCTGGATAAAAATCTACTGCCATCTACCAGAAAGCTGAAAATGAAAAGAGGGTGGACATTTCAGCAATACAATGATCCCAAACACAAGGCCAAGGACACAATGAAGTGGTTTCAAAGAAAGAAAATCAAGCTGCTTGAATGGCCCAGTCAATCACCTGACCTAAATCCCATAGAAAATCTATGGAGAGAACTGAAGATCAAAGTTCATAAAAGAGGCCCAAGGAACCTTCAAGATTTAAAGACCATTTGTGTGGAAGAACGGGCCAGAATCACTCCTGAGCAATGCAGACGACTGGTCTCTCCATACAAGAGGCGTCTAGAAGCTGTAATCACCAACAAAGGCTTTTCTACAAAGTATTAAATAAAGTGTTCAATACTTATTCCCTGTGTCATTTTACTTTATTTATTATGACTCAACTTGTATACTTAAATGTTCTGATTTCTTTGTATGAATTCAATATTTGGCTTGATGGCTACATCTGGTGGAAATTTTGTGTCCATAGCCCACTTAGAAATCCCCTTACAGATAAAAATGCTGATGTGTCAAATACTTATTTTCCCCGCTGTATATGTATATATATATATATATATATATATATATATGCATGCATATAAATGCATCTAAATGAATGAGTTGTAGCAGATAGTGAAGGAGAAACATCATCAGTGTTTAAAGCATCCCAGGATGCATCTGGTGAATGTTCAGAACAAGCAGAGACACATATTCTATAGTAGTCTAAACGTCTATATATTCTATACTATAGTCTATAAAAAGTCTATAGTTAAACTTTTTTTTTTTTTTTTTTTAATTAGCTATTTTGTAATTGAAAGGGTTTTAAGGTCATGGACACCTGTTGGAGGTGTAGAATGAAGCTCAGGTGGGACGCTGCTGTTTGTTATTGTCCCAAAAACCAAATCAGATGAAACCAGATGATCTGACTTCTGACAAACACGCTCGTATCTGAAGGAAAGCTGCGTTACGCTGCTTGTTAGCTCTTATTGTGATGCGAGCGCGGCGGATCTGTGAGGGCTCTGTGGTTTGAGGTTAATGATGGGCCTCGTCTGGTTTGGGTTTTGTCTGAATCCATCAGGGAAGCTGACATGTCCTGGCTTGTTGTCTCTGTCCATTTTCTTTTTGTGGTAAACGTTATATATGTACAGCGAAGCCAAGACTCGTCCTACAGCACCGCTTCTGCTGGAGCTCGCCAACCAGGTACTGAAATACACGCTTTATTATTTTTTAGAGTTTTGCACAAACATAATTAACCCAGAAGATTCATTGGGAGTTTTCCCAGTCTGTTAGTACTTATAAAAATTGGGCTAATGGTTCGGCCTATTAACCAATGATTTGGTGCAATTATCCTTCATGGAAAAATAGTTCAGTGTCATTATCATAAGTGACATTCATAAATGCGTCTGCGCTCTATTATTGACACAGAGGTCAGTGGTTAATATCTTTATTCAGGTGTGCTGTTTACATATTGAAGCGCTCAGAAGCTTCATTAAGTGTTGGAGTGATCTCTGTGTCGGTGGTGGATCTGAGAGTGTGTGGGTCAGTGAATTACAGTGAGACTCTCTCATTACGTGCTGATCTGCTCACACTCCTGTCATCATCACACTGATCTCATGAGAAATAATGATACAGCCTCCATTCATTACTGCAGGAGCCATGAAACCGATCTTCTCCCAAATGCATGTTTTGTTTTTTATTTTATTTTATTTTTATTTATTTATATATTTTATTTATTGTGCTTTATTATATTTATTTTGCTTTATTGTGCTTTTTTGTGCTTTATTTTATTTTATAGTGCTTTATTTTATTTTTATTTATTTACTTATTTTATTTATTTATTTTGCTTTTTTGTGCTTTATTTTTTTTATAGTGCTTTTTTATTTTTATTTATTTACTTATTTTATTTATTTATTTTGCTTTATTGTGCTTTATTTTATTTATTTTGCTTTATTGTGCTTTTTTTTATTTTATAGTGCTTTATTTTAATGAATTAATTAATTTTATTATTTTGCTTTATTGTGCTTTATTTTATTTTATTGTGCTTTATTTCATTTTAATTAATTTTATTTATTTATTTTGCTTTATTTTATTTTATTGTGCTTTATTTCATTTTAATTTATTTATTTTATTTATTTATTTTGCTTTATTGTGCTTTATTTTATTTTAATTTATTTATTTTGCTTTATTGTGCTTTATTTTATTTTATTGTGCTTTATTTTTTTATTTTAATTTATTTATTTTATTTATTTATTTATTTTGCTTTATTGTGCTTTATTTTATTGTATTTTATTTTAATTTATTTATTTTATTTATTTATTTATTTTGCTTTGTGATTTATTTTATTTCTTAATAATCAAAAGCATATCTAATCATTTAAATTAATATTTTTTAAATAATTTTACAAACATTTTAATGATAATAGGGCCCTATTAAATTTGTTTATTTATTTATTTGTTCATTTTGATATCGTTACATCCCTAGTTATGAACAAAAGTGTTTGTTTGTGATGTGTGAGGGAGCTCAGACAGCAGCTGTTTGTGTGATAATGCACTGCAGTGAATGTGAATGGACTGAACTGACCTACAGTTTGTTGTTGAAGGATCTGAACGCTCGTCCTCATAAGTGTCTCATGACTCAGTTTAATGCTCTACTTCACATTTACGCCGTGCTCTCATGGCGCTCCGCTCGCCACTAATTGCTACAGTCATAGCGCTTTATGGCACAATATATATCGCTACACTATAAAAACTGGTGAGAATTCGAGCCCATCGCTCGTCTGTGATCTGTGTCTGTTATTTAACCTGATTAAAGAGTGATGAATGTGATCGGAGCTTCATAAACGTTACTCACACGAGAGATCCTCTCATGATTAATATGAAAACGATGAGAGCGAGCACCTGAATCAGACGGGATAACCTCACGCAGACATCATTATTCATTATTCTGTTTCTGTTCAGCTGCTGTAGAATCAAACCTCTCATTAAACACCATTTATGCACAGCCAGCATCATCAACATCAGTCTACCTATGAGTTACTTTAAACTTAAAGCAGTAGTTCAGTCACAAGTGAAGATGTACTCACCATCAGGTCATCTGAGTTTGTTTCTTCATCAGGTTTGTAGAAATGTGTCTCTGCATCAGTGTCTCAGCAATGGATGCTCTGCAGTGAATGGGTGCCGTCAGAATGAGAGTGATTAACACTACAATATCCATTCACCCGCCTCGTTAACATCTGGAGAAGACAAAAGATGAAACAAATCCATCATTAAGCTTTTTGAAACTCAAATATAATAGAGTTCATAATCCATAATAACTCTTCCTCCAGTGAAAAAGTGTTCTGGTCTGAATCAGGAGAGAAATCTGCAGCGTTTACAAGCCAAAACAGCTCTAAACTAATATGTGGCTGGATTTTGATGTGAGAGACAACAGCAGATGCACTTTTTCACTGAAGGAAGAGTTATTAAATAATATCTTTCAAATTAAAATTTGATTTATGTCAGCTGTTATGATGTTAAAATGCATGACACATAAAACTGATGTGCTATTTAAAATGACTATAATGATAGTTTGTTTTTAACTACAGTGAATTGAATATAAACTCATTCCATTCATTTGAAATGATGGCGTTTATGCAGATGAAGGCGTCTGAGTGTGTGCTGAAGCAGATCGATGGATTACACATTGAGTATTGATGATCTGTGTGTGTGTGTGTCTGTGTGTCTGTGTCTGTGAGTGTGTGTGTGTCTGTGATCTGATATCCTGTGTCTGTGTCTGTGTCTGTGTCTGGAGGCTAGTGTTCAATCTGTGTCTGTGTCTGTGTCTGTGTATGTTGTGTCTGTGTCTGTGTCTGTGTCTGTGTCTGTGTCTAGTGTGTCTGTGTGTCTGTGTCTGTGTCTGTGTGTGTGTTGTGTCGTCTGTGATCTATGTGTGTCTGTTTTGTGTGGGAACTGTGTGTGTTTGTCTGTGTGTGTGTTGTGTCTGTGTCTGTGTGTGTTTGATCTGTGTGTCTGTGTCTGTGTCTGTCTGTGTGTCTGTGTGTCTGTGTACTGTGTGTGTGTGTTGTCTGTGTGTGTGTCTGTGTCTGTGTCTGTGTGTGTCTGTGTGTCTGTGTTCCTTTGTGTCTTGTTGTGTGTTGTTCTGTGTGTGGTCTGTGTGTGTGTGTGATGTGTGTGTGTGTGTGCTGTGTGTTGTCAGTGTGGACCTGTCTCGGTCGTGGCCCTTTCGTGGAGTGTTTTCTGGAGGAGCGCGAAGCTTCAGTCCGTGAGTAGATGTGTTTATTTCCTAATGAAGGAACAGCATT
>CM041808.1:38300944-38323444 GCA_023376895.1 Aspiorhynchus laticeps
ATTACATTTATAATTACACTGTTCACCCATCCCTCACACCTTAACCCACCCTTAAACCTACCCACACCACTTAACCTGTCCCTAACCTACCCGTATCCCACCTCAATAGCAGCAGAAGTGTTCTGCAATACAGTATGAGTACATTGTACTTATTTTGGAGTAGTTAAGGCCACCTAATATAAAGTGTGACCAATATACACTATATTGCCAAAAGTATTGGCGCCCCTTCTAATGAACAGGTTTGACTACTTTAGTAATTTCTATGAGTACAAATCTTAATGTTAAAGCATATAATGATATTCTAGGAAATTGTGTGCTTCTAATATTATAGCAACAGTTTGGACTCTTTTCTATTCTAACATGACAATGTCTCTGTGTATAAGACAAGGTTCAAAAAGAAAATGATTGATTGAGTCAGTGTGGAAGAACTTGACTGGTCTGCATAAAACCAAGTCCTAATCCCAGTTTAGCACCTCTGGTGTGACTGTAAATGCAGACCTTGAGACAAAAACTCATCACCAAACACCAATGACTTGTACATATGGGTTCAGTCATTTTAGACACTTACAAAACTGTTGCTACAGAGATGAAATACAATTTTTAAATACATGAATTATGTTCCCATCGTTATTGCCACAGATTTGGAAGTGCATTTTACTGTTCTAAAGAAGGGGGTGCCAATACTTTTGGCAATACAGTGTATGTAATTAAAGGACAGTGCTTTTATTGGTTCAGTTCTCATAGTGTGAGAACAATTGATGATCTTCCATCTGAGGTGTTTTCCAGAGGCTCAAGTCTCTCTGTTCTCTGTGTTGTTACCCAGCTCTGAATCTAATGGAAGTGACGTGTATTTTGACACGCCGTCTTCTCCTCCAATGACCCGCGGCACTGAACTCCTTCAGTTACTGAAGCTCCCTGTGTGAATATTAGACTTTTGTAATGTGTTGCTTTCATCAAACAATGCCTGGATAATTGTCTTTGCTGGCAATTAGCTAACAGGTTTGTCCGGCGCTATCGGCCAGCGCATCCATCATTCCCGGCTCGCTCTGTGTTTCCAGCCAGCGCACGGATCAATAGCCTCATATACGCCAGCCACGGCCCTCGCACACCACCATCTTTTATTTTCTTTCATTCCTTTCTTCCCTGTTTGCATTTAAGAGACGCAGAAATTGTGCCTTTGGGACGGCTGAATATATCCACTCACTTCAGCGAGATCAATAGAGAGTTTGAGATTGTCTCTGAAGTCTTTTCTCTTGTGAGTGTTGTGTCCGTGTTTTCTCCAGACCGCTCCAGTTGGATGCGCATGGAAATAAATCAATACGTTCAGGGCATTTTCAGCACATATCGAATATGATATCAACATCTATAATCCTTCCTCTCCTGCAGACGTCTTCTGAACGCCAGACTTTCCTAGAAAGCACACTGTAAAAAATTACCGTGATTTTAACGGTGAAAATGCTACAGTAAAAACCTGTTAATGGTTAACGGTAAGTTCCTGTAAAATTTACAGGGAAAAACCGTAAACTGATGTTCCCAGAATTCAGTTCCATTTCAAATTTTACATTTACATTTACATTTAATCATTTAGCAGACGCTTTTATCCAAAGCGACGTACAAATGAGGAGAACAATAGAAGCAATCAGACCATCGAGAGAGCAACAGTATACAAGTGCCATGACAAGTCTCAGTTAGTCTAGCACAGTGCACGTAGCTAGGATATTTTTTTTATTTTTTTTTTTTATAAATAGAATAGGTAAGTGTTAGTATTAGTTAGTCAGGTGCTGATGAAAAAGATGCGTCTTTAGATGTTTTTTGAAAATGGCTAAAGACTCAGCTGTTCGAATTGAGATCGGGAGGTCATTCCACCAGCTGGGCACAGTCCAGGAAAAGGTCCGTGAGAGTGATTTGGTACCTCTTTGGGATGGCACCACAAGACGTCGTTCACTTGCAGAGCGCAAGCTTCTGGAGGGCGCATAAGTTTGAACTAGCGAGTTTAGGTATATTGGTGCAGTGCCAGTTGTGGTCTTGTAGGCAAACATCAGTACCTTGAATTTGATGCGAGCGGCTATTGGTAGCCAGTGTAACCTGATGAAGAGAGGGGTAACGTGAGCTTTTTTTGGCTCATTAAAGACCACTCTGGCTGCTGCATTCTGGATCAGTTGCAGAGGCTTGATAGTACATGCGGGAAGGCCCGCCAAGAGAGCATTACAATAGTCCAGTCTGGAGAGAACAAGAGCTTGGACAAGGAGTTGTGCAGCTTGCTCTGACAGGAAGGGCCTAATCTTCCTGATGTTGTATAAGGCAAATCTGCAGGACCGGGCCGTTGTAGCAATATGGTCTGTGAAGCTTAACTGATCATCGATCACAACTCCAAGGTTCTTGGCAGTCCTGGAAGGAGTTATGGTTGACGAACCCAGCTGTATAGAGAAGTTGTGGTGAATGTGATGGAGTTAGCGTGAGAACACAAGCAGTTCTGTCTTAGCAAGATTGAGCTGAAGGTGATGGTCCATCATCCAGCTAGAAATGTCACTCAGACAGGCTGCAATGCGATCAGTTACCGTCGGATCATCTGGTTGGAATGAGAAGTAGAGTTGAGTGTCATCAGCATAGCAGTGGTAGGAAAAGCCATGCTTCTGAATAACCGATCCTAATGACGACATGTAGATGGAGAAGAGAAGTGGTCCAAGCACTGAGCCTTGAGGAACTCCAGTAGCAAGAAGTTGTGAACTTTGAAACCTCACCCCTCCAAGACATCCCTGAAGGACCTATCTGAGAGGTAAGACTCGAACCACAGGAGGGCGGTTCCTGAGATGCCCATCTTTCTGAGGATGGACATGAGGATCTGGTGGTTAACTGTGTCAAAGGCAGCAGACAGATCCAGCAAGATGAGTACAGAGGATTTGGAAGCTGCTCTTGCCAGTCTCAGGGCCTCTGTAACCGAGAGTAGGGCAGTCTCAGTTGAGTGTCCACTTCTGAAGCCAGATTGGTTGTTGTCCAGAATGTTGTTCTGTGCAAGAAACAGAGAGAGTTGGTTGAACACAACTCGCTCAAGTGACTTTGCAATGAATGGAAGAAGGGATACCGGTCTGTAGTTTTCTAAAAGTGCTGGATTTAGAGCAGGTTTTTTAAGCAGTGGGCTTACCCGAGCCTGCTTAAATGCTGTGGGAAATGTACCAGTGTGAAGCGAGGTGTTGATAATGTGAGTAAGCGCAGGTACGACCGAAGAAGAAATGGCTTGAAGGAGGTGAGTGGGGATAGGATCTAGCGGACAAGTAGTGGGATGATTGGAAAGGATGAGTTTGGAAACCTCCGTCTCTGAGAGAGGAGAAAAGGAGGTGAGAGATTGTGTATTTGTCGTTATGAAGTTATTATTAGTTTGTGGTGTGAGGAATTGGTCACTGATGGTTTTTGTTTTATTTGTGAAGAAAGTTGCAAAGTCATCAGCTGTAAGAGTTGATGAAGGAGGAGGGGGAGGAGGACAGAGAAGAGAAGAGAAAGTTTTGAAGAGTGCGCGAGAGTCGGAACAGTTGTTAATTTTGTTGTGGTAGTATGTCATTTTAGCAGTGGAGACATTTGCAGAGAAGGAAGAAAGGTGTGACTGATACACACTAAGGTCGGTAGAGTTTTTAGATTTGTTCCATTTCCTCTCTGCAGCCCTTAGTTTAGCACGATGTTCACGGAGAACATCGGACAACCAGGGGGCAGAGGGGGTAGCGCGTGCTGGTCTGGATGAAAGGGGGCAAAAGTTGTCTAAGCAAGATGTTAGAGTGGAGCAAAGAGTGTCAGTAGCACTGTTTGTGTCGAGTGCTGAAAACTGTAGAGGGTAAGGTAGTGCGATGAAACCATTAAGGATAGGCGAGAGGGAGTAGAGTCGTATTATTTTGTTTGAATTTGATGTTTTTTCTTTGAAATAACTGTTTCTTCTTAGTTTTTTCTGATCAGTTATGTTTATTAGGGTTGTATGTTACATCTAATGTTGTTAAATTAATATTTATTGTAGAATTTAGTTTAATGAGTGTCATCATGATGGTGATTAGTGTTTGTGTGAATGACGCTGTGCATCTTCTATATATGTTATTATTTAAAAAGCTGCTTTGGTTCATCATGTGACTCTCATCATCTCCTGCTTTTGGTGGTTATCAGTGTATTACAGATTTCAATACTTCAATAGGTTGGTATATTAACATTATATCAGTTAATGAAATTACGGTATTTAACTGTAAATTTAAGCTAAAACCGTAAAACCTAAAATGTTGTTACCGTATTTTTTACGGTAGAATTTCGGCAACCACAGCTGCCAGTTTTTTTACCATAAATTTGACCTTTTTTTTTTTTTTTTTTTTTTTTTTTTTTACAGTGTACAGCTGGGCGTTCCTGCAATTTTAATCCAGTCTCTTTGGTGTTTTGTGGCTCTGGGCTGGACGCCTCGTGTTTAAATGAGATTATTGTTACGTTCTGGCTCTATTCACAATAGCTTTTCATTTCTTTAAAGGCATTTGTGCCTGTATATCCAGTGAATAGTTCCTGCGCTGATGGCTGTGGATGACTGACAGAAGCAGTGCTCTTATTAACTGCACCTTTTAAAGATTGTTTTTCCTTTCTTCCAATAGATATTAAATGGGACCATTGAAGTTCCTGACCTGTATTTTACTTTCTCCTATAAACCTATGTGAGAAAAGTCAAAAACACTGTATTATAAAATATGCTCAAATATTTTGGTAGAACAGGAACTTTGACATATTAAGGTTTGACAACCCTTAGAGATAATGCAAACTAACATATAGTAGTACTCCTAAAAGGATGCATTCAAAATGAATTTATTTTGGTCAACAACTTAAAATTTATTACATATGGGTAACTTTATTTTAATCCTAATAATTAATTCGTATTAATTCCTTGTATTACTTTATTCATGTAACCCAATCTTACCCTTAACCACTTAGAACCACCAATTAATTCCTAACTACCGTAATACCACTATGTACAATGTTCGCAACAGTTTTAAACAGTACTTATTACAAAAGTTGTCATTTTAAAGTTACCAATAATAATAATTGAAAAGTGCACCCCCTTCTTAAAAAGTTTAAATTTGTATTAAGGTACTAATTTAATGTTTAACCAATAATCTAAAATTGTATCTATTATACATACAATTAATTTTTCATCAACATAACATTTGTTATAAATGTTAAAAGATATTATTATCATGTTTAAAACTATGCGCTAAAACCATGTATACCTTTTTACATACAGTTATTAAACAAACCTGACTAAAATATTAACACATTGTACTTATAAATCATTGACTAATTTCACCCCCTTTTTGATTAAACAACCATCCAAACTGAACAACATGGGAATAATTATTATTTAAAAATTGATTATGGTAACATTTAAAAATATAACCTTATAAATCATTGTATTGTGATTAACCTTTTGCCAAGTCATTTAAGTCCTTCAATTAATACTTGGATAGATTATAAGCAAAGCATAATATACGATGAATTAGTATTAATGTAAAACTTATTAAGGGGGCAATTTTTGAAATGTTTAATTAAAACATGTTTTATGTTCATTCATATATGAAATTTATGTCTTCATGAGTTTTCAGGTCCAATTTCTTTTCTTTTGTACCCATTAACACGAACGTTATTTTAAGCCTTTCCTCAATGACCCTCACTGAATCTTCAATTATAAGCTCCCTTGTGAATATTAGACTTTTTAATGTTTGCTTTCATCAAATCTGACCCCTTCGCAGCCAGCGCACGGATCAATAGCCTCATATACGCCAGCCACGGCCCTCGCACACCACCATCTTTTATTTTCTTTCATTCCTTTCTTCCCTGTTTGCATTTAAGAGACGCAGAAATTGTGCCTTTGGGACGGCTGAATATATCCACTCACTTCAGCGAGATCAATAGAGAGTTTGAGATTGTTTCTGAAGTCTTGTGAGTGTTGTGTCCGTGTTTTCTCCAGACCGCTCCAGATGGATGCGCATGGAAATAAATCAATACGTTCAGGGCATTTTCAGCGACATTTGCAGAGAAGGAAGAAAGGTGTGACTGATACACACTAAGGTCGGTAGAGTTTTTAGATTTGTTCCATTTCCTCTCTGCAGCCCTTAGTTTAGCACGATGTTCACGGAGAACATCGGACAACCAGGGCAGAGGGTAGCGCGTGCTGGTCTGGATGAAAGGGGGCAAAAGTTGTCTAAGCAAGATGTTAGAGTGGAGCAAAGAGTGTCAGTAGCACTGTTTGTGTCGAGTGCTGAAAACTGAGAGGGTGAAGGTAGTGCGGATGAAACCATTGAGGATAGGCGAGAGGGAGAGAGCGAATTTTGTTTGAATTTGATGTTTTTTCTTTGAAATAACTGTTTCTTCTTAGTTTTTTCTGATCAGTTATGTTTATTAGGGTTGTATGTTACATCTAATGTTGTTAAATTAATATTTATTGTAGAATTTAGTTTAATGAGTGTCATCATGATGGTGATTAGTGTTTGTGTGAATGACGCTGTGCATCTTCTATATATGTTATTATTTAAAAGCTGCTTTGGTTCATCATGTGACTCTCATCATCTCCTGCTTTTGGTGGTTATCAGTGTATTACAGATTTCAATACTTCAATAGGTTGGTATATTAACATTATATCAGTTAATGAAATTACGGTATTTAACTGTAAATTTAAGCTAAAACCGTAAAACCTAAAATGTTGTTACCGTATTTTTTACGGTAGAATTCCGGCAACCACAGCTGCCAGTTTTTTTACCATAAATTTGACTTTTTTTTTTTTTTTTTTTTTTTTTTTTACAGTGTACAGCTGGGCGTTCCTGCAATTTTAATCCAGTCTCTTTGGTGTTTTGTGGCTCTGGGCTGGACGCCTCGTGTTTAAATGAGATTATTGTTACGTTCTGGCTCTATTCACAATAGCTTTTCATTTCTTTAAAGGCATTTGTGCCTGTATATCCAGTGAATAGTTCCTGCGCTGATGGCTGTGGATGACTGACAGAAGCAGTGCTCTTATTAACTGCACCTTTTAAAGATTGTTTTTCCATTTCTCTTCCACATTATGATATTAAATGGGCACCAGTTTGATGAGTTGACCATCGACCTGCTCATTTTAGACTTCACATGCACATAATTAAACCATACTGTTGATGAAAACGATATGAGAAAAATAACACTGCTAGTTATTATAAATAATGCATCAAATATTTTGGAAAAGAAACATGATATGATTATTGCTGTTTGAGCTGAGTGAGTTAAGGCTGATTCAACCAAACCCATCTTATATGAGATAGATGCACAACATAAACATACAAAGATACAACGTACATCTGCACAAAAAGGATGCGATTGCACAAGTGAACTTTAGCTTGTTAGTCAACAACTTACAAAATTCTATTACAGTAGTGGGTAACACTTTATTTTAAGGTGTCCATAATACAGAGTAATTACGTAGTTAAGTACTTCGTAGTAGCCGTTGTACTTGCATGAAACAAAATGTACTTACCATGTAACTAAGTTATGGAACAGCCTGTAATTACAGTTTGTAATTATGTAGATGTAATAAGCAGCTACTGTTACACATGTTACAGACCGAGTTTGTTACACAGCTACTTATGTAACCAAAAGATTGTTACATATGTGTTGCAGACTTTATACAACGTAATAATAAATGTAAGTGCACAGACATAAGCTACTTAAAATAGTGTATCAAGATTGTACTTAAGTGTACTTCATGTGTATCTATGATTTAACCCACCAGTACACAGCTAAAATACATGTAATACCTTTCTAATTACATTACAATTACATAATAATACACAAACATAAGCTACTTAAAATAGTGTATCCAGATTGTACTTAAGTGTACTTCATGTGTATCTATGATTTAACCCACCAGTACACAGCTAAAATACATGTAATACCTTTCTAATTACATTACAATTACATAATATTACACAAACATAAGCTACTTAAAATAGTGTATCCAGATTGTACTTAAGTGTACTTCATGTGTATCTATGATTTAACCCACCAGTACACAGCTTAAATACATTTAATACCTTTCTAATTACATTACAATTACATAATATTACACAGGCATAAGCTACTTAAAATAGTGTATCCAGATTGTACTTAAGTGTACTTCATGTGTATCTATGATTTAACCCACCAGTACACCGCTTAAATACATGTAATACCTTTCTAATTACATTTAAAATTACAGAATATTACATGGGCGTAAGCTACTTAAAATAGTGTATCCAGATTGTACTTAAGTGTACTTCATGTGTATCTATGATTTAACCCACCAGTACACAGCTAAAATACATGTAATACCTTTCTAATTACATTACAATTACATAATATTACACAGGCATAAGCTACTTAAAATAGTGTATCCAGATTGTACTTAAGTGTACTTCATGTGTATCTATGATTTAACCCACCAGTACACCGCTTAAATACATGTAATACCGTTCTAATTACATTACAATTACATAATATTACACAAACATAAGCTACTTAAAATAGTGTATCCAGATTGTACTTAAGTGTACTTCATGTGTATCTATGATTTAACCCACCAGTACACCGCTAAAATACATGTAATACCTTTCTAATTACATTTAAAATTACAGAATATTACATGGGCGTAAGCTACTTAAAATAGTGTATCCAGATTGTACTTAAGTGTACTTCATGTGTATCTATGATTTAACCCACCAGTACACCGCTAAAATACATGTAATACCTTTCTAATTACATTTAAAATTACAGAATATTACATGGGCGTAAGCTACTTAAAATAGTGTATCCAGATTGTACTTAAGTGTACTTCATGTGTATCTATGATTTAACCCACCAGTACACAGCTAAAATACATGTAATACCTTTCTAATTACATTACAATTACATAATAATACACAAACATAAGCTACTTAAAATAGTGTATCAAGATTGTACTTAAGTGTACTTCATGTGTATCTATGATTTAACCCACCAGTACACAGCTAAAATACATGTAATACCTTTCTAATTACATTTAAAATTACAGAATATTATACGGGCGTAAGCTACTTAAAATAGTGTATCCACATTGTACTTAAGTGTACTTCATGTGTATCTATGATTTAACCCACCAGTACACCGCTTAAATACATGTAATACCTTTCTAATTACATTACAATTACATAATATTACACAGGCATAAGCTACTTAAAATAGTGTATCCAGATTGTACTTAAGTGTACTTCATGTGTATCTATGATTTAACCCACCAGTACACCGCTTAAATACATGTAATACCTTTCTAATTACATTACAATTACATAATATTACACAAACATAAGCTACTTAAAATAGTGTATCAAGATTGTACTTAAGTGTACTAGTAGCCGTGTAACAGACTCGGTGTGATACATATGTGTAACAGTAGCTGCCTATTACATCTACATAATTACAAACTGTAATTACAGGCTGTTTCATAACTTAGTTACATGGTAAGTACATTTTGTTTCATATAAGTACAAAGGCTACTACTAAGTACTTAATTAGGTAATTACACTGTATAGTCTCCAAATGACTATAGCCCCATTGACTCCCTCTGCCAATGCATTGATGAAATTAACAGTTGGATGTGCCAAAACTTTCTTCAGCTAAACAGGGAGAAAACTGAAGTCATTGCATTTGGAAACAAAGATGAAGTTCTCAAGGTGAATGCATACCTTGACTCTAGGGGTCAAACAACTAAAAATCAAGTCAGAAATCTTGGGGTGATTCTGGAGACAGACCTTAGCTTCAGTAGTCATGTCAAAGCAGTAACTAAATCAGCATACTATCATCTCAAAAACATTGCAAGAATTAGATGTTTTGTTTCCAGTCATGACTTGGAGAAACTTGTTCATGCCTTTATCACCAGCAGGGTGGATTATTGTAATGGTCTCCTTCCAAAAAAGACAATTAGACAGCTGCAGCTCATCCAGAACACTGCTGCCAGGATTCTGACTAGAACCAGAACATCTGAGCATATCACACCAGTCCTCAGGTCCTTACACTGGCTTCCAGTTATATTTAGGATTGATTTTAAAGTACTTTTACTCGTTTATAAGTCACTCAATGGCCTAGGACCTAAATACATTGCAGATATGCTCACTGAATATAAACCTAACAGACCACTCAGATCATTAGGATCGAGTCAGTTAGAAATACCAAGGGTTCACACAAAACAAGGGGAGTCCGCTTTTAGCTATTATGCTGGAACCAGCTTCCAGAAGAGATCAGATGTGCTAAAACATTACGCACATTTAAATCCAGACTGAAAACTCATCTGTTTAGCTGTGCATTTGTTGAATGAACACTGTGCTACGTCCGAACTGACTGCACTGTTTTTTTTTTATGTATAATCATATTCTATTTAACTGTTTTAAATTTCATTTTAAATCAATTTCTATAACTTTTTAAAATTCCTTGTTTTTATTATTTTTAATTCCTTGTTTTTATTGCTGTGAATGACTATTTCACTTTCTTTTATGTAAAGCACTTTGAATTACCACTGTGTATGAAATGTGCTATATAAATAAACTTGCCTTGCCTTACCTTGCCTTGTATTATGACACCTTAAAATAAAGTGTTACCCAGTAATGTTCTCATTATAATATTATGTATATGACCATCCAAGTCATAGTCAGTTATTGTTGTTTGAGCTGAAAGTGAATAAACACTGATAAACTTAAGCGTTTTTGGTAGCAGGTCTGTTACTCAAACACATCCCATATGAGAATTATCAGGTATACAGTATACAACATCAATGTAATATTACAGCTTATACAGTGTTAAAAATAATATGAGAAATTGTGTGGTTGCCATATCTTTACTGTAAAAAATACAGTAGCAACATTTTAGGTTTCACAGATCTTAAATGTACAGTAAAAAAAAAAGTACTAAAATCTGTAAATTTATCATACGTACACTAACAATAAAAACACAGGTGATAAAGAGAAAGACACATGAAGATTCATCACAAGTAGCTTTCCACAAGCTGAGCTAAATACTAACTAGATGTAATACAAATGCAAAACATCATCATGGTAACACACGACACTATGCAATAAACATATAATTAATAACATAAGATGAAACCTAAAACCCTAATGTAAATAATTATTGATAATAAAAAAATAAGAACAAACAGTAATTTCAGTGAAAAAATAACATCAAATTTGAGCTGTTATTTTTTGGTGGTTTTGTCACTGTAAATTATAAGATTAATTTTTATTTATTACACTCTTAAAAATAAAGATGCTTAAAAGCTTCTTCACAGTGATGCCATAAAATAACCATTTTTGGTTCCACAAAGAACCATTCAATCAAAGAACAATCTCTTTCTTACCTTTTTATAATCTGAAGAACCTTCTTTCACCACAAAGAAGCTTTTGTGAAACTGAAAGGTTCTGCAGATGTTAAAGATTCTTTATGCAACCATTTAGACAAAAAGGTTCTTCTGTGAAGCACCTTTATTTTTAAGAGTGTATAGTAAGGAAGCTTAACCAATTAGCATTTTTACAGTCATTTACCAATTACCACAATGTATAGGGTGTCAAAATGCCGCCTTAACCAATTAGAAAAATAAATCATGGTTTTGATTGACCGTCTCTTTCGAGTGCTCGAGAACTCGTGCCCATCTCTGCTACAAAAGCAGATCTCGGTGAAGGTAAGTGCATTGAGGTTAGAATCTGGCCTTTGAATACTGAGATGCATGCTCTTCATTAGCAGTCGCCTTGACAAGTATACTAATTACTATCGTGGAGCGGCGTAGCTGGAGTCGAGCTGCAGCCCTGCTATCAGACGCAATCAGACGGAGGCAGATCAGTTCTGCCCCACTAACCCATCACCGCCGGTCTCCAGCGCACCAGAGGCGGAGGAAACTAACACGAGCGCCGCTGCTCCTCGTCTGAGACGAGGATGGGTTTAAAGAAGTAAATATGAAAATCAAATGAGGGCTTTAGGCAGCCGCAGAGATTTGCAGAGCTGTCCTCTGGCGTCTAACAGCCTCATCCATCACGGCCCGCAAGTAGTCAATTCCTCTAGTATCTGTAAATGTTTTTAGATATTAGCCAATTTATATGCTCACAGATTCATCATGGAAAATCAGCTTTAGCAGGGGCGCATTATCAGCCGGCGCCTCTCGCGCGCATCATGAAGTTTGATGTACGACGACGGCGTTCGGAGGAGGAGGGGGCGTCTTTATTATAACCGTAAGGGTTTTTAATTAATAAACAAACTCCGGAGCTCATCAGCGTTCAGAGGCGATAACGATTGTCATTCGTTATATATATTTTTTTACGACGATCGATGCACGCTGCCTTCTAATGAGCTTCGGAGTCTGATAATGGCGAGACGCTTTCCCCATTCGTCACTTCATCAGGGGTTGTTAAAGGTGGCTGTGTTTTTGGTAAACAGGGTGTCTTTCCTCTTTAATATTTCCCTTCTCGGATAAGGACGCCTCGGTCGGGATTTATATCGACACAGGACAATCGCATTAAATCCGAGGTGTGTTTACAGAGGCGTCTTTAATAAATGCATGCAGCGACGTGTGTGCATCTTCGGCTCTGTTGTTATTTACTGCGCTGCGCATCCGCTGCTGCAAATGGCATCACGCGCCGTGATGAATGAGCGTTAGAGTAAAGTCATTTTAAAAGCGGACTGATTTATTAGCTCTCTGGCCTCCGTTTTCATCAGGTCAGTGCTTGGCTGAAACCCCACAATGTCAGCCGCAAGGTCACCCTCTTTTTTACGACTCTTCTTAACCCCATTGCTCAGAATATAGCGGGTGGACGGATGGACGCGCCGGCCGTTTGAGGCAGGTGGTGTTGTGTGATGTGTGAAATGCGATGGTGGTCAACCTCCAATTACGAGTCCTGGTAAGACAAGGCCTTTAATGGCTGCTGCTAGCCTTCGGGGAGCTCTATTACACACTGCTGTTTTGCAGGACCAGCATCAAATCTATAAAAGTACCATTAAGAGGAAAAAATCAATCAAAATGCCATTAAAGTGGAATAAGTTGCCAATATTGCTGATGTGGTTGTGGCTTCTTTGATTTTCCCTCAGATTATTAGGCGCAGCGGCGTAGTGACTTTGTTAAGGGAAACGAGTGTTGTTGGGGAGTAATATGTCTCCCGGCTTCATAAAGTTTGCGGCCTCATATTTCCCGCTTTATTGATTATCCATTATCATTTGTCACGAGGTGTCCTAACTCAAGGGGAAATATAGCTCTGTTCATTGCGGAGCGGAGCGGCGGAGCAGCGTATGGATCTGCGTGTGAAGGTAGCAATCTGGGAGAAAAATGAGCTGAAAAACAAGGCGCCGCCGGTGCGGAGGACTGCTGACTTGGCTTTGTTCTCTCTTCCTCACGTCCTCTTTCAGCAGGAGGATAAAAAAGATAAGAGCGAGCGTTTGTTCTTCTCCAGCAGGGTTTGGATGTTATGCGAACGGTGAGGGAGGATTGTGTGTTTGTGTGCGGCTGGATGCTGATGACAGGGGTGTGTAACGAGAGCCTAAAGAGCTCCAGTCTTTACACACGGAGTCCGAAATTTTCGTATGCGTTTTTTCTAGTGCTGTCAAACGATTAATCGCATCCAAAATAAAAGTTTTTTTCACATAGTGTGTGTACTGTGTATATTTATTATGTATATCAGAGGTTGCGTTAACCGAAAATTTTCCATCATTGACGGAATTTTTTTAGCATTGACGGAAAAATTTGAAGGCCGTCCGTCATTTTGACAGATTGCACTGAGAGTGATCTATTGTAATTTACACCTGTAATTACCAGCCCTGTCCAGTTGGTGGCGAGTGCGCTCCAGTGAGGCAGCGGATCATCAGCTCCAGAACAAAAATAAAAGTGTTACGAGATTTGCAATGCGTTTGAAGCGAACCCAGTTTAATCTACAGCGATCTATCAGACCACATTAAAGAGCGCCAAAACTGTATTTATTGCTTGAATTTCCAAATAAAATTGACAGAATTTAAATCTGAGACTTTAATATCAAAATTAACAACGCAATTTATTGGATGGAAGGTGCACTCTCTGTACTGTTCATTCATCAGCTGAAAACAGCATCGATTGGGCATCGACATTGGTTCATAAAAATGAGAATCTGTTAAAATCGAGATTTTTTTTTTTTTTTTTTTTACCCAGCCCTAGAATATTTTGTTATTGTTAACGTTTTGTTGCACTGTTTATGATTGAAATAACGCCGCGGGTGCTTAATATGGATCGCAAATGGCCAAAACTTGCATTTTGTTCAGAAATACCTTTGTTTTATTCTTTTGAGAGGTGATCTAAATATTTGCGGCTGGGAAACAGATGAAAAATTGACACGCTTGTGCTGCAGTTCTATGTATGTTTTGCCCTTCAAGTCTTCGAGCCGGTCACATGACTGAAACTATCAATAAAGGTTATTTATTGGTGTTGATGGTTCCATGAGGAACCTTTAGCATTCAAGGGACCTTTCCATTCCACAGGAGGTCCTCTATAGAGGAATAAGGTTATTTAGCTTATTGAAGTGTTCTTTGCAGAGATGGTTATTTTAAGAACTGTTTGCTGAGAGGAATCTAAAATGGTTTTTATTTTGCATTTCTCTGAAAACACTTTAATTTTAGGAGCGTGCAATGAAAGATTGTTGATATAGTCGGAATGCATGGCCAATTTTAATTGGCTCTAATTGGAGAAAGATGCTTTTTAGAAGCATGCTAACCAGTTAAACTTGGACCACTTTCATATCAAGAATACGCCCCTTGTCTGGGTTTGTGGTCTCCACGGTCCGGTTCTCAGTGTTGTAATGACTTCAGATTGCTGCAGATCTACTGCACACAGTTTTTGAAACAAATGTGCCAACATTTCTAAGTTTATTAGAATAGGCACCCTTTATTTGTAACCGAGTGTGTTGATCTGGACCTTGAGGGGTCTAGTCTTGGTCTAGCCTTCTCAGGTTGGAGATTTAGAGGTCAGACACTAATAACAGAGGTCATTTACACACAGAAGTCTTAAAGCTTCAATTGAGCTATCGGTAAGCCCCTCCCCTCGAACGCAGACTAGCCAATGGCAGTCGAGTATCAGTAGCATGGGGAGCGGAACTCGTACATCTTTAGGTTTCAGCTCCATAGAGAAACATTGGAAGATGTGAAGCTCGCATCGGTTTTATGGGGTTTATGCTTCAAAAATGTTAAAACGATGTGCGTGTGGTACTTATAACACCAATTCCAGGTATCCTGAGAGGATGGCGATATAATTTATTTTATTACATTTTCTGAATCCAAACAAAACAGAGCAAAATGTCCATAAGTATTCAACCCCGATACAAATGAAGACAAAAACGTTCATTTTCTGCTTGTCATACACTCATTAAGTTACAATCTTCATCTGCTCGAGCAGAACGTTAATGTTATCTTGTGCTTCAGCAAGGTATCTCTGACTAAAACTAGCTAACGTTAAAGTTAGTGCGTCCATGCTAACGTACAAACCTAAATAGCGGACTGATCGCGTCTTGAACAGTGTAGGTCAAAAACACATAAACGAAGGTCTACATTTCACTGCTCTCCATATTAAACTGGTTAAATGTACAATAATGTAATGGTACCCTGCGATACATGAACAGTGTTGATGCTGCATGTTGTCATCCGCGATCGTGATATGAGACTTCTCCCGCTTGTATCACAACTTCTGTCACAACTTCTTGCTACTGGAGTTCCTCAAGGCTCAGTGCTTGGACCACTTCTCTTCTCCATTTACATGTCGTCATTAGGATCGGTTCACTGCTATGCTGATGACACTCAACTCTACTTCTCAGTCCAACCAGATGATCCGACGGTAACTGATCGCATTGCAGCCTGTCTGAGTGACATTTCTAGCTGGATGATGGACCATCACCTTCAGCTCAATCTTGCTAAGACAGAACTGCTCGTGTTCTCCGCCAACCCATCACTTCACCACAACTTCTCTATACAGCTGGGTTCGTCAACCATAACTCCTTCCAGGACTGCCAGGAACCTTGGAGTTGTGATCGATGATCAGTTAAGCTTCACAGACCATATTGCTACAACGGCCCGGTCCTGCAGATTTGCCTTATACAACATTAGGAAGATTAGGCCCTTCCTGCAAGAGCAAGCTGCACAACTCCTTGTCCAAGCTCTTGTTCTCTCCAGACTGGACTATTGTAATGCTCTCTTGGCGGGCCTTCCCGCATGTACTATCAAGCCTCTGCAACTGATCCAGAATGCAGCAGCCAGAGTGGTCTTTAATGAGCCGAAAAAAGCTCACGTTACCCCTCTCTTCATCAGGTTACACTGGCTACCAATAGCCGCTCGCATCAAATTCAAGGTACTGATGTTTGCCTACAAGACCACAACTGCCACTGCACCAATATACCTAAACTTGCTAGTTCAGACCTACGCGCCCTCCAGAAGCTTGCGTTCTGCAAGTGAACGACGTCTTGTGGTGCCATCCCAAAGAGGTACCAAATCACTCTCACGGACCTTTTCCTGGACTGTGCCCAGCTGGTGGAATGACCTCCCGATCTCAATTCCAACAGCTGAGTCTTTAGCCATTTTCAAAAAACATCTAAAGACACATCTTTTTCGCCAGCACCTGACTAACTAATACTAACACTTACCTATTCTATTTAATAATAACATCCTAGCTACGTGTACTGTGCTAGACTAACTGAGACTTGTCATGACACTTGTATACTGTTGCTCTCTCGATGGTCTGATTGCTTCTATTGTTCTCCTCATTTGTACGTCGCTTTGGATAAAAGCGTCTGCTAAATGATTAAATGTAAATGTAAATGTTGTATTGTGATCTATAAACCCTCGCTTCCAGTTACCCATCGTATTTATTTTTAAATATTTTATAAATCCCTCCATGGAATATTTAATTCACATTTGGTGGCCTTCTGTGTCCAAAATTGTGCAAAAACATCATGGGACAAGGTTTTCACGCTGACCGCTCTCACTGCAAGAGCATGAGCAACTCTGAGGGAGCAACAGTAACTAAGGGGGGCGGGGCTTAACAATCACAAAAATGTTTTAAATGGTCTTGAAAATCAAAATGATGACTGTTTATGGCACACAAACGTTGACTTGCATTATAGTCGACTCATTTGACTCTCTCATCACTATCTGTTTGAGCTGAACAAGGCCTCATATTTCCCATCATGCACTGCCTCTGTCGCTCTCATATGGATATATCATTAGAATGACACACAATGATTCAATCCATTAAATCTGAATATGTTTGAAAATGATGGATTTTGTGTTGGAGTAATAGGGAATCAATCAGGGCTCGTGGGCTGATTTATAATGTTAGTGCAGCATGAGACATGCAGATTATTCTTCCAAACCTCTGTATGCTCATATCACAGAAATGAATCTGGAAATGTCTAATGCATGCGCTGTAAAAAATAAATAGTTGAGAAAACGTAAAAACAAATAAATAAGGCAACGTAATGTCTCTCAACAATAGTTTTTCAGTTCTTCTCATTAAAGATACTTTGTTTAGCCAATGCAAATTTGTTTGTTCATGCAATGCTGATTGTCTTATTTTGCTAATATAAAAATTATCATCACAGCAACTGAAACAATAATTAATGTCATTGAGGTCATTTATTTTTTTCTGTTTCCTGGAAGAAAAAAAAGATGTTAAGTCACCACATTATCGATTTTAAAGGGATAGTTCACCCAAAAATGAAAATTCAGTCATTAATTACTCACCCTCGTGTCTTTCCAAACCCATAAGACCTTCGATCATCTTCAGAACACAACTTAAGATATTTCTGATGAAATCCGAGAGCTCTCTGACCCTCCATAGACAGCAAGGGTCCTAGTACATAGTAAGGACATCGGTAAAATAGTCCATGTGACATCAGCGGTTCAACCGTAATTTTACGAAGCTACGAGAACACTTTATGCGCAAAGAAAACAAAAATAACGACTTTATTCAACAATTCGTCTCCAATTCGTTGTTTATGTATGTGATACTCTCCAAAATGGTGCTATAGGGTGAGACGAATTGTTGAATTAATCTAATATGTAGACAACATTGTCTTTGTTTTGTAAAACAACTTACAAGACTAAGATATCGGATATAAGTGGTTGAACATACTCCTCAAAACTAGACGCACAAACCTCAAGAACGGTTGCAATCAACAAATGATAAAAATATGAGCTCAGTACAACACATAACTAACAATAATGGCAAAAAAGTGTAAATGAAGTCAGCAAAACAATAATCACATAACAGTAACTGCATAATTTATTCACGCTGCAATGCATGCTGGGAACTCACAAAGCCTTAACATTTCAACAATATGAAATTCTAGTAACACTTTATAATAGGGAACACTTATTCACTATTAACTACGACTTTTCCCTCAATAAACTCCTAATTGGCTTGCTATTAATAGTTGTTAAGTTTAGGTATTGGGTAGGATTAGAGATGTAGAATAAGGCGTTAACATGTGCTTAATTATTACTAATAAATGGCTAATATTCTAGTAATATGCATGCTAATAAGCAACTAGTTAAAATAGTGTTACCGAAATGCTTTGTTCAGACAACTGTGTTTGACTAGTTGGGACAACATTTGGGGTAATTTTGTTGGTCTGATAAGGGTTTTTATGTCATTTCAAGAAAATAGCATTTTTCAGTATATGAGACTCAAAAGGTGTCATAACCTGGATAATATGCTTTAGTATTTTTTACAGTGTGTTCCTGCTCACTCTTCTCTCTCCATCAGCAGCTTCCAGACACATCCTCAACAACATGCTGCGCGAGCCGTACTTGATTCCAGACCTGCTGTTAGCCAAACACGTCGAGCAGGTACCAACATTCAAGTTTCAAGTTTTATTTGTCACATACACGACTATACAGAGATTGTATAACCAGCAGTGAAATGAGAGTCGGGTCCGCTCCATGGACAGTGCATATATTGAAAAAACAACACAAGGGAAGTATACATAAGATAAAATGAATAAAAAATAAGATATAAAGAATAAAATATAAAATATAAAAGAATGTGCATGACAGTAAGCTGTAGAATTAAATATTAATATAAGCATGACTGTACAGAGAGGAATGTGCAAACAGGTTGAACATGGTTGACATGAAGCAGCCAATCACAAAAAAATTAAATAAATATAAAAAATAAGATAAGATATGATATCAAGACACAGAAAGTGTTGTGTGCAAGTGTGCAAGTGTGCAAATGTGCAAATGAGCAAATGACACTGACAGTATGAGGTAGAGAGTAATGAGTGTGTGATTAGTGATTTGAAGTAAGTCAGATGATGTTAAGAGGCTGAGTTTGAGTTCAGGAGCCTGATGGCCGTGGGGAAGAAGCTCCTCCTAAGTCTCTCAGTTTTTGCCATCAGGCTGCGGAAGCGCTTACCAGATGGCAGCAGAGTGAATAGACAGTTTCCAGGGTGATTTGAGTCCTTGGTGATTTTGACAGCTCTGCTTCTGCAGCGTTTGAGGTAGATGTCCTGCAGAGAGGGGCAACATCATCTGTTTCTCAATCTGAATACAATCTAAGAGGTTTAGCAGAATGTTCACGCTGCTCTTTACTGTACAGTGCAAGCAGACTGTGATCAGAGGCTGTAAAACTCTATAAACTATTATCATAATTAGGGGTGTGCGATATGACGATTTTTTTTGGAGAAATATCCTAGTATCGTGCTACAGCGCATATTCTGTCAGCTACAGTTCTGGCGCATCCGGCGCAATATACTGTATGCCACATACATTCACATCAGTGTTAACTCAGCGGTACAGTTATTCTCACGGGACACTGCACTTATTCGCAATCACAAAAGTACATTATTTTAAAGCCTTGCCGGTTAAACGTTTCATTCACGCGCTGGTCTGACGTGCGCATTTTCTGAGCCCGTACACCTGAAGCGCGCGCACTAAAACGCCTGTCTAACAGCGCCTGATTACTCAACTAAGTTATCTTTGGAGCTAATACTGTCAAAACACACAAGGTTTACATATAGACTCAGTTGGTTATGTCTAAAATGAAAGTAAACAGTTGAGAGAAACAGACACGTGCCTGTATATTAGATGCGTGCAGCTCTTAAAGGGACAGTACTAAACATGCTGCTGACTGTCATTAAAGGGATAGTTCACCCTAAAAATTAATTTCTGTCATTATTTACTCACTCACATGTTGTCCCAAACCTGTATTCAATTATTTCTTGTGCTGAACACAAAAGAAGATATTTTGAAAACGTGGGTAACCAAACAGTTGCTGGTCCACATTGACTTTGATGGAAGGAAAAACAATCCTATGTAAGTCACTGTGGACCAGAAACTGTTTGGTTTTCCACGTTCCTCAAAATAGCATTTATGTTCAGCAGAAGAAAGAAACTCATTCAGGTGTAAAACTAATTTTGAGTGAGTAAATGATGGTATAAATATAAAACACTATGACAGAATTGACAGACAGATGACAGAATTTTTATTCTTTAATGATAAAACAACAAAAACACAAAGAGGAAAACAATAACACTCTACTCGTGAGTCGTGACAGAAAAAAAGAATACAGTTGCTTTAATAGGAATCAATCTATATAGTGTTTTATTTCTATATTTGTTCATTCAGTTTCTTGAGTGCTCTGCTAAATACACCTATTGTACCTGAAAATAAAGCACTGTTTGTTTTATTTGTATATTGTGTGTATTTGTAATGTGTATCTTTGTTCTTATTTTTATTAACAAAGATAAAATAATGACAAATATTTTTATCTTTGCCCACTTTGGCCTAAATATCCACCATTATTTTTTATATTTTGTTACCTTGAAAGGCTTTGTCTTTATAATAGAGAAATTATTTTGGCTGCACTGCTCAGACAAAATAGTAAAACATGACAAAGAATCGTGATAAAATCATGATATTTAAAAAAAAAAAAAAACGTGATATGATATTTTTGCCATATCGCTCTCTCCTAATCATAACAGTATCGTGCTCTATATTCAGTCTTCTGAAGTCATGTGATAATTTTGCGTAAGGAACAAACCCAAATTTTTCTGTTTTCATATTCATTGTTTTATGTTCTTTTAATATTATTTATGCTAATTATATAGTGCTCAGCGAAACTCTGTGTTAGTTTCTGAGATGTTCTCGTGTGAATCCATCACTAGTCTGAATAAACTGCTAATACTGTGGCGTGCTGCAGTGCATGATGGGTGTTTGTAATGGATGCTGAGGGGCCCGTCCCCTCCTGACGGTAATATTTCTTGGCTCTTTTCAGTGCACAGTAAATGACTGCTGTTATGGACCGCTGGTCGACTGCATCAAACAGTATCCTTCCCATAAAACTTTAAGCCTGAAATTGACGAGGAGCTATTCAGAGGGACGAGATGTGCAGAGCTGCACCTGCCATAAAAGTGTGTGTGAGTGTGAGTGTGTGTCTGAGAGTGTGTGTGTGTGAGAGAGAGAGAGAGAGAGAGAGAGTGTGTGTGTGTGTGTGTGTGTGTGTGTGAGAGAGAGAGAGTGTGTGTGTGTGTGTGAGAGAGAGAGAGAGAGAGAGTGTGTGTGTGTGTGTGAGAGAGAGAGAGAGTGTGTGTGTGTGACTGAGAGTGTGTGTGTGTGTGTGAGAGAGAGAGAGAGTGTGTGTGTGTGTGTGTGTGAGAGAGAGTGTGTGTGTGTGTGTGTGTGTGTGTGTGAGAGAGAGAGTGTGTGTGTGTGTGTGTGTGTGTGTGTGTGACTGAGAGTGTGTGTGTGTGACTGAGAGTGTGTGTGTGTGTGTGTGTGTGTGTGTGTGACTGAGAGAGTAGTGTGTGTGTGTGTGTGACTGAGTGTGTGTGTGTGTGAGAGAGTGTGAGTGTGTGAGAGAGTGTGAGTTTGTGAGAGAGTGTGAGTGTGTGAGAGTGTGTGTGTGAGAGAGTGTGTGTGTGAGAGAGTGTGAGTGTGTGAGAAGTTGTCTGCTAATATTATTCAATGCAGCAAACATTAACTAATATGTATTTTTATTAATCAACATTAACAAAGAATATTAACTACTGCTACAGTTAGCTATTGCACATTGTTAGTTAATGTTAACCTGCTTTAACTAATGAAAGGGAAAGGGAAGTGGTGTGTGGCCAAGTATGGTGACCCATACTCAGAATTTTTGCTTTGTATTTAACCCATCCAAGTGCACACTCACAGCAGTGAACACACACCTGGAGCAGTGGGCAGCCATGTTGCGGCGCCCGGGGAGCAGTTGGGGGTCTGGTGCCTTGCTCAAGGGTCTCACCTCAGTCGTGGTATTGAGGGTGGAAGAGAGCGCTGGTTATTCACTCCCCCCACCGACAATTCCTGTCGGACCTGAGACTCGAACCCACGACCTTCGGGTTACAAGTCCAACACTCTATCCATTAGGCCACGACTGCCCTATGGGACCTTATTGTAAGGTGTTACCTATTGTTCTTTTGTTCATATGAACAGTCTTTTGCACTCTAAT